>CAXARF010000074.1:0-153757 GCA_963971325.1 Aphodius granarius | reverse complement strand
GGGGGTCGAAAAATCGAGAAACGCAAATCGTCTTCCCAGACTCTAATAAACACTTTTATGGTAATTACTATTTCCCATGGGGAGGGTTGGCAAATATATGTCGATTTGTAGATCTGGACACGCACTCTTACACACCATTAGACTTATTAAAATCCGTGGGCTGGTTTGCGAGATATGGACACTTTTATGGTTATTGCTATTTCTCATGGGGGAGGGTTGGCAAATATATGTCGATTTGTAGATCTGGACACGCACTCTTACACACCATTCGACTTATTGAAATCCGTACGCTGGTTTGCGAGATATAGGGGGTCGAAAAATCGAGAAACGCAAATCGTCTTCCCAGACTCTAATAAACACTTTTATGGTAATTACTATTTACCATGGGGGAGGGTTGGCAAATATATGTCGATTTGTAGAGCTGGACACGCACTCTTACACACCATTCGACTTATTGAAATCCGTACGCTGATTTGCGAGATATAGGGGGTCGAAAAATCGAGAAACGCAAATCGTCTTCCCAGACTCTAATAAACACTTTTATGGTAATTACTATTTCCCATGGGGGAGGGTCGGCAAATATATGTCGATTTGTAGATCTGGACACGCACTCTTACACACCATTAGACTTATTAAAATCCGTGGGCTGGTTTGCGAGATATGGACACTTTTATGGTTATTGCTATTTCTCATGGGGGAGGGTTGGCAAATATATGTCGATTTGTAGATCTGGACACGCACTCTTACACACCATTCGAGAAACGCAAATCGTCTTCCCAGACTCTAATAAACACTTTTATGGTAATTACTATTTCCCATGGGGGAGGGTCGGCAAATATATGTCGATTTGTAGATCTGGACACGCACTCTTACACACCATTAGACTTATTAAAATCCGTGGGCTGGTTTGCGAGATATGGACACTTTTATGGTTATTGCTATTTCTCATGGGGGAGGGTTGGCAAATATATGTCGATTTGTAGATCTGGACACGCACTCTTACACACCATTCGAGAAACGCAAATCGTCTTCCCAGACTCTAATAAACACTTTTATGGTAATTACTATTTCCCATGGGGGAGGGTTGGCAAATATATGTCGATTTGTAGAGCTAGACACGCACTCTTACACACCATTCGACTTATTGAAATCCGTACGCTGGTTTGCGAGATATAGGGGGTCGAAAAATCGAGAAACGCAAATCGTCTTCCCAGACTCTAATAAACACTTTTATGGTAATTACTATTTCCCATGGGGGAGGGTTGGCAAATATATGTCGATTTGTAGATCTGGACACGCACTCTTACACACCATTAGACTTATTAAAATCCGTGGGCTGGTTTGCGAGATATGGACACTTTTATGGTTATTGCTATTTCTCATGGGGAAGGGTTGGCAAATATATGTCGATTTGTAGATCTGGACACGCACTCTTACACACCATTCGACTTATTGAAATCCGTACGCCGGTTTGCGAGATATAGGGGGTCGAAAAATCGAGAAACGCAAATCGTCTTCCCAGACTCTAATAAACACTTTTATGGTAATTACTATTTCCCATGGGGGAGGGTTGGCAAATATATGTCGATTTGTAGATCTGGACACGCACTCTTACACACCATTAGACTTATTAAAATCCGTGGGCTGGTTTGCGAGATATGGACACTTTTATGGTTATTGCTATTTCTCATGGGGGAGGGTTGGCAAATATATGTCGATTTGTAGATCTGGACACGCACTCTTACACACCATTCGACTTATTGAAATCCGTACGCTGGTTTGCGAGATATAGGGGGTCGAAAAATCGAGAAACGCAAATCGTCTTCCCAGACTCTAATACACACTTTTATGGTAATTACTATTTACCATGGGGGAGGGTTGGCAAATATATGTCGATTTGTAGAGCTGGACACGCACTCTTACACACCATTCGACTTATTGAAATCCGTACGCTGATTTGCGAGATATAGGGGGTCGAAAAATCGAGAAACGCAAATCGTCTTCCCAGACTCTAATAAACACTTTTATGGTAATTACTATTTCCCATGGGGGAGGGTTGGCAAATATATGTCGATTTGTAGATCTGGACACGCACTCTTACACACCATTAGACTTATTAAAATCCGTGGGCTGGTTTGCGAGATATGGGCACTTTTATGGTTATTGCTATTTGTCATGGGGGAGGGTTGGCAAATATATGTCGATTTGTAGAGCTGGACATGCACTCTTACACACCATTCGACTTATTGAAATCCATACGCTCGTTTGCGAGATATAGGGGGTCGAAAAATCGAGAAACGCAAATCGTCTTCCCAGACTCTAATAAACACTTTTATGGTAATTACTATTTCCCATGGGGGAGGGTTGGCAAATATATGTCGATTTGTAGAGCTAGACACGCACTCTTACACACCATTCGACTTATTGAAATCCGTACGCTGGTTTGCGAGATATAGGGGGTCGAAAAATCGAGAAACGCAAATCGTCTTCCCAGACTCTAATAAACACTTTTATGGTAATTACTATTTCCCATGGGGGAGGGTTGGCAAATATATGTCGATTTGTAGATCTGGACACGCACTCTTACACACCATTCGACTTATTGAAATCCGTACGCTGGTTTGCGAGATATAGGGGGTCGCAAAATCGAGAAACACAAATCGTCTTCCCAGACTCTAATAAACACTTTTATGGTAATTACTATTTCCCATGGGGGAGGGTTGGCAAATATATGTCGATTTGTAGATCTGGACACGCACTCTTACACACCATTCGACTTATTGAAATCCGTACGCTGGTTTGCGAGATATAGGGGGTCGAAAAATCGAGAAAAGCAAATCGTCTTCCCTGACTCTAATAAACACTTTTATGGTAATTACTATTTCCCATGGGGGAGGGTTGGCAAATATATGTCGATTTGTAGATCTGGACACGCACTCTTACACACCATTAGACTTATTAAAATCCGTGGGCTGGTTTGCGAGATATGTGCACTTTTATGGTTATTGCTATTTCTCATGGGCGAGGGTTGGCAAATATATGCCGATTTGTAGAGCTGGACACGCACTCTTACACACCATTCGACTTATTGAAATCCGTCCGCTGGTTTGCGAGATATAGGGGGTCGAAAAATCGAGAAACGCAAATCGTCTTCCCAGACTCTAATAAATACTTTTATGGTAATTACTATTTCCCATGGGGGAGGGTCGGCAAATATATGTCGATTTGTAGATCTGGACACGCACTCTTACACACCATTAGACTTATTAAAATCCGTGGGCTGGTTTGCGAGATATGGACACTTTTATGGTTATTGCTATTTCTCATGGGGGAGGGTTGGCAAATATATGTCGATTTGTAGATCTGGACACGCACTCTTACACACCATTCGAGAAACGCAAATCGTCTTCCCAGACTCTAATAAACACTTTTATGGTAATTACTATTTCCCATGGGGGAGGGTCGGCAAATATATGTCGATTTGTAGATCTGGACACGCACTCTTACACACCATTAGACTTATTAAAATCCGTGGGCTGGTTTGCGAGATATGGACACTTTTATGGTTATTGCTATTTCTCATGGGGGAGGGTTGGCAAATATATGTCGATTTGTAGAACTGGACACGCACTCTTACACACCATTCGAGAAACGCAAATCGTCTTCCCAGACTCTAATAAACACTTTTATGGTAATTACTATTTCCCATGGGGGAGGGTTGGCAAATATATGTCGATTTGTAGAGCTAGACACGCACTCTTACACACCATTCGACTTATTGAAATCCGTACGCTGGTTTGCGAGATATAGGGGGTCGAAAAATCGAGAAACGCAAATCGTCTTCCCAGACTCTAATAAACACTTTTATGGTAATTACTATTTCCCATGGGGGAGGGTTGGCAAATATATGTCGATTTGTAGATCTGGACACGCACTCTTACACACCATTAGACTTATTAAAATCCGTGGGCTGGTTTGCGAGATATGGACACTTTTATGGTTATTGCTATTTCTCATGGGGGAGGGTTGGCAAATATATGTCGATTTGTAGATCTGGACACGCACTCTTACACACCATTCGACTTATTGAAATTCGTACGCTGGTTTGCGAGATATAGGGGGTCGAAAAATCGAGAAACGCAAATCGTCTTCCCAGACTCTAATAAACACTTTTATGGTAATTACTATTTACCATGGGGGAGGGTTGGCAAATATATGTCGATTTGTAGAGCTGGACACGCACTCTTACACACCATTCGACTTATTGAAATCCGTACGCTGATTTGCGAGATATAGGGGGTCGAAAAATCGAGAAACGCAAATCGTCTTCCCAGACTCTAATAAACACTTTTATGGTAATTACTATTTCCCATGGGGGAGGGTTGGCAAATATATGTCGATTTGTAGATCTGGACACGCACTCTTACACACCATTAGACTTATTAAAATCCGTGGGCTGGTTTGCGAGATATGGGCACTTTTATGGTTATTGCTATTTGTCATGGGGGAGGGTTGGCAAATATATGTCGATTTGTAGAGCTGGACATGCACTCTTACACACCATTCGACTTATTGGAATCCATACGCTCGTTTGCGAGATATAGGGGTCGAAAAATCGAGAAACGCAAATCGTCTTCCCAGACTCTAATAAACACTTTTATGGTAATTACTATTTCCCATGGGGGAGGGTTGGCAAATATATGTCGATTTGTAGAGCTAGACACGCACTCTTACACACCATTCGACTTATTGAAATCCGTACGCTGGTTTGCGAGATATAGGGGGTCGAAAAATCGAGAAACGCAAATCGTCTTCCCAGACTCTAATAAACACTTTTATGGTAATTACTATTTCCCATGGGGGAGGGTTGGCAAATATATGTCGATTTGTAGATCTGGACACGCACTCTTACACACCATTCGACTTATTGAAATCCGTACGCTGGTTTGCGAGATATAGGGGGTCGCAAAATCGAGAAACACAAATCGTCTTCCCAGACTCTAATAAACACTTTTATGGTAATTACTATTTCCCATGGGGGAGGGTTGGCAAATATATGTCAATTTGTAGATCTGGACACGCACTCTTACACACCATTCGACTTATTGAAATCCGTACGCTGGTTTGCGAGATATAGGGGGTCGAAAAATCGAGAAACGCAAATCGTCTTCCCAGACTCTAATAAACACTTTTATGGTAATTACTATTTCCCATGGGGGAGGGTTGGCAAATATATGTCGATTTGTAGATCTGGACACGCACTCTTACACACCATTAGACTTATTAAAATCCGTGGGCTGGTTTGCGAGATATGGACACTTTTATGGTTATTGCTATTTCTCATGGGGGAGGGTTGGCAAATATATGTCGATTTGTAGAGCTGGACATGCACTCTTACACACCATTCGACTTATTGGAATCCATACGCTCGTTTGCGAGATATAGGGGGTCGAAAAATCGAGAAACGCAAATCGTCTTCCCAGACTCTAATAAACACTTTTATGGTAATTACTATTTCCCATGGGGGAGGGTTGGCAAATATATGTCGATTTGTAGAGCTAGACACGCACTCTTACACACCATTCGACTTATTGAAATCCGTACGCTGGTTTGCGAGATATAGGGGGTCGAAAAATCGAGAAACGCAAATCGTCTTCCCAGACTCTAATAAACACTTTTATGGTAATTACTATTTCCCATGGGGGAGTGTTGGCAAATATATGTCGATTTGTAGATCTGGACACGCACTCTTACACACCATTAGACTTATTAAAATCCGTGGGCTGGTTTGCGAGATATGGACACTTTTATGGTTATTGCTATTTCTCATGGGGGAGGGTTGGCAAATATATGTCGATTTGTAGATCTGGACACGCACTCTTACACACCATTCGACTTATTGAAATCCGTACGCTGGTTTGCGAGATATAGGGGGTCGAAAAATCGAGAAACGCAAATCGTCTTCCCAGACTCTAATAAACACTTTTATGGTAATTACTATTTACCATGGGGGAGGGTTGGCAAATATATGTCGATTTGTAGAGCTGGACACGCACTCTTACACACCATTCGACTTATTGAAATCCGTACGCTGATTTGCGAGATATAGGGGGTCGAAAAATCGAGAAACGCAAATCGTCTTCCCAGACTCTAATAAACACTTTTATGGTAATTACTATTTCCCATGGGGGAGGGTTGGCAAATATATGTCGATTTGTAGATCTGGACACGCACTCTTACACACCATTAGACTTATTAAAATCCGTGGGCTGGTTTGCGAGATATGGGCACTTTTATGGTTATTGCTATTTGTCATGGGGGAGGGTTGGCAAATATATGTCGATTTGTAGAGCTGGACATGCACTCTTACACACCATTCGACTTATTGGAATCCATACGCTCGTTTGCGAGATATAGGGGGTCGAAAAATCGAGAAACGCAAATCGTCTTCCCAGACTCTAATAAACACTTTTATGGTAATTACTATTTCCCATGGGGGAGGGTTGGCAAATATATGTCGATTTGTAGATCTGGACACGCACTCTTACACACCATTCGACTTATTGAAATCCGTACGCTGGTTTGCGAGATATAGGGGGTCGCAAAATCGAGAAACACAAATCGTCTTCCCAGACTCTAATAAACACTTTTATGGTAATTACTATTTCCCATGGGGGAGGGTTGGCAAATATATGTCAATTTGTAGATCTGGACACGCACTCTTACACACCATTCGACTTATTGAAATCCGTCCGCTGGTTTGCGAGATATAGGGGGTCGAAAAATCGAGAAACGCAAATCGTCTTCCCAGACTCTAATAAATACTTTTATGGTAATTACTATTTCCCATGGGGGAGGGTCGGCAAATATATGTCGATTTGTAGATCTGGACACGCACTCTTACACACCATTAGACTTATTAAAATCCGTGGGCTGGTTTGCGAGATATGGACACTTTTATGGTTATTGCTATTTCTCATGGGGGAGGGTTGGCAAATATATGTCGATTTGTAGATCTGGACACGCACTCTTACACACCATTCGAGAAACGCAAATCGTCTTCCCAGACTCTAATAAACACTTTTATGGTAATTACTATTTCCCATGGGGGAGGGTCGGCAAATATATGTCGATTTGTAGATCTGGACACGCACTCTTACACACCATTAGACTTATTAAAATCCGTGGGCTGGTTTGCGAGATATGGACACTTTTATGGTTATTGCTATTTCTCATGGGGGAGGGTTGGCAAATATATGTCGATTTGTAGAACTGGACACGCACTCTTACACACCATTCGAGAAACGCAAATCGTCTTCCCAGACTCTAATAAACACTTTTATGGTAATTACTATTTCCCATGGGGGAGGGTTGGCAAATATATGTCGATTTGTAGAGCTAGACACGCACTCTTACACACCATTCGACTTATTGAAATCCGTACGCTGGTTTGCGAGATATAGGGGGTCGAAAAATCGAGAAACGCAAATCGTCTTCCCAGACTCTAATAAACACTTTTATGGTAATTACTATTTCCCATGGGGGAGTGTTGGCAAATATATGTCGATTTGTAGATCTGGACACGCACTCTTACACACCATTAGACTTATTAAAATCCGTGGGCTGGTTTGCGAGATATGGACACTTTTATGGTTATTGCTATTTCTCATGGGGGAGGGTTGGCAAATATATGTCGATTTGTAGATCTGGACACGCACTCTTACACACCATTCGACTTATTGAAATCCGTACGCTGGTTTGCGAGATATAGGGGGTCGAAAAATCGAGAAACGCAAATCGTCTTCCCAGACTCTAATAAACACTTTTATGGTAATTACTATTTACCATGGGGGAGGGTTGGCAAATATATGTCGATTTGTAGAGCTGGACACGCACTCTTACACACCATTCGACTTATTGAAATCCGTACGCTGATTTGCGAGATATAGGGGGTCGAAAAATCGAGAAACGCAAATCGTCTTCCCAGACTCTAATAAACACTTTTATGGTAATTACTATTTCCCATGGGGGAGGGTTGGCAAATATATGTCGATTTGTAGATCTGGACACGCACTCTTACACACCATTAGACTTATTAAAATCCGTGGGCTGGTTTGCGAGATATGGGCACTTTTATGGTTATTGCTATTTGTCATGGGGGATGGTTGGCAAATATATGTCGATTTGTAGAGCTGGACATGCACTCTTACACACCATTCGACTTATTGGAATCCATACGCTCGTTTGCGAGATATAGGGGGTCGAAAAATCGAGAAACGCAAATCGTCTTCCCAGACTCTAATAAACACTTTTATGGTAATTACTATTTCCCATGGGGGAGGGTTGGCAAATATATGTCGATTTGTAGAGCTAGACACGCGCTCTTACACACCATTCGACTTATTGAAATCCGTACGCTGGTTTGCGAGATATAGGGGGTCGAAAAATCGAGAAACGCAAATCGTCTTCCCAGACTCTAATAAACACTTTTATGGTAATTACTATTTCCCATGGGGGAGGGTTGGCAAATATATGTCGATTTGTAGATCTGGACACGCACTCTTACACACCATTCGACTTATTGAAATCCGTACGCTGGTTTGCGAGATATAGGGGGTCGCAAAATCGAGAAACACAAATCGTCTTCCCAGACTCTAATAAACACTTTTATGGTAATTACTATTTCCCATGGGGGAGGGTTGGCAAATATATGTCAATTTGTAGATCTGGACACGCACTCTTACACACCATTCGACTTATTGAAATCCGTCCGCTGGTTTGCGAGATATAGGGGGTCGAAAAATCGAGAAACGCAAATCGTCTTCCCAGACTCTAATAAATACTTTTATGGTAATTACTATTTCCCATGGGGGAGGGTCGGCAAATATATGTCGATTTGTAGATCTGGACACGCACTCTTACACACCATTAGACTTATTAAAATCCGTGGGCTGGTTTGCGAGATATGGACACTTTTATGGTTATTGCTATTTCTCATGGGGGAGGGTTGGCAAATATATGTCGATTTGTAGATCTGGACACGCACTCTTACACACCATTCGAGAAACGCAAATCGTCTTCCCAGACTCTAATAAACACTTTTATGGTAATTACTATTTCCCATGGGGGAGGGTCGGCAAATATATGTCGATTTGTAGATCTGGACACGCACTCTTACACACCATTAGACTTATTAAAATCCGTGGGCTGGTTTGCGAGATATGGACACTTTTATGGTTATTGCTATTTCTCATGGGGGAGGGATGGCAAATATATGTCGATTTGTAGAACTGGACACGCACTCTTACACACCATTCGAGAAACGCAAATCGTCTTCCCAGACTCTAATAAACACTTTTATGGTAATTACTATTTCCCATGGGGGAGGGTTGGCAAATATATGTCGATTTGTAGAGCTAGACACGCACTCTTACACACCATTCGACTTATTGAAATCCGTACGCTGGTTTGCGAGATATAGGGGGTCGAAAAATCGAGAAACGCAAATCGTCTTCCCAGACTCTAATAAACACTTTTATGGTAATTACTATTTCCCATGGGGGAGTGTTGGCAAATATATGTCGATTTGTAGATCTGGACACGCACTCTTACACACCATTAGACTTATTAAAATCCGTGGGCTGGTTTGCGAGATATGGACACTTTTATGGTTATTGCTATTTCTCATGGGGGAGGGTTGGCAAATATATGTCGATTTGTAGATCTGGACACGCACTCTTACACACCATTCGACTTATTGAAATCCGTACGCTGGTTTGCGAGATATAGGGGGTCGAAAAATCGAGAAACGCAAATCGTCTTCCCAGACTCTAATAAACACTTTTATGGTAATTACTATTTACCATGGGGGAGGGTTGGCAAATATATGTCGATTTGTAGAGCTGGACACGCACTCTTACACACCATTCGACTTATTGAAATCCGTACGCTGATTTGCGAGATATAGGGGGTCGAAAAATCGAGAAACGCAAATCGTCTTCCCAGACTCTAATAAACACTTTTATGGTAATTACTATTTCCCATGGGGGAGGGTTGGCAAATATATGTCGATTTGTAGATCTGGACACGCACTCTTACACACCATTAGACTTATTAAAATCCGTGGGCTGGTTTGCGAGATATGGGCACTTTTATGGTTATTGCTATTTGTCATGGGGGAGGGTTGGCAAATATATGTCGATTTGTAGAGCTGGACATGCACTCTTACACACCATTCGACTTATTGGAATCCATACGCTCGTTTGCGAGATATAGGGGGTCGAAAAATCGAGAAACGCAAATCGTCTTCCCAGACTCTAATAAACACTTTTATGGTAATTACTATTTCCCATGGGGGAGGGTTGGCAAATATATGTCGATTTGTAGAGCTAGACACGCGCTCTTACACACCATTCGACTTATTGAAATCCGTACGCTGGTTTGCGAGATATAGGGGGTCGAAAAATCGAGAAACGCAAATCGTCTTCCCAGACTCTAATAAACACTTTTATGGTAATTACTATTTCCCATGGGGGAGGGTTGGCAAATATATGTCGATTTGTAGATCTGGACACGCACTCTTACACACCATTCGACTTATTGAAATCCGTACGCTGGTTTGCGAGATATAGGGGGTCGCAAAATCGAGAAACACAAATCGTCTTCCCAGACTCTAATAAACACTTTTATGGTAATTACTATTTCCCATGGGGGAGGGTTGGCAAATATATGTCAATTTGTAGATCTGGACACGCACTCTTACACACCATTCGACTTATTGAAATCCGTCCGCTGGTTTGCGAGATATAGGGGGTCGAAAAATCGAGAAACGCAAATCGTCTTCCCAGACTCTAATAAATACTTTTATGGTAATTACTATTTCCCATGGGGGAGGGTCGGCAAATATATGTCGATTTGTAGATCTGGACACGCACTCTTACACACCATTAGACTTATTAAAATCCGTGGGCTGGTTTGCGAGATATGGACACTTTTATGGTTATTGCTATTTCTCATGGGGGAGGGTTGGCAAATATATGTCGATTTGTAGATCTGGACACGCACTCTTACACACCATTGGAGAAACGCAAATCGTCTTCCCAGACTCTAATAAACACTTTTATGGTAATTACTATTTCCCATGGGGGAGGGTCGGCAAATATATGTCGATTTGTAGATCTGGACACGCACTCTTACACACCATTAGACTTATTAAAATCCGTGGGCTGGTTTGCGAGATATGGACACTTTTATGGTTATTGCTATTTCTCATGGGGGAGGGTTGGCAAATATATGTCGATTTGTAGAACTGGACACGCACTCTTACACACCATTCGAGAAACGCAAATCGTCTTCCCAGACTCTAATAAACACTTTTATGGTAATTACTATTTCCCATGGGGGAGGGTTGGCAAATATATGTCGATTTGTAGAGCTAGACACGCACTCTTACACACCATTCGACTTATTGAAATCCGTACGCTGGTTTGCGAGATATAGGGGGTCGAAAAATCGAGAAACGCAAATCGTCTTCCCAGACTCTAATAAACACTTTTATGGTAATTACTATTTCCCATGGGGGAGGGTTGGCAAATATATGTCGATTTGTAGATCTGGACACGCACTCTTACACACCATTAGACTTATTAAAATCCGTGGGCTGGTTTGCGAGATATGGACACTTTTATGGTTATTGCTATTTCTCATGGGGGAGGGTTGGCAAATATATGTCGATTTGTAGATCTGGACACGCACTCTTACACACCATTCGACTTATTGAAATCCGTACGCTGGTTTGCGAGATATAGGGGGTCGAAAAATCGAGAAACGCAAATCGTCTTCCCAGACTCTAATAAACACTTTTATGGTAATTACTATTTACCATGGGGGAGGGTTGGCAAATATATGTCGATTTGTAGAGCTGGATACGCACTCTTACACACCATTCGACTTATTGAAATCCGTACGCTGATTTGCGAGATATAGGGGGTCGAAAAATCGAGAAACGCAAATCGTCTTCCCAGACTCTAATAAACACTTTTATGGTAATTACTATTTCCCATGGGGGAGGGTTGGCAAATATATGTCGATTTGTAGATCTGGACACGCACTCTTACACACCATTAGACTTATTAAAATCCGTGGGCTGGTTTGCGAGATATGGGCACTTTTATGGTTATTGCTATTTGTCATGGGGGAGGGTTGGCAAATATATGTCGATTTGTAGAGCTGGACATGCACTCTTACACACCATTCGACTTATTGGAATCCATACGCTCGTTTGCGAGATATAGGGGGTCGAAAAATCGAGAAACGCAAATCGTCTTCCCAGACTCTAATAAACACTTTTATGGTAATTACTATTTCCCATGGGGGAGGGTTGGCAAATATATGTCGATTTGTAGAGCTAGACACGCACTCTTACACACCATTCGACTAATTGAAATCCGTACGCTGGTTTGCGAGATATAGGGGGTCGAAAAATCGAGAAACGCAAATCGTCTTCCCAGACTCTAATAAACACTTTTATGGTAATTACTATTTCCCATGGGGGAGGGTTGGCAAATATATGTCGATTTGTAGATCTGGACACGCACTCTTACACACCATTCGACTTATTGAAATCCGTACGCTGGTTTGCGAGATATAGGGGGTCGCAAAATCGAGAAACACAAATCGTCTTCCCAGACTCTAATAAACACTTTTATGGTAATTACTATTTCCCATGCGGGAGGGTTGGCAAATATATGTCAATTTGTAGATCTGGACACGCACTCTTACACACCATTCGACTTATTGAAATCCGTACGCTGGTTTGCGAGATATAGGGGGTCGAAAAATCGAGAAACGCAAATCGTCTTCCCAGACTCTAATAAACACTTTTATGGTAATTACTATTTCCCATGGGGGAGGGTTGGCAAATATATGTCGATTTGTAGATCTGGACACGCACTCTTACACACCATTAGACTTATTAAAATCCGTGGGCTGGTTTGCGAGATATGGACACTTTTATGGTTATTGCTATTTCTCATGGGGGAGGGTTGGCAAATATATGTCGATTTGTAGAGCTGGACATGCACTCTTACACACCATTCGACTTATTGGAATCCATACGCTCGTTTGCGAGATATAGGGGGTCGAAAAATCGAGAAACGCAAATCGTCTTCCCAGACTCTAATAAACACTTTTATGGTAATTACTATTTCCCATGGGGGAGGGTTGGCAAATATATGTCGATTTGTAGAGCTAGACACGCACTCTTACACACCATTCGACTTATTGAAATCCGTACGCTGGTTTGCGAGATATAGGGGGTCGAAAAATCGAGAAACGCAAATCGTCTTCCCAGACTCTAATAAACACTTTTATGGTAATTACTATTTCCCATGGGGGAGGGTTGGCAAATATATGTCGATTTGTAGATCTGGACACGCACTCTTACACACCATTAGACTTATTAAAATCCGTGGGCTGGTTTGCGAGATATGGACACTTTTATGGTTATTGCTATTTCTCATGGGGGAGGGTTGGCAAATATATGTCGATTTGTAGATCTGGACACGCACTCTTACACACCATTCGACTTATTGAAATCCGTACGCTGGTTTGCGAGATATAGGGGGTCGAAAAATCGAGAAACGCAAATCGTCTTCCCAGGCTCTAATAAACACTTTTATGGTAATTACTATTTACCATGGGGGAGGGTTGGCAAATATATGTCGATTTGTAGAGCTGGACACGCACTCTTACACACCATTCGACTTATTGAAATCCGTACGCTGATTTGCGAGATATAGGGGGTCGAAAAATCGAGAAACGCAAATCGTCTTCCCAGACTCTAATAAACACTTTTATGGTAATTACTATTTCCCATGGGGGAGGGTTGGCAAATATATGTCGATTTGTAGATCTGGACACGCACTCTTACACACCATTAGACTTATTAAAATCCGTGGGCTGGTTTGCGAGATATGGGCACTTTTATGGTTATTGCTATTTGTCAAGGGGGAGGGTTGGCAAATATATGTCGATTTGTAGAGCTGGACATGCACTCTTACACACCATTCGACTTATTGGAATCCATACGCTCGTTTGCGAGATATAGGGGGTCGAAAAATCGAGAAACGCAAATCGTCTTCCCAGACTCTAATAAACACTTTTATGGTAATTACTATTTCCCATGGGGGAGGGTTGGCAAATATATGTCGATTTGTAGAGCTAGACACGCACTCTTACACACCATTCGACTTATTGAAATCCGTACGCTGGTTTGCGAGATATAGGGGGTCGAAAAATCGAGAAACGCAAATCGTCTTCCCAGACTCTAATAAACACTTTTATGGTAATTACTATTTCCCATGGGGGAGGGTTGGCAAATATATGTCGATTTGTAGATCTGGACACGCACTCTTACACACCATTGACTTATTGAAATCCGTACGCTGGTTTGCGAGATATAGGGGGTCGCAAAATCGAGAAACACAAATCGTCTTCCCAGACTCTAATAAACACTTTTATGGTAATTACTATTTCCCATGGGGGAGGGTTGGCAAATATATGTCAATTTGTAGATCTGGACACGCACTCTTACACACCATTCGACTTATTGAAATCCGTACGCTGGTTTGCGAGATATAGGGGGTCGAAAAATCGAGAAACGCAAATCGTCTTCCCAGACTCTAATAAACACTTTTATGGTAATTACTATTTCCCATGGGGGAGGGTTGGCAAATATATGTCGATTTGTAGATCTGGACACGCACTCTTACACACCATTAGACTTATTAAAATCCGTGGGCTGGTTTGCGAGATATGGACACTTTTATGGTTATTGCTATTTCTCATGGGGGAGGGTTGGCAAATATATGTCGATTTGTAGATCTGGACACGCACTCTTACACACCATTCGACTTATTGAAATCCGTACGCTGGTTTGCGAGATATAGGTGGTCGAAAAATCGAGAAACGCAAATCGTCTTCCCAGACTCTAATAAACACTTTTATGGTAATTACTATTTCCCATGGGGGAGGGTTGGCAAATATATGTCGATTTGTAGATCTGGACACGCACTCTTACACACCATTAGACTTATTAAAATCCGTGGGCTGGTTTGCGAGATATGGGCACTTTTATGGTTATTGCTATTTGTCATGGGGGAGGGTTGGCAAATATATGTCGATTTGTAGAGCTGGACATGCACTCTTACACACCATTCGACTTATTGGAATCCATACGCTCGTTTGCGAGATATAGGGGGTCGAAAAATCGAGAAACGCAAATCGTCTTCCCAGACTCTAATAAACACTTTTATGGTAATTACTATTTCCCATGGGGGAGGGTTGGCAAATATATGTCGATTTGTAGAGCTAGACACGCACTCTTACACACCATTCGACTTATTGAAATCCGTACGCTGGTTTGCGAGATATAGGGGGTCGAAAAATCGAGAAACGCAAATCGTCTTCCCAGACTCTAATAAACACTTTTATGGTAATTACTATTTCCCATGGGGGAGGGTTGGCAAATATATGTCGATTTGTAGATCTGGACACGCACTCTTACACACCATTCGACTTATTGAAATCCGTACGCTGGTTTGCGAGATATAGGGGGTCGCAAAATCGAGAAACACAAATCGTCTTCCCAGACTCTAATAAACACTTTTATGGTAATTACTATTTCCCATGGGGGAGGGTTGGCAAATATATGTCAATTTGTAGATCTGGACACGCACTCTTACACACCATTCGACTTATTGAAATCCGTACGCTGGTTTGCGAGATATAGGGGGTCGAAAAATCGAGAAACGCAAATCGTCTTCCCAGACTCTAATAAACACTTTTATGGTAATTACTATTTCCCATGGGGGAGGGTTGGCAAATATATGTCGATTTGTAGATCTGGACACGCACTCTTACACACCATTAGACTTATTAAAATCCGTGGGCTGGTTTGCGAGTTATGTGCACTTTTATGGTTATTGCTATTTCTCATGGGCGAGGGTTGGCAAATATATGCCGATTTGTAGAGCTGGACACGCACTCTTACACACCATTCGACTTATTGAAATCCGTCCGCTGGTTTGCGAGATATAGGGGGTCGAAAAATCGAGAAACGCAAATCGTCTTCCCAGACTCTAATAAACACTTTTATGGTAATTACTATTTCCCATGGGGGAGGGTCGGCAAATATATGTCGATTTGTAGATCTGGACACGCACTCTTACACACCATTAGACTTATTAAAATCCGTGGGCTGGTTTGCGAGATATGGACACTTTTATGGTTATTGCTATTTCTCATGGGGGAGGGTTGGCAAATATATGTCGATTTGTAGATCTGGACACGCACTCTTACACACCATTCGAGAAACGCAAATCGTCTTCCCAGACTCTAATAAACACTTTTATGGTAATTACTATTTCCCATCGGGGAGGGTCGGCAAATATATGTCGATTTGTAGATCTGGACACGCACTCTTACACACCATTAGACTTATTAAAATCCGTGGGCTGGTTTGCGAGATATGGACACTTTTATGGTTATTGCTATTTCTCATGGGGGAGGGTTGGCAAATATATGTCGATTTGTAGAACTGGACACGCACTCTTACACACCATTCGAGAAACGCAAATCGTCTTCCCAGACTCTAATAAACACTTTTATGGTAATTACTATTTCCCATGGGGGAGGGTTGGCAAATATATGTCGATTTGTAGAGCTAGACACGCACTCTTACACACCATTCGACTTATTGAAATCCGTACGCTGGTTTGCGAGATATAGGGGGTCGAAAAATCGAGAAACGCAAATCGTCTTCCCAGACTCTAATAAACACTTTTATGGTAATTACTATTTCCCATGGGGGAGGGTTGGCAAATATATGTCGATTTGTAGATCTGGACACGCACTCTTACAGACATTAGACTTATTAAAATCCGTGGGCTGGTTTGCGAGATATGGACACTTTTATGGTTATTGCTATTTCTCATGGGGAGGGTTGGCAAATATATGTCGATTTGTAGATCTGGACACGCACTCTTACACACCATTCGACTTATTGAAATCCGTACGCCGGTTTGCGAGATATAGGGTGTCGAAAAATCGAGAAACGCAAATCGTCTTCCCAGACTCTAATAAACACTTTTATGGTAATTACTATTTCCCATGGGGGAGGGTTGGCAAATATATGTCGATTTGTAGATCTGGACACGCACTCTTACACACCATTAGACTTATTAAAATCCGTGGGCTGGTTTGCGAGATATGGGCACTTTTATGGTTATTGCTATTTCTCATGGGGGAGGGTTGGCAAATATATGTCGATTTGTAGAGCTGGACACGCACTCTTACACACCATTCGACTTATTGAAATCCATACGCTCGTTTGCGAGATATAGGGGGTCGAAAAATCGAGAAACGCAAATCGTCTTCCCAGACTCTAATAAACACTTTTATGGTAATTACTATTTCCCATGGGGGAGGGTTGGCAAATATATGTCGATTTGTAGAGCTAGACACGCACTCTTACGCACCATTCGACTTATTGAAATCCGTACGCTGGTTTGCGAGATATAGGGGGTCGAAAAATCGAGAAACGCAAATCGTCTTCCCAGACTCTAATAAACACTTTTATGGTAATTACTATTTCCCATGGGGGAGGGTTGGCAAATATATGTCGATTTGTAGATCTGGACACGCACTCTTACACACCATTCGACTTATTGAAATCCGTACGCTGGTTTGCGAGATATAGGGGGTCGCAAAATCGAGAAACACAAATCGTCTTCCCAGACTCTAATAAACACTTTTATGGTAATTACTATTTCCCATGGGGGAGGGTTGGCAAATATATGTCGATTTGTAGATCTGGACACGCACTCTTACACACCATTCGACTTATTGTAATCCGTACTCTGGTTGGCGAGATATAGGGGGTCGAAAAATCGAGAAACGCAAATCGTCTTCCCAGACTCTAATAAACACTTTTATGGTAATTACTATTTCCCATGGGGGAGGGTTGGCAAATATATGTCGATTTGTAGATCTGGACACGCACTCTTACACACCATCAGACTTATTAAAATCCGTGGGCTGGTTTGCGAGATATGGACACTTTTATGGTTATTGCTATTTCTCATGGGGGAGGGTTGGCAAATATATGTCGATTTGTAGATCTGGACACGCACTCTTACACACCATTCGACTTATTGAAATCCGTACGCTGGTTTGCGAGATATAGGGGGTCGAAAAATCGAGAAACGCAAATCGTCTTCCCAGACTCTAATAAACACTTTTATGGTAATTACTATTTACCATGGGGGAGGGTTGGCAAATATATGTCGATTTGTAGATCTGGACACGCACTCTTACACACCATTCGACTTATTGAAATCCGTACGCTGGTTTGCGAGATATAGGGGGTCGAAAAATCGAGAAAAGCAAATCGTCTTCCCTGACTCTAATAAACACTTTTATGGTAATTACTATTTCCCATGGGGAGGGTTGGCAAATATATGTCGATTTGTAGATCTGGACACGCACTCTTACACACCATTAGACTTATTAAAATCCGTGGGCTGGTTTGCGAGATATGTGCACTTTTATGGTTATTGCTATTTCTCATGGGCGAGGGTTGGCAAATATATGTCGATTTGTAGAGCTGGACACGCACTCTTACACACCATTCGACTTATTGAAATCCGTCCGCTGGTTTGCGAGATATAGGGGGTCGAAAAATCGAGAAACGCAAATCGTCTTCCCAGACTCTAATAAACACTTTTGTGGTAATTACTATTTCCCATGGGGGAGGGCCGGCAAATATATGTCGATTTGTAGATCTGGACACGCACTCTTACACACCATTAGACTTATTAAAATCCGTGGGCTGGTTTGCGAGATATGGACACTTTTATGGTTATTGCTATTTCTCATGGGGGAGGGTTGGCAAATATATGTCGATTTGTAGATCTGGACACGCACTCTTACACACCATTCGAGAAACGCAAATCGTCTTCCCAGACTCTAATAAACACTTTTATGGTAATTACTATTTCCCATGGGGGAGGGTCGGCAAATATATGTCGATTTGTAGATCTGGACACGCACTCTTACACACCATTAGACTTATTAAAATCCGTGGGCTGGTTTGCGAGATATGGACACTTTTATGGTTATTGCTATTTCTCATGGGGGAGGGTTGGCAAATATATGTCGATTTGTAGATCTGGACACGCACTCTTACACACCATTCGAGAAACGCAAATCGTCTTCCCAGACTCTAATAAACACTTTTATGGTAATTACTATTTCCCATGGGGGAGGGTTGGCAAATATATGTCGATTTGTAGATCTGGACACGCACTCTTACACACCATTAGACTTATTAAAATCCGTGGGCTGGTTTGCGAGATATGGACACTTTTATGGTTATTGCTATTTCTCATGGGGGAGGGTTGGCAAATATATGTCGATTTGTAGATCTGGACACGCACTCTTACACACCATTCGAGAAACGCAAATCGTCTTCCCAGACTCTAATAAACACTTTTATGGTAATTACTATTTCCCATGGGGGAGGGTTGGCAAATATATGTCGATTTGTAGAGCTAGACACGCACTCTTACACACCATTCGACTTATTGAAATCCGTACGCTGGTTTGCGAGATATAGGGGGTCGAAAAATCGAGAAACGCAAATCGTCTTCCCAGACTCTAATAAACACTTTTATGGTAATTACTATTTCCCATGGGGGAGGGTTGGCAAATATATGTCGATTTGTAGATCTGGACACGCACTCTTACACACCATTAGACTTATTAAAATCCGTGGGCTGGTTTGCGAGATATGGACACTTTTATGGTTATTGCTATTTCTCATGGGGGAGGGTTGGCAAATATATGTCGATTTGTAGATCTGGACACGCACTCTTACACACCATTCGACTTATTGAAATCCGTACGCCGGTTTGCGAGATATAGGGGGTCGAAAAATCGAGAAACGCAAATCGTCTTCCCAGACTCTAATAAACACTTTTATGGTAATTACTATTTCCCATGGGGGAGGGTTGGCAAATATATGTCGATTTGTAGATCTGGACACGCACTCTTACACACCATTAGACTTATTAAAATCCGTGGGCTGGTTTGCGAGATATGGACACTTTTATGGTTATTGCTATTTCTCATGGGGGAGGGTTGGCAAATATATGTCGATTTGTAGATCTGGACACGCACTCTTACACACCATTCGACTTATTGAAATCCGTACGCTGGTTTGCGAGATATAGGGGGTCGAAAAATCGAGAAACGCAAATCGTCTTCCCAGACTCTAATAAACACTTTTATGGTAATTACTATTTACCATGGGGGAGGGTTGGCAAATATATGTCGATTTGTAGAGCTGGACACGCACTCTTACACACCATTCGACTTATTGAAATCCGTACGCTGATTTGCGAGATATAGGGGGTCGAAAAATCGAGAAACGCAAATCGTCTTCCCAGACTCTAATAAACACTTTTATGGTAATTACTATTTCCCATGGGGGAGGGTTTTCAAATATATGTCGATTTGTAGATCTGGACACGCACTCTTACACACCATTAGACTTATTAAAATCCGTGGGCTGGTTTGCGAGATATGGGCACTTTTATGGTTATTGCTATTTGTCATGGGGGAGGGTTGGCAAATATATGTCGATTTGTAGAGCTGGACATGCACTCTTACACACCATTCGACTTATTGAAATCCATACGCTCGTTTGCGAGATATAGGGGGTCGAAAATCGAGAAACGTAAATCGTCTTCCCAGACTCTAATAAACACTTTTATGGTAATTACTATTTCCCATGGGGGAGGGTTGGCAAATATATGTCGATTTGTAGAGCTAGACACGCACTCTTACACACCATTCGACTTATTGCAATCCGTACGCTGGTTTGCGAGATATAGGGGGTCGAAAAATCGAGAAACGCAAATCGTCTTCCCAGACTCTAATAAACACTTTTATGGTAATTACTATTTCCCATGGGGGAGGGTTGGCAAATATATGTCGATTTGTAGATCTGGACACGCACTCTTACACACCATTCGACTTATTGAAATCCGTACGCTGGTTTGCGAGATATAGGGGGTCGCAAAATCGAGAAACACAAATCGTCTTCCCAGACTCTAATAAACACTTTTATGGTAATTACTATTTCCCATGGGGGAGGGTTGGCAAATATATGTCGATTTGTAGATCTGGACACGCACTCTTACACACCATTCGACTTATTGAAATCCGTACGCTGGTTTGCGAGATATATGGGGGTCGAAAAATCGAGAAACGCAAATCGTCTTCCCAGACTCTAATAAACACTTTTATGGTAATTACTATTTCCCATGGGGGAGGGTCGGCAAATATATGTCGATTTGTAGATCTGGACACGCACTCTTACACACCATTAGACTTATTAAAATCCGTGGGCTGGTTTGCGAGATATGGACACTTTTATGGTTATTGCTATTTCTCATGGGGGAGGGTTGGCAAATATATGTCGATTTGTAGATCTGGACACGCACTCTTACACACCATTCGAGAAACGCAAATCGTCTTCCCAGACTCTAATAAACACTTTTATGGTAATTACTATTTCCCATGGGGGAGGGTCGGCAAATATATGTCGATTTGTAGATCTGGACACGCACTCTTACACACCATTAGACTTATTAAAATCCGTGGGCTGGTTTGCGAGATATGGACACTTTTATGGTTATTGCTATTTCTCATGGGGGAGGGTTGGCAAATATATGTCGATTTGTAGAACTGGACACGCACTCTTACACACCATTCGAGAAACGCAAATCGTCTTCCCAGACTCTAATAAACACTTTTATGGTAATTACTATTTCCCATGGGGGAGGGTTGGCAAATATATGTCGATTTGTAGAGCTAGACACGCACTCTTACACACCATTCGACTTATTGAAATCCGTACGCTGGTTTGCGAGATATAGGGGGTCGAAGAATCGAGAAACGCAAATCGTCTTCCAAGACTCTAATAAACACTTTTATGGTAATTACTATTTCCCATGGGGGAGGGTTGGCAAATATATGTCGATTTGTAGATCTGGACACGCACTCTTACACACCATTAGACTTATTAAAATCCGTGGGCTGGTTTGCGAGATATTGACACTTTTATGGTTATTGCTATTTCTCATGGGGGAGGGTTGGCAAATATATGTCGATTTGTAGATCTGGACACGCACTCTTACACACCATTCGACTTATTGAAATCCGTACGCCGGTTTGCGAGATATAGGGGGTCGAAAAATCGAGAAACGCAAATCGTCTTCCCAGACTCTAATAAACACTTTTATGGTAATTACTATTTCCCATGGGGGAGGGTTGGCAAATATATGTCGATTTGTAGATCTGGACACGCACTCTTACACACCATTAGACTTATTAAAATCCGTGGGCTGGTTTGCGAGATATGGGCACTTTTATGGTTATTGCTATTTCTCATGGGGGAGGGTTGGCAAATATATGTCGATTTGTAGAGCTGGACACGCACTCTTACACACCATTCGACTTATTGAAATCCATACGCTCGTTTGCGAGATATAGGGTGTCGAAAAATCGAGAAACGCAAATCGTCTTCCCAGACTCTAATAAACACTTTTATGGTAATTACTATTTCCCATGGGGGAGGGTTGGCAAATATATGTCGATTTGTAGAGCTAGACACGCACTCTTACACACCATTCGACTTATTGAAATCCGTACGCTGGTTTGCGAGATATAGGGGGTCGAAAAATCGAGAAACACAAATCGTCTTCCCAGACTCTAATAAACACTTTTATGGTAATTACTATTTCCCATGGGGGAGGGTTGGCAAATATATGTCGATTTGTAGATCTGGACACGCACTCTTACACGCCATTCGACTTATTGAAATCCGTACGCTGGTTTGCGAGATATAGGGGGTCGAAAAATCGAGAAACGCAAATCGTCTTCCCAGACTCTAATAAACACTTTTATGGTAATTACTATTTCCCATGGGGGAGGGTTGGCAAATATATGGCGATTTGTAGATCTGGACACGCACTCTTACACACCATTAGACTTATTAAAATCCGTGGGCTGGTTTGCGAGATATGGACACTTTTATGGTTATTGCTATTTCTCATGGGGGAGGGTTGGCAAATATATGTCGATTTGTAGATCTGGACACGCACTCTTACACACCATTCGACTTATTGAAATCCGTACGCTGGTTTGCGAGATATAGGGGGTCGAAAAATCGAGAAACGCAAATCGTCTTCCCAGACTCTAATAAACACTTTTATGGTAATTACTATTTCCCATGGGGGAGGGTTGGCAAATATATGTCGATTTGTAGATCTGGACACGCACTCTTACACACCATTAGACTTATTAAAATCCGTGGGCTGGTTTGCGAGATATGGGCACTTTTATGGTTATTGCTATTTCTCATGGGGGAGGGTTGGCAAATATATGTCGATTTGTAGAGCTGGACACGCACTCTTACACACCATTCGACTTATTGAAATCCATACGCTCGTTTGCGAGATATAGGGGGTCGAAAAATCGAGAAACGCAAATCGTCTTCCCAGACTCTAATAAACACTTTTATGGTAATTACTATTTCCCATGGGGGAGGGTTGGCAAATATATGTCGATTTGTAGAGCTAGACACGCACTCTTACACACCATTCGACTTATTGAAATCCGTACGCTGGTTTGCGAGATATAGGGGGTCGAAAAATCGAGAAACACAAATCGTCTTCCCAGACTCTAATAAACACTTTTATGGTAATTACTATTTCCCATGGGGGAGGGTTGGCAAATATATGTCGATTTGTAGATCTGGACACGCACTCTTACACACCATTCGACTTATTGATATCCGTACGCTGGTTTGCGAGATATAGGGGGTCGAAAAATCGAGAAACGCAAATCGTCTTCCCAGACTCTAATAAACACTTTTATGGTAATTACTATTTCCCATGGGGGAGGGTTGGCAAATATATGTCGATTTGTAGATCTGGACACGCACTCTTACACACCATTAGACTTATTAAAATCCGTGGGCTGGTTTGCGAGATATGGACACTTTTATGGTTATTGCTATTTCTCATGGGGGAGGGTTGGCAAATATATGTCGATTTGTAGATCTGGACACGCACTCTTACACACCATTCGACTTATTGAAATCCGTACGCTGGTTTGCGAGATATAGGGGGTCGAAAAATCGAGAAACGCCAATCGTCTTCCCAGACTCTAATAAACACTTTTATGGTAATTACTATTTACCATGGGGGCGGGTTGGCAAATATATGTCGATTTGTAGATCTGGACACGCACTCTTACACACCATTCGACTTATTGAAATCCGTACGCTGGTTTGCGAGATATAGGGGGTCGAAAAATCGAGAAACGCAAATCGTCTTCCCAGACTCTAATAAACACTTTTATGGTAATTACTATTTCCCATGGGGGAGGGTTGGCAAATATATGTCGATTTGTAGATCTGGACACGCACTCTTACACACCATTAGACTTATTAAAATCCGTGGGCTGGTTTGCGAGATATGGGCACTTTTATGGTTATTGCTATTTCTCATGGGGGAGGGTTGGCAAATATATGTCGATTTGTAGAGCTGGACACGCACTCTTACGCACCATTCGACTTATTGAAATCCATACGCTCGTTTGCGAGATATAGGGGGTCGAAAAATCGAGAAACGCAAATCGTCTTCCCAGACTCTAATAAACACTTTTATGGTAATTACTATTTCCCATGGGGGAGGGTTGGCAAATATATGTCGATTTGTAGAGCTAGACACGCACTCTTACACACCATTCGACTTATTGAAATCCGTACGCTGGTTTGCGAGATATAGGAGGTCGAAAAATCGAGAAACGCAAATCGTCTTCCCAGACTCTAATAAACACTTTTATGGTAATTACTATTTCCCATGGGGGAGGGTTGGCAAATATATGTCGATTTGTAGATCTGGACACGCACGCTTACACACCATTCGACTTATTGAAATCCGTACGCTGGTTTGCGAGATATAGGGGGTCGAAAAATCGAGAAACACAAATCGTCTTCCCCGACTCTAATAAACACTTTTATGGTAATTACTATTTCCCATGGGGGAGGGTTGGCAAATATATGTCGATTTGTAGATCTGGACACGCACTCTTACACACCATTCGACTTATTGAAATCCGTACGCTGGTTTGCGAGATATAGGGGGTCGAAAAATCGAGAAACGCAAATCGTCTTCCCAGACTCTAATAAACACTTTTATGGTAATTACTATTTCCCATGGGGGAGGGTTGGCAAATATATGTCGATTTGTAGATCTGGACACGCACTCTTACACACCATTAGACTTATTAAAATCCGTGGGCTGGTTTGCGAGATATGGACACTTTTATGGTTATTGCTATTTCTCATGGGGGAGGGTTGGCAAATATATGTCGATTTGTAGATCTGGACACGCACTCTTACACACCATTTGACTTATTGAAATCCGTACGCTGGTTTGCGAGATATAGGGGGTCGAAAAATCGAGAAAAGCAAATCGTCTTCCCAGACTCTAATAAACACTTTTATGGTAATTACTATTTACCATGGGGGAGGGTTGGCAAATATATGTCGATTTGTAGAGCTGGACACGCACTCTTACACACCATTCGACTTATTGAAATCCGTACGCTGGTTTGCGAGATATAGGGGGTCGAAAAATCGAGAAACGCAAATCGTCTTCCCAGACTCTAATAAACACTTTTATGGTAATTACTATTTCCCACGGGGGAGGGTTGGCAAATATATGTCGATTTGTAGATCTGGACACGCACTCTTACACACCATTAGACTTATTAAAATCCGTGGGCTGGTTTGCGAGATATGGGCACTTTTATGGTTATTGCTATTTCTCATGGGGGAGGGTTGGCAAATATATGTCGATTTGTAGAGCTGGACATGCACTCTTACACACCATTCGACTTATTGAAATCCATACGCTCGTTTGCGAGATATAGGGGGTCGAAAAATCGAGAAACGCAAATCGTCTTCCCAGACTCTAATAAACACTTTTATGGTAATTACTATTTCCCATGGGGGAGGGTTGGCAAATATATGTCGATTTGTAGAGCTAGACACGCACTCTTACACACCATTCGACTTATTGAAATCCGTACGCTGGTTTGCGAGATATAGGGGGTCGAAAAATCGAGAAACGCAAATCGTCTTCCCAGACTCTAATAAACACTTTTATGGTAATTACTATTTCCCATGGGGGAGGGTTGGCAAATATATGTCGATTTGTAGATCTGGACACGCACTCTTACACACCATTCGACTTATTGAAATCCGTACGCTGGTTTGCGAGATATAATGGGTCGAAAAATCGAGAAACACAAATCGTCTTCCCAGACTCTAATAAACACTTTTATGGTAATTACTATTTCCCATGGGGGAGGGTTGGCAAATATATATCGATTTGTAGATCTGGACACGCACTCTAACACACCATTCGTCTTATTGAAATCCGTACGCTGGTTTGCGAGATATAGGGGGTCGAAAAATCGAGAAACGCAAATCGTCTTCCCAGACTCTAATAAACACTTTTATGGTAATTACTATTTCCCATGGGGGAGGGTTGGCAAATATATGTCGATTTGTAGATCTGGACACGCACTCTTACACACCATTAGACTTATTAAAATCCGTGGGCTGGTTTGCGAGATATGGACACTTTTATGGTTATTGCTATTTCTCATGGGGGAGGGTTGGCAAATATATGTCGATTTGTAGATCTGGACACGCACTCTTACACACCATTCGACTTATTGAAATCCGTACGCTGGTTTGCGAGATATAGGGGGTCGAAAAACGAGAAACGCAAATCGTCTTCCCAGACTCTAATAAACACTTTTATGGTAATTACTATTTACCATGGGGGAGGGTTGGCAAATATATGTCGATTTGTAGATCTGGACACGCACTCTTACACACCATTCGACTTATTGGAATCCGTACGCTGGTTTGCGAGATATAGGGGGTCGAAAAATCGAGAAACGCAAATCGTCTTCCCAGACTCTAATAAACACTTTTATGGTAATTACTATTTCCCATGGGGGAGGGTTGGCAAATATATGTCGATTTGTAGATCTGGACACGCACTCTTACACACCATTAGACTTATTAAAATCCGTGGGCTGGTTTGAGATATATGTGCACTTTTATGGTTATTGCTATTTCTCATGGGGGAGGGTTGGCAAATATATGTCGATTTGTAGAGCTGGACACGCACTCTTACACACCATTCGACTTATTGAAATCCGTACGCTGGTTTGCGAGATATAGGGGGTCGAAAAATCGAGAAACGCAAATCGTCTTCCCAGACTCTAATAAACACTTTTATGGTAATTACTATTTCCCATGGGGGAGGGTTGGCAAATATATGTCGATTTGTAGATCTGGACACGCACTCTTACACTCCATTAGACTTATTAAAATCCGTGGCGAGATATAGGGGGTCGAAAAATCGAGAAACGCAAATCGTCTTCCCAGACTCTAATAAACACTTTTATGGTAATTACTATTTCCCATGGGGGAGGGTTGGCAAATATATGTCGATTTGTAGATCTGGACACGCACTCTTACACACCATTAGACTTATTAAAATCCGTGGGCTGGTTTGCGAGATATGGGCACTTTTATGGTTATTGCTATTTCTCATGGGGGAGGGTTGGCAAATATATGTCGATTTGTAGAGCTGGACACGCACTCTTACACACCATTCGACTTATTGAAATCCATATGCTCGTTTGCGAGATATAGGGGGTCGAAGAATCGAGAAACGCAAATCGTCTTCCCAGACTCTAATAAACACTTTTATGGTAATTACTATTTCCCATGGGGGAGGGTTGGCAAATATATGTCGATTTGTAGAGCTGGACACGCACTCTTACACACCATTCGACTTATTGAAATCCCTACGCTCGTTTGCGAAATATAGGGGGTCGAAAAATCGAGAAACGCAAATCGTCTTCCCAGACTCTAATAAACACTTTTATGGTAATTACTATTTCCCATGGGGGAGGGTTGGCAAATATATGTCGATTTGTAGATCTGGACACGCACTCTTACACACCATTAGACTTATTAAAATCCGCGGGCTGGTTTGCGAGATATGGACACTTTTATGGTTATTGCTATTTCTCATGGGGGAGGGTTGGCAAATATATGTCGATTTGTAGAGCTGGACACGCACTCTTACACACCATTCGACTTATTGAAATCCATACGCTCGTTTGCGAGATATAGGGGGTCGAAAAATCGAGAAACGCAAATCGTCTTCCCAGACTCTAATAAACACTTTTATGGTAATTACTATTTCCCATGGGGGAGGGTTGGCAAATATATGTCGATTTGTAGAGCTAGACACGCACTCTTACACACCATTCGACTTATTGAAATCCGTACGCTGGTTTGCGAGATATAGGGGGTCGAAAAATCGAGAAACGCAAATCGTCTTCCCAGACTCTAATAAACACTTTTATGGTAATTACTATTTCCCATGGGGGAGGGTTGGCAAATATATGTCGATTTGTAGATCTGGACACGCACTCTTACACACCATTCGACTTATTGAAATCCGTACGCTGGTTTGCGAGATATAGGGGGTCGAAAAATCGAGAAACACAAATCGTGTTCCCAGACTCTAATAAACACTTTTATGGTAATTACTATTTCCCATGGGGGAGGGTTGGCAAATATATGTCGATTTGTAGATCTGGACACGCACTCTTACACACCATTAGACTTATTAAAATCCGTGGGCTGGTTTGCGAGATATGGACACTTTTATGGTTATTGCTATTTCTCATGGGGGAGGGTTGGCAAATATATGTCGATTTGTAGATCTGGACACGCACTCTTACACACCATTCGACTTATTGAAATCCGTACGCTGGTTTGCGAGATATAGGGGGTCGAAAAATCGAGAAACGCAAATCGTCTTCCCAGACTCTAATAAACACTTTTATGGTAATTATTATTTACCATGGGGGAGGGTTGGCAAATATATGTCGATTTGTAGATCTGGACACGCACTCTTACACACCATTCGACTTATTGAAATCCGTACGCTGGTTTGCGATATATAGGGGGTCGAAAAATCGAGAAACGAAAATCGTCTTCCCAGACTCTAATAAACACTTTTATGGTAATTACTATTTCCCATGGGGGAGGGTTGGCAAATATATGTCGATTTGTAGATCTGGACACGCACTCTTACACACCATTAGACTTATTAAAATCCGTGGGCTGGTTTGCGAGATATGGGCACTTTTATGGTTATTGCTATTTCTCATGGGGGAGGGTTGGCAAATATATGTCGATTTGTAGAGCTGGACACGCACTCTTACACACCATTCGACTTATTGAAATCCATACGCTCGTTTGCGAGATATAGGGGGTCGAAAAATCGAGAAACGCAAATCGTCTTCCCAGACTCTAATAAACACTTTTATGGTAATTACTATTTCCCATGGGGGAGGGTTGGCAAATATATGTCGATTTGTAGAGCTAGACACGCACTCTTACACACCATTCGACTTATTGAAATCCGTACGCTGGTTTGCGAGATATAGGTGGTCGAAAAATCGAGAAACGCAAATCGTCTTCCCAGACTCTAATAAACACTTTTATGGTAATTACTATTTCCCATGGGGGAGGGTTGGCAAATATATGTCGATTTGTAGATCTGGACACGCACTCTTACACACCATTCGACTTATTGAAATCCGTACGCTGGTTTGCGAGATATAGGGGGTCGAAAAATCGAGAAACGCAAATCGTCTTCCCAGACTCTAATAAACACTTTTATGGTAATTACTATTTCCCATGGGGGAGGGTTGGCAAATATATGTCGATTTGTAGATCTGGACACGCGCTCTTACACACCATTAGACTTATTAAAATCCGTGGGCTGGTTTGCGAGATATGGACACTTTTATGGTTATTGCTATTTCTCATGGGGGAGGGTTGGCAAATATATGTCGATTTGTAGATCTGGACACGCACTCTTACACACCATTCGACTTATTGAAATCCGTACGCTGGTTTGCGAGATATAGGGGGTCGAAAAATCGAGAAACGCAAATCGTCTTCCCAGACTCTAATAAACACTTTTATGGTAATTACTATTTACCATGGGGGAGGGTTGGCAAATATATGTCGATTTGTAGATCTGGACACGCACTCTTACACACCATTCGACTTATTGAAATCCGTACGCTGGTTTGCGAGATATAGGGGGTCGAAAAATCGAGAAACGCAAATCGTCTTCCCAGACTCTAATAAACACTTTTATGGTAATTACGATTTCCCATGGGGGAGGGTTGGCAAATATATGTCGATTTGTAGATCTGGACACGCACTCTTACACACCATTAGACTTATTAAAATCCGTGGGCTGGTTTGCGAGATATGGGAACTTTTATGGTTATTGCTATTTCTCATGGGGGAGGGTTGGCAAATATATGTCGATTTGTAGAGCTGGACACGCACTCTTACACACCATTCGACTTATTGAAATCCATACGCTCGTTTGCGAGATATAGGGGGTCGAAAAATCGAGAAACGCAAATCGTCTTCCCAGACTCTAATAAACACTTTTATGGTAATTACTATTTCCCATGGGGGAGGGTTGGCAAATATATGTCGATTTGTAGAGCTAGACACGCACTCTTACACACCATTCGACTTATTGAAATCCGTACGCTGGTTTGCGAGATATAGGGGGTCGAAAAATCGAGAAACGCAAATCGTCTTCCCAGACTCTAACAAACACTTTTATGGTAATTACTATTTCCCATGGGGGAGGGTTGGCAAATATATGTCGATTTGTAGATCTGGACACGCACTCTTACACACCATTCGACTTATTGAAATCCGTACGCTGGTTTGCGAGATATAGGGGGTCGAAAAATCGAGAAACGCAAATCGTGTTCCCAGACTCTAATAAACACTTTTATGGTAATTACTATTTCCCATGGGGGAGGGTTGGCAAATATATGTCGATTTGTAGAGCTCGACACGCACTCTTACGCACCATTCGACTTATTGAAATCCATACGCTCGTTTGCGAGATATAGGGGGTCGAAAAATCGAGAAACGCAAATCGTCTTCCCAGACTCTAATAAACACTTTTATGGTAATTACTATTTCCCATTGGGGAGGGTTGGCAAATATATGTCGATTTGTAGAGCTAGACACGCACTCTTACACACCATTCGACTTATTGAAATCCGTACGCTGGTTTGCGAGATATAGGGGGTCGAAAAATCGAGAAACGCAAATCGTCTTCCCAGACTCTAATAAACACTTTTATGGTAATTACTATTTCCCATGGGGGAGGGTTGGCAAATATATGTCGATTTGTAGATCTGGACACGCACTCTTACACACCATTCGACTTATTGAAATCCGTACGCTGGTTTGCGAGATATAGGGGGTCGAAAAATCGAGAAACACAAATCGTCTTCCCAGACTCTAATAAACACTTTTATGGTAATTACTATTTTCCATGGGGGAGGGTTGGCAAATATATGTCGATTTGTAGATCTGGACACGCACTCTTACACACCATTCGACTTATTGAAATCCGTACGCTGGTTTGCGAGATATAGGGGGTCGAAAAATCGAGAAACGCAAATCGTCTTCCCAGACTCTAATAAACACTTTTATGGTAATTACTATTTCCCATGGGGGAGGGTTGGCAAATATATGTCGATTTGTAGATCTGGACACGCACTCTTACACACCATTAGACTTATTAAAATCCGTGGGCTGGTTTGCGAGATATGGACACTTTTATGGTTATTGCTATTTCTCATGGGGGAGGGTTGGCAAATATATGTCGATTTGTAGATCTGGACACGCACTCTTACACACCATTCGACTTATTGAAATCCGTACGCTGGTTTGCGAGATATAGGGGGTCGAAAAATCGAGAAACGCCAATCGTCTTCCCAGACTCTAATAATAATAATAATAATAATATAATAATAAATAGCCTTTATTAACCTCAAAAATAAATAATACAATTTAGATACAAAAAAAAAACAAAAAAGCAAAGATAATGAGGTTAATAGGCGTGGGTTCAGGATATTATCCTGCTCTTCCACCCAAACCCAGCAAAACTTGACAAAAAACAAAATTAATCCACAACTAAATATAAACATAAACAATTCACGCAAACCGATCAACGATCAACTAACGGTTGTGTGCCATGATAGCCCACAAGCACCTCACCCCGAGATCTACTGCTCACCCACCTGCTCGGACATAAGAACAGCACCGCAACGAGAAGCAAACCGGAATATCCCGTCAGACCAGAGGTCTGCCGGCATGCCGTTCCACGTTTGTGCATAAACGTATCGGAAAGACCTGGTTCGAGCAGTCGTCCTACAGAGTGGGGCCTCCATTGTTGCCGGATACCTCAGACTCAAATGGTGAACATCAGTTCTGAATCTGATTTTAGAGTGAAGGTATTGGGGTGCCCTTTTAGCCACTATGTTGTAAAGGAGCTTGCATCGATGGAAACGTCGTCTGTTGGACATGGTCAGCCACCCACACTCCAAAATCCTAGCAGACACATGAGAACGTCTCGGCAGGCCATACACGAACCTTATGCAAGCATTCTGCACTCTCTGTATGCGCGCCGCATCCCTGGACAACAAACACTGGCCGTAAACCGTGTCGCAGAAATTGAAGTGCGACAGCACCAATGCATCACACAGCGTACGCCTTATCCTCGGTGTAAGGAAATCACGAACTGCGTATAGTGCCCTGAGACTCAAGAATGCCGCACGGATCTTCAGGTTGATGTGTCGAGTAAACCGCAATTCACGATCCAGGTGTAATCCTAAATCTCGAGCCTCACCAACAAGCGGAATAATCTGTCCCCCAATGTTCAAATCCACCAAACCCCCAACCCTCGCACACGCCTCCGCCCTACCAAAGAGCATGGCACAGGACTTTCCCGGATTCAGTGCCAGTGCGTGGCCAAGCGAAGCACCCGAGACACGGTCCAGATCAGCTCTGATCCGCTCACAAGCCCGAACAATCTCATCAGGGGGGAACGCGTAGTAGAGCTGGCAATCATCAGCGTAGAAATGGTGACTGCAGTTGGTGATGTAATTTGAGAGAAACATGGTGTACAAAACATAAAGTAGGGGGCCGCAAATGCTTCCCTGAGCCACACCGGAACAAAGATGACGTGGGTCAGAGGTCACTCCCGCTATTCGAACTGACTGCACTCGATCTCTTAAGTATTCCGCGAAGAAACCAACAGCACCAGCATCAAGTCCGATATATCCTAGAATTGCCAAGAGAAGCTCATGATTAACGGTGTCAAATGCTCTTGAAAAATCAAGAAGCACTAAGATTGTCAACTCGCCCCGATCAGTTGCAGTGAGAATGTCATCAACCATATCCAACATAACAGTGTCACAGCTATGTCCAGCTCTAAAACCCGACTGTCGACTAGGAAGCACATCATTAGTATGCAGATACTCCTTCAGCTGCCAATCCACCACCCTCTCCAAAACCTTAGACAGAGCAGGCAATACGCTAACAGGACGCAGATCCCCCGGACTAGTCGGATTGGCGACCTTGGGCAAAGGAGTCACAATAGCTTCCTTCCATCTCTCAGGAAAAACGCCGTCCACAAGACAAGTGTTGACAATATGCACCACTATTGGGAGAATGGTTGGACAACAGAGCTTGATGAAATGAATACCAAGCCCATCAACGCCGACCGCCGTCGAACGGATACACCTGATGGCCCTGTCCACCTCATCGTCTGTGGCCGGTCTGAAACTGAAGAGTTCAACACCCCGATTGAGTCTCCCAGCGGAATAAAATTCCAGTAGATTATTATCTATTGTACAACTGGGAATGGAGTCAACAAAATGGTTATTGACTGTGTTTGGATCGGATAAGAACGGAGGAAGAACGGGAGCACGGCTCCGGCCACGCACACGATTAAAGGTCTGCCACATCTTACGCGATTCGCAATTCGCAAATTGTGAAGTATAGAATGCCTTCTTTTCCCGTTGTATTGCTGCATTGACCACATTCCGAAGCTGCACATAATATGCCCTGTCGGTCGGCTTCATCGTTCTCTTGAATTCTGTAAAGGCCTTATTGCGCTCCCGCATGAGCCCACGCAAGGCGGGAGTCAGCCAAGGAGAACGAGGCCGCGTAATCCTCACCTCCCTCTCAGGCACATGGAGGTCGAATAATTGAAGCAACATGGAGGTGAAGACATCAACCTTTTCATCGACACCATGTGTGTAAACGACGTCAAGCCACGGGAATCTTTCAAGGTCCCTTCTGAAAGCAACAGAATCAAAACTGGAGTAGTCTCTAAAAGTTTTAATAAAAGGGTAAGGAGACCCGTGCGATTGAGGAACATCGCAGCGCACCAGACTATGATCAAACGGACCCGCAACATCAACCACCGCACCCACACAAGATTCAGGTCCCAGCGAGGTGATAATGACGTCAAGAAGGGTGGCAGAAGCGTCAGTAACTCGAGTTGGTGAGGCAATAATCTGACGCAGTCCATACGCATCCAGGACCGATGACAGTGCGCGGCATCCCGCTGTAGCGGGTTTCAATTGGTCAATGTTAAAATCACCCAATAGAAACATGTCATCACAAGAGGGCAAAATCTCCGCAATGGTATCATCCAGTATATTTAAAAACGCGTTACAATCTTGCAGTGGTGGACGATAAACAGAGCCGAAAGCAATTTTTTTCGAACCTAAATGCAGTAATATCCACACCTGCTCGATATCATTCGCCGTGACTAGTGTTTCAAATTTGTAACAATCTCGGAGATAAATACCAACGCCACCCCCGCGCCCAACCCTATCACGTCGCACCAATCTGTAACCATCTATACTCACAAGCTCCGCAGGAACATCCGACGACAACCAGGTCTCCGTAATTCCCATAACCGCATATTCAGAGTGTCCGAGCAGATCCACAAAACAATCAAAATTACGTAATAGCGAGCGTACATTAAGGTGGGCCACCACAAGCACATTTTCATTACTATCAGTCATCATTAGTATAATTCAAAATGGCAAGAATTAAAACATGTTATAGCATGACACATTCAATATACGGTACTCACACACAGAGTAAATAGAGAATAGCAATCAGAAAATAAAAAATAAAAACAACAATAAAGCAAAGTAATTTATAAAATTATAGGATAATAGTTTGCTATATACTCTGTATATGCACCACATATACCAAATAAAATATATCAACAAATAAACAAGAATCAATCGTAAAAAACTGAACAGAATATGCACCGAAAAAAGTATAAACAATTAAAACCTATTTCTAGATGATTGTTATGTTTGCGACAAATTATTCTTTTTTTTTTGTAATAAAACAAAATAAAGAACCAACCGAGTACTATAACGTAAGAAAACAAAAGAAATATGAAATAAACAATATATGCCAAAACAAAAAGAGTTTTTAGCTTCAAATAGAACAAACACTTATCTGTAAGACAGTAAGCAGCAGCTCCTAACCACCCTTCTGCTTGCGCGCCTGCGATCTAGTGCGAATTCCATCAGGATCCACCCAATAATATGTCGATTTGTAGATCTGGACACGCACTCTTACGCACCATTAGACTTATTAAAATCCGTGCTCTGGTTTGCGAGATATGGGCACTTTTATGGTTATTGCTATTTCTCATGGGGGAGGGTTGGCAAATATATGTCGATTTGTAGAGCTGGACATGCACTCTTACACACCATTCGACTTATTGAAATCCATACGCTCGTTTGCGAGATATAGGGGGTCGAAAAATCGAGAAACGCAAATCGTCTTCCCAGACTCTAATAAACACTTTTATGGTAATTACTATTTCCCATGGGGGAGGGTTGGCAAATATATGTCGATTTGTAGAGCTGGACACGCACTCTTACACACCATTCGACTTATTGAAATCCATACGCTCGTTTGCGAGATATAGGGGGTCGAAAAATCGAGAAACGCAAATGGTCTTCCCAGACTCTAATAAACACTTTTATGGTAATTACTATTTCCCATGGGGGAGGGTTGGCAAATATATGTCGATTTGTAGAGCTAGACACGCACTCTTACACACCATTCGACTTATTGAAATCCGTACGCTGGTTTGCGAGATATAGGGGGTCGAAAAATCGAGAAACGCAAATCGTCTTCCCAGACTAATAAACACTTTTATGGTAATTACTATTTCCCATGGGGGAGGGTTGGCAAATATATGTCGATTTGTAGATCTGGACACGCACTCTTACACACCATTCGACTTATTGAAATCCGTACGCTGGTTTGCGAGATATAGGGGGTCGAAAAATCGAGAAACACAAATCGTGTTCCCAGACTCTAATAAACACTTTTATGGTAATTACTATTTCCCATGGGGGAGGGTTGGCAAATATATGTCGATTTGTAGAGCTGGACACGCACTCTTACACACCATTCGACTTATTGAAATCCATACGCTCGTTTGCGAGATATAGGGGGTCGAAATATCGAGAAACGCAAATCGTCTTCCCAGACTCTAATAAACACTTTTATGGTAATTACTATTTCCCATGGGGGAGGGTTGGCAAATATATGTCGATTTGTAGAGCTAGACACGCACTCTTACACACCATTCGACTTATTGAAATCCGTACGCTGGTTTGCGAGATATAGGGGGTCGAAAAATCGAGAAACACAAATCGTCTTCCCAGACTCTAATAAACACTTTTATGGTAGTTACTATTTCCCATGGGGGAGGGTTGGCAAATATATGTCGATTTGTAGATCTGGACACGCACTCTTACACACCATTCGACTTATTGAAATCCGTACGCTGGTTTGCGAGATATAGGGGGTCGAAAAATCGAGAAACACAAATCGTCTTCCCAGACTCTAATAAACACTTTTATGGTAATTACTATTTCCCATGGGGGAGGGTTGGCAAATATATGTCGATTTGTAGATCTGGACACGCACTCTTACACACCATTCGACTTATTGAAATCCGTACGCTGGTTTGCGAGATATAGGGGGTCGAAAAATCGAGAAACGCAAATCGTCTTCCCAGACTCTAATAAACACTTTTATGGTAATTACTATTTCCCATGGGGGAGGGTTGGCAAATATATGTCGATTTGTAGATCTGGACACGCACTCTTACACACCATTAGACTTATTAAAATCCGTGGGCTGGTTTGCGAGATATGGACACTTTTATGGTTATTGCTATTTCTCATGGGGGAGGCTTGGCAAATATATGTCGATTTGTAGATCTGGGCACGCACTCTTACACACCATTCGACTTATTGAAATCCGTACGCTGGTTTGCGAGATATAGGGGGTCGAAAAATCGAGAAACGCCAATCGTCTTCCCAGACTAATAAACACTTTTATGGTAATTACTATTTACCATGGGGGAGGGTTGGCAAATATATGTCGATTTGTAGATCTGGACACGCACTCTTACACACCATTCGACTTATTGAAATCCGTACGCTGGTTTGCGAGATATAGGGGGTCGAAAAATCGAGAAACGCAAATCGTCTTCCCAGACTCTAATAAACACTTTTATGGTAATTACTATTTCCCATGGGGGAGGGTTGGCAAATATATGTCGATTTGTAGATCTGGACACGCACTCTTACACACCATTAGACTTATTAAAATCCGTGGGCTGGTTTGCGAGATATGGACACTTTTATGGTTATTGCTATTTCTCATGGGGGAGGCTTGGCAAATATATGTCGATTTGTAGATCTGGGCACGCACTCTTACACACCATTCGACTTATTGAAATCCGTACGCTGGTTTGCGAGATATAGGGGGTCGAAAAATCGAGAAACGCCAATCGTCTTCCCAGACTAATAAACACTTTTATGGTAATTACTATTTACCATGGGGGAGGGTTGGCAAATATATGTCGATTTGTAGATCTGGACACGCACTCTTACACACCATTCGACTTATTGAAATCCGTACGCTGGTTTGCGAGATATAGGGGGTCGAAAAATCGAGAAACGCAAATCGTCTTCCCAGACTCTAATAAACACTTTTATGGTAATTACTATTTCCCATGGGGGAGGGTTGGCAAATATATGTCGATTTGTAGAGCTAGACACGCACTCTTACACACCATTCGACTTATTGAAATCCGTACGCTGGTTTGCGAGATATAGGAGGTCGAAAAATCGAGAAACGCAAATCGTCTTCCCAGACTCTAATAAACACTTTTATGGTAATTACTATTTCCCATGGAGGAGGGTTGGCAAATATATGTCGATTTGTAGATCTGGACACGCACTCTTACACACCATTCGACTTATTGAAATCCGTACGCTGGTTTGCGAGATATAGGGGGTCGAAAAATCGAGAAACACAAATCGTCTTCCCAGACTCTAATAAACACTTTTATGGTAATTACTATTTCCCATGGGGGAGGGTTGGCAAATATATGTCGATTTGTAGATCTGGACACGCACTCTTACACACCATTCGACTTATTGAAATCCGTACGCTGGTTTGCGAGATATAGGGGGTCGAAAAATCGAGAAACACAAATCGTCTTCCCAGACTCTAATAAACACTCTTATGGTAATTTCTATTTCCCATGGGGGAGGGTTGGCAAATATATGTCGATTTGTAGATCTGGACACGCACTCTTACACACCATTCGACTTATTGAAATCCGTACGCTGGTTTGCGAGATATAGGGGGTCGAAAAATCGAGAAAGGCAAATCGTCTTCCCAGACTCTAATAAACACTTTTATGGTAACTACTATTTCCCATGGGGGAGGGTTGGTAAATATATGTCGATTTGTGGATCTGGACACGCACTCTTACACACCATTAGACTTATTAAAATCCGTGGGCTGGTTTGCGAGATATGGACACTTTTATGGTTATTGCTATTTCTCATGGGGGAGGGTTGGCAAATATATGTCGATTTGTAGATCTGGACACGCACTCTTACACACCATTCGACTTATTGAAATCCGTACGCTGGTTTGCGAGATATAGGGGGTCGAAAAATCGAGAAACGCCAATCGTCTTCCCAGACTCTAATAAACACTTTTATGGTAATTACTATTTACCATGGGGGAGGGTTGGCAAATATATGTCGATTTGTAGATCTGGACACGCACTCTTACACACCATTCGACTTATTGAAATCCGTACGCTGGTTTGCGAGATATAGGGGGTCGAAAAATCGAGAAACGCAAATCGTCTTCCCAGACTCTAATAAACACTTTTATGGTAATTACTATTTCCCATGGGGGAGGGTTGGCAAATATATGTCGATTTGTAGAGCTGGACACGCACTCTTACACACCATTAGACTTATTAAAATCCGTGGGCTGGTTTGCGAGATATGGGCACTTTTATGGTTATTGCTATTTCTCATGGGGGAGGGTTGGCAAATATATGTCGATTTGTAGAGCTGGACACGCACTCTTACGCACCATTCGACTTATTGAAATCCATACGCTCGTTTGCGAGATATAGGGGGTCGAAAAATCGAGAAACGCAAATCGTCTTCCCAGACTCTAATAAACACTTTTATGGTAATTACTATTTCCCATGGGGGAGGGTTGGCAAATATATGTCGATTTGTAGAGCTAGACACGCACTCTTACACACCATGCGACTTATTGAAATCCGTACGCTGGTTTGCGAGATATAGGAGGTCGAAAAATCGAGAAATGCAAATCGTCTTCCCAGACTCTAATAAACACTTTTATGGTAATTACTATTTCCCATGGGGGAGGGTTGGCAAATATATGTCGATTTGTAGATCTGGACACGCACTCTTACACACCATTCGACTTATTGAAATCCGTACGCTGGTTTGCGAGATATAGGGGGTCGAAAAATCGAGAAACACAAATCGTCTTCCCAGACTCTAATAAACACTTTTATGGTAATTACTATTTCCCATGGGGGAGGGTTGGCAAATATATGTCGATTTGTAGATCTGGACACGCACTCTTACACACCATTCGACTTATTGAAAGCCGTACGCTGGTTTGCGAGATATAGGGGGTCGAAAAATCGAGAAACGCAAATCGTCTTCCCAGACTCTAATAAACACTTTTATGGTAATTACTATTTCCCATGGGGGAGGGTTGGCAAATATATGTCGATTTGTAGATCTGGACACGCACTCTTACACACCATTAGACTTATTAAAATCCGTGGGCTGGTTTGCGAGATATGGACACTTTTATGGTTATTGCTATTTCTCATGGGGGAGGGTTGGCAAATATATGTCGATTTGTAGATCTGGACACGCACTCTTACACACCATTCGACTTATTGAAATCCGTACGCTGGTTTGCGAGATATAGGGGGTCGAAAAATCGAGAAACGCAAATCGTCTTCCCAGACTCTAATAAACACTTTTATGGTAATTACTATTTTCCATGGGGGAGGGTTGGCAAATATATGTCGATTTGTAGAGCTGGACACGCACTCTTACACACCATTCGACTTATTGAAATCCGTACGCTGGTTTGCGAGATATAGGGGGTCGAAAAATCGAGAAACGCAAATCGTCTTCCCAGACTCTAATAAACACTTTTATGGTAATTACTATTTCCCATGGGGGAGGGTTGGCAAATATATGTCGATTTGTAGATCTGGACACGCACTCTTACGCACCATTAGACTTATTAAAATCCGTGGGCTGGTTTGCGAGATATGGGCACTTTTATGGTTATTGCTATTTCTCATGGGGGAGGGTTGGCAAATATATGTCGATTTGTAGAGCTGGACATGCACTCTTACACACCATTCGACTTATTGAAATCCATACGCTCGTTTGCGAGATATAGGGGGTCGAAAAATCGAGAAACGCAAATCGTCTTCCCAGACTCTAATAAACACTTTTATGGTAATTACTATTTCCCATGGGGGAGGGTTGGCAAATATATGTCGATTTGTAGAGCTGGACACGCACTCTTACACACCATTCGACTTATTGAAATCCATACGCTCGTTTGCGAGATATAGGGGGTCGAAAAATCGAGAAACGCAAATCGTCTTCCCAGACTCTAATAAACACTTTTATGGTAATTACTATTTCCCATGGGGGAGGGTTGGCAAATATATGTCGATTTGTAGAGCTAGACACGCACTCTTACACACCATTCGACTTATTGAAATCCGTACGCTGGTTTGCGAGATATAGGGGGTCGAAAAATCGAGAAACACAAATCGTGTTCCCAGACTCTAATAAACACTTTTATGGTAATTACTATTTCCCATGGGGGAGGGTTGGCAAATATATGTCGATTTGTAGAGCTGGACACGCACTCTTACACACCATTCGACTTATTGAAATCCATACGCTCGTTTGCGAGATATAGGGGGTCGAAAAATCGAGAAACGCAAATCGTCTTCCCAGACTCTAATAAACACTTTTATGGTAATTACTATTTCCCATGGGGGAGGGTTGGCAAATATATGTCGATTTGTAGAGCTAGACACGCACTCTTACACACCATTCGACTTATTGAAATCCGTACGCTGGTTTGCGAGATATAGGGGGTCGAAAAATCGAGAAACACAAATCGTCTTCCCAGACTCTAATAAACACTTTTATGGTAATTACTATTTCCCATGGGGGAGGGTTGGCAAATATATGTCGATTTGTAGAGCTGGACACGCACTCTTACGCACCATTCGACTTATTGAAATCCATACGCTCGTTTGCGAGATATAGGGGGTCGAAAAATCGAGAAACGCAAATCGTCTTCCCAGACTCTAATAAACACTTTTATGGTAATTACTATTTCCCATGGGGGAGGGTTGGCAAATATATGTCGATTTGTAGAGCTAGACACGCACTCTTACACACCATTCGACTTATTGAAATCCGTACGCTGGTTTGCGAGATATAGGAGGTCGAAAAATCGAGAAACGCAAATCGTCTTCCCAGACTCTAATAAACACTTTTATGGTAATTACTATTTCCCATGGAGGAGGGTTGGCAAATATATGTCGATTTGTAGATCTGGACACGCACTCTTACACACCATTCGACTTATTGAAATCCGTACGCTGGTTTGCGAGATATAGGGGGTCGAAAAATCGAGAAACACAAATCGTCTTCCCAGACTCTAATAAACACTTTTATGGTAATTACTATTTCCCATGGGGGAGGGTTGGCAAATATATGTCGATTTGTAGATCTGGACACGCACTCTTACACACCATTCGACTTATTGAAATCCGTACGCTGGTTTGCGAGATATAGGGGGTCGAAAAATCGAGAAACACAAATCGTCTTCCCAGACTCTAATAAACACTCTTATGGTAATTTCTATTTCCCATGGGGGAGGGTTGGCAAATATATGTCGATTTGTAGATCTGGACACGCACTCTTACACACCATTCGACTTATTGAAATCCGTACGCTGGTTTGCGAGATATAGGGGGTCGAAAAATCGAGAAAGGCAAATCGTCTTCCCAGACTCTAATAAACACTTTTATGGTAACTACTATTTCCCATGGGGGAGGGTTGGTAAATATATGTCGATTTGTGGATCTGGACACGCACTCTTACACACCATTAGACTTATTAAAATCCGTGGGCTGGTTTGCGAGATATGGACACTTTTATGGTTATTGCTATTTCTCATGGGGGAGGGTTGGCAAATATATGTCGATTTGTAGATCTGGACACGCACTCTTACACACCATTCGACTTATTGAAATCCGTACGCTGGTTTGCGAGATATAGGGGGTCGAAAAATCGAGAAACGCCAATCGTCTTCCCAGACTCTAATAAACACTTTTATGGTAATTACTATTTACCATGGGGGAGGGTTGGCAAATATATGTCGATTTGTAGATCTGGACACGCACTCTTACACACCATTCGACTTATTGAAATCCGTACGCTGGTTTGCGAGATATAGAGGGTCGAAAAATCGAGAAACGCAAATCGTCTTCCCAGACTCTAATAAACACTTTTATGGTAATTACTATTTCCCATGGGGGAGGGTTGGCAAATATATGTCGATTTGTAGATCTGGACACGCACTCTTACACACCATTAGACTTATTAAAATCCGTGGGCTGGTTTGCGAGATATGGGCACTTTTATGGTTATTGCTATTTCTCATGGGGGAGGGTTGGCAAATATATGTCGATTTGTAGAGCTGGACACGCACTCTTACGCACCATTCGACTTATTGAAATCCATACGCTCGTTTGCGAGATATAGGGGGTCGAAAAATCGAGAAACGCAAATCGTCTTCCCAGACTCTAATAAACACTTTTATGGTAATTACTATTTCCCATGGGGGAGGGTTGGCAAATATATGTCGATTTGTAGAGCTAGACACGCACTCTTACACACCATGCGACTTATTGAAATCCGTACGCTGGTTTGCGAGATATAGGAGGTCGAAAAATCGAGAAATGCAAATCGTCTTCCCAGACTCTAATAAACACTTTTATGGTAATTACTATTTCCCATGGGGGAGGGTTGGCAAATATATGTCGATTTGTAGATCTGGACACGCACTCTTACACACCATTAGACTTATTAAAATCCGTGGGCTGGTTTGCGAGATATGGACACTTTTATGGTTATTGCTATTTCTCATGGGGGAGGGTTGGCAAATATATGTCGATTTGTAGATCTGGACACGCACTCTTACACACCATTCGACTTATTGAAATCCGTACGCTGGTTTGCGAGATATAGGGGGTCGAAAAATCGAGAAACGCAAATCGTCTTCCCAGACTCTAATAAACACTTTTATGGTAATTACTATTTTCCATGGGGGAGGGTTGGCAAATATATGTCGATTTGTAGAGCTGGACACGCACTCTTACACACCATTCGACTTATTGAAATCCGTACGCTGGTTTGCGAGATATAGGGGGTCGAAAAATCGAGAAACGCAAATCGTATTCCCAGACTCTAATAAACACTTTTATGGTAATTACTATTTCCCATGGGGGAGGGTTGGCAAATATATGTCGATTTGTAGATCTGGACACGCACTCTTACGCACCATTAGACTTATTAAAATCCGTGGGCTGGTTTGCGAGATATGGGCACTTTTATGGTTATTGCTATTTCTCATGGGGGAGGGTTGGCAAATATATGTCGATTTGTAGAGCTGGACATGCACTCTTACACACCATTCGACTTATTGAAATCCATACGCTCGTTTGCGAGATATAGGGGGTCGAAAAATCGAGAAACGCAAATCGTCTTCCCAGACTCTAATAAACACTTTTATGGTAATTACTATTTCCCATGGGGGAGGGTTGGCAAATATATGTCGATTTGTAGAGCTGGACACGCACTCTTACACACCATTCGACTTATTGAAATCCATACGCTCGTTTACGAGATATAGGGGGTCGAAAAATCGAGAAACGCAAATCGTCTTCCCAGACTCTAATAAACACTTTTATGGTAATTACTATTTCCCATGGGGGAGGGTTGGCAAATATATGTCGATTTGTAGAGCTAGACACGCACTCTTACACACCATTCGACTTATTGAAATCCGTACGCTGGTTTGCGAGATATAGGGGGTCGAAAAATCGAGAAACACAAATCGTCTTCCCAGACTCTAATAAACACTTTTATGGTAATTACTATTTCCCATGGGGGAGGGTTGGCAAATATATGTCGATTTGTAGATCTGGACACGCACTCTTACACACCATTCGACTTATTGAAATCCGTACGCTGGTTTGCGAGAAATAGGGGGTCGAAAAATCGAGAAACACAAATCGTCTTCCCAGACTCTAATAAACACTTTTATGGTAATTACTATTTCCCATGGGGGAGGGTTGGCAAATATATGTCGATTTGTAGATCTGGACACGCACTCTTACACACCATTCGACTTATTGAAATCCGTACGCTGGTTTGCGAGATATAGGGGGTCGAAAAATCGAGAAACGCAAATCGTCTTCCCAGACTCTAATAAACACTTTTATGGTAATTACTATTTCCCATGGGGGAGGGTTGGCAAATATATGTCGATTTGTAGATCTGGACACGCACTCTTACACACCATTAGACTTATTAAAATCCGCGGGCTGGTTTGCGAGATATGGACACTTTTATGGTTATTGCTATTTCTCATGGGGGAGGCTTGGCAAATATATGTCGATTTGTAGATCTGGACACGCACTCTTACACACCATTCGACTTATTGAAATCCGTACGCTGGTTTGCGAGATATAGGGGGTCGAAAAATCGAGAAACGCCAATCGTCTTCCCAGACTAATAAACACTTTTATGGTAATTACTATTTACCATGGGGGAGGGTTGGCAAATATATGTCGATTTGTAGATCTGGACACGTACTCTTACACACCATTCGACTTATTGAAATCCGTACGCTGGTTTGCGAGATATAGGGGGTCGAAAAATCGAGAAACGCAAATCGTCTTCCCAGACTCTAATAAACACTTTTATGGTAATTACTATTTCCCATGGGGGAGGGTTGGCAAATATATGTCGATTTGTAGATCTGGACACGCACTCTTACACACCATTAGACTTATTAAAATCCGTGGGCTGGTTTGCGAGATATGGGCACTTTTATGGTTATTGCTATTTCTCATGGGGGAGGGTTGGCAAATATATGTCGATTTGTAGAGCTGGACACGCACTCTTACGCACCATTCGACTTATTGAAATCCATACGCTCGTTTGCGAGATATAGGGGGTCGAAAAATCGAGAAACGCAAATCGTCTTCCCAGACTCTAATAAACACTTTTATGGTAATTACTATTTCCCATGGGGGAGGGTTGGCAAATATATGTCGATTTGTAGAGCTAGACACGCACTCTTACACACCATTCGACTTATTGAAATCCGTACGCTGGTTTGCGAGATATAGGAGGTCGAAAAATCGAGAAACGCAAATCGTCTTCCCAGACTCTAATAAACACTTTTATGGTAATTACTATTTCCCATGGGGGAGGGTTGGCAAATATATGTCGATTTGTAGATCTGGACACGCACTCTTACACACCGTTCGACTTATTGAAATCCGTACGCTGGTTTGCGAGATATAGGGGGTCGAAAAATCGAGAAACACAAATCGTCTTCCCAGATTCTAATAAACACTTTTATGGTAATTACTATTTCCCATGGGGGAGGGTTGGCAAATATATGTCGATTTGTAGATCTGGACACGCACTCTTACACACCATTCGACTTATTGAAAGCCGTACGCTGGTTTGCGAGATATAGGGGGTCGAAAAATCGAGAAACGCAAATCGTCTTCCCAGACTCTAATAAACACTTTTATGGTAATTACTATTTCCCATGGGGGAGGGTTGGCAAATATATGTCGATTTGTAGATCTGGACACGCACTCTTACACACCATTAGACTTATTAAAATCCGTGGGCTGGTTTGCGAGATATGGACACTTTTATGGTTATTGCTATTTCTCATGGGGGAGGGTTGGCAAATATATGTCGATTTGTAGATCTGGACACGCACTCTTACACACCATTCGACTTATTGAAATCCGTACGCTGGTTTGCGAGATATGGGGGGTCGAAAAATCGAGAAACGCAAATCGTCTTCCCAGACTCTAATAAACACTTTTATGGTAATTACTATTTACCATGGGGGAGGGTTGGCAAATATATGTCGATTTGTAGAGCTGGACACGCACTCTTACACACCACTCGACTTATTGAAATCCGTACGCTGGTTTGCGAGATATAGGGGGTCGAAAAATCGAGAAACGCAAATCGTCTTCCCAGACTAATAAACACTTTTATGGTAATTACTATTTCCCATGGGGGAGGGTTGGCAAATATATGTCGATTTGTAGATCTGGACACGCACTCTTACACACCATTCGACTTATTGAAATCCGTACGCTGGTTTGCGAGATATAGGGGGTCGAAAAATCGAGAAACACAAATCGTGTTCCCAGACTCTAATAAACACTTTTACGGTAATTACTATTTCCCATGGGGGAGGGTTGGCAAATATATGTCGATTTGTAGAGCTGGACACGCACTCTTACACACCATTCGACTTATTGAAATCCATACGCTCGTTTGCGAGATATGGGGGGTCGAAAAATCGAGAAACGCAAATCGTCTTCCAGACTCTAATACTCTAATAAACACTTTTATGGTAATTACTATTTCCCATTGGGGAGGGTTGGCAAATATATGTCGATTTGTAGAGCTAGACACGCACTCTTACACACCATTCGACTTATTGAAATCCGTACGCTGGTTTGCGAGATATAGGGGGTCGAAAAATCGAGAAACGCAAATCGTCTTCCCAGACTCTAATAAACACTTTTATGGTAATTACTATTTCCCATGGGGGAGGGTTGGCAAATATATGTCGATTTGTAGATCTGGACACGCACTCTTACACACCATTCGACTTATTGAAATCCGTACGCTGGTTTGCGAGATATAGGGGGTCGAAAAATCGAGAAACACAAATCGTCTTCCCAGACTCTAATAAACACTTTTATGGTAATTACTATTTCCCATGGGGGAGGGTTGGCAAATATATGTCGATTTGTAGATCTGGACACGCACTCTTACACACCATTCGACTTATTGAAATCCGTACGCTGGTTTGCGAGATATAGGGGGTCGAAAATCGAGAAACGCAAATCGTCTTCCCAGACTCTAATAAACACTTTTATGGTAATTACTATTTCCCATGGGGGAGGGTTGGCAAATATATGTCGATTTGTAGATCTGGACACGCACTCTTACACACCATTAGACTTATTATAATCCGTGGGCTGGTTTGCGAGATATGGACACTTTTATGGTTATTGCTATTTCTCATGGGGGAGGGTTGGCAAATATATGTCGATTTGTAGATCTGGACACGCACTCTTACACACCATTCGACTTATTGAAATCCGTACGCTGGTTTGCGAGATATAGGGGGTCGAAAAATCGAGAAACGCCAATCGTCTTCCCAGACTCTAATAAACACTTTTATGGTAATTACTATTTACCATGGGGGAGGGTTGGCAAATATATGTCGATTTGTAGATCTGGACACGCACTCTTACACACCATTCGACTTATTGAAATCCGTACGCTGGTTTGCGAGATATAGGGGGTCGAAAAATCGAGAAACGCAAATCGTCTTCCCAGACTCTAATAAACACTTTTATGGTAATTACTATTTCCCATGGGGGAGGGTTGGCAAATATATGTCGATTTGTAGATCTGGACACGCACTCTTACACACCATTAGACTTATTAAAATCCGCGGGCTGGTTTGCGAGATATGGGCACTTTTATGGTTATTGCTATTTCTCATGGGGGAGGGTTGGCAAATATATGTCGATTTGTAGAGCTGGACACGCACTCATACGCACCATTCGACTTATTGAAATCCATACGCTCGTTTGCGAGATATAGGGGGTCGAAAAATCGAGAAACGCAAATCGTCTTCCCAGACTCTAATAAACACTTTTATGGTAATTACTATTTCCCATGGGGGAGGGTTGGCAAATATATGTCGATTTGTAGAGCTAGACACGCACTCTTACACACCATTCGACTTATTGAAATCCGTACGCTGGTTTGCGAGATATAGGAGGTCGAAAAATCGAGAAACGCAAATCGTCTTCCCAGACTCTAATAAACACTTTTATGGTAATTACTATTTCCCATGGGGGAGGGTTGGCAAATATATGTCGATTTGTAGATCTGGACACGCACTCTTACACACCATTCGACTTATTGAAATCCGTACGCTGGTTTGCGAGATATAGGGGGTCGAAAAATCGAGAAACGCCAATCGTCTTCCCAGACTCTAATAAACACTTTTATGGTAATTACTATTTACCATGGGGGAGGGTTGGCAAATATATGTCGATTTGTAGATCTGGACACGCACTCTTACACACCATTAGACTTATTAAAATCCATGGGCTGGTTTGCGAGATATGGACACTTTTATGGTTATTGCTATTTCTCATGGGAGAGGGTTGGCAAATATATGTCGATTTGTAGAGCTGGACACGCACTCTTACACACCATTCGACTTATTGAAATCCATACGCTCGTTTGCGAGATGTAGGGGGTCGAAAAATCGAGAAACGCAAATCGTCTTCCCAGACTCTAATAAACACTTTTATGGTAATTACTATTTCCCATGGGGGAGGGTTGGCAAATATATGTCGATTTGTAGATCTGGACACGCACTCTTACACACCATTCGACTTATTGAAATCCGTACGCTGGTTTGCGAGATATAGGGGGTCGAAAAATCGAGAAACACAAATCGTCTTCCCAGACTCTAATAAACACTTTTATGGTAATTACTATTTCCCATGGGGGAGGGTTGGCAAATATATGTCGATTTGTAGAGCTGGACACGTACTCTTACACACCATTCGACTTATTGAAATCCGTACGCTGGTTTGCGAGATATAGGGGCTCGAAAAATCGAGAAACGCAAATCGTCTTCCCAGACTCTAATAAACACTTTTATGGTAATTACTATTTCCCATGGGGGAGGGTTGGCAAATATATGTCGATTTGTAGATCTGGACACGCACTCTTACACACCATTAGACTTATTAAAATCCGTGGGCTGGTTTGCGAGATATGGGCACTTTTATGGTTATTGCTATTTCTCATGGGGGATGGTTGGCAAATATATGTCGATTTGTAGAGCTGGACATGCACTCTTACACACCATTCGACTTATTGAAATCCATACGCTCGTTTGCGAGATATAGGGGGTCGAAAAATCGAGAAACGCAAATCGTCTTCCCAGACTCTAATAAACACTTTTATGGTAATTACTATTTCCCATGGGGGAGGGTTGGCAAATATATGTCGATTTGTAGAGCTAGACACGCACTCTTACACACCATTCGACTTATTGAAATCCGTACGCTGGTTTGCGAGATATAGGGGGTCGAAAAATCGAGAAACGCAAATCGTCTTCCCAGACTCTAATAAACACTTTTATGGTAATTACTATTTCCCATGGGGGAGGGTTGGCAAATATATGTCGATTTGTAGATCTGGACACGCACTCTTACACACCATTCGACTTATTGAAATCCGTACGCTGGTTTGCGAGATATAGGGGGTCGAAAAATCGAGAAACACAAATCGTCTTCCCAGACTCTAATAAACACTTTTATGGTAATTACTATTTCCCATGGGGGAGGGTTGGCAAATATATGTCGATTTGTAGATCTGGACACGCACTCTTACACACCATTCGACTTATTGAAATCCGTACGCTGGTTTGCGAGATATAGGGGGTCGAAAAATCGAGAAACACAAATCGTCTTCCCAGACTCTAATAAACACTTTTATGGTAATTACTATTTCCCATGGAGGAGGATTGGCAAATATATGTCGATTTGTAGATCTGGACACGCACTCTTACACACCATTCGACTTATTGAAATCCGTACGCTGGTTTGCGAGATATAGGGGGTCGAAAAATCGAGAAACGCAAATCGTCTTCCCAGACTCTAATAAACACTTTTATGGTAATTACTATTTCCCATGGGGGAGGGTTGGCAAATATATGTCGATTTGTAGATCTGGACACGCACTCTTACACACCATTAGACTTATTAAAATCCGTGGGCTGGTTTGCGAGATATGGACACTTTTATGGTTATTGCTATTTCTCATGGGGGAGGGTTGGCAAATATATGTCGATTTGTAGATCTGGACACGCACTCTTACACACCATTCGACTTATTGAAATCCGTACGCTGGTTTGCGAGATATAGGGGGTCGAAAAATCGAGAAACGCAAATCGTCTTCCCAGACTCTAATAAACACTTTTATGGTAATTACTATTTACCATGGGGGAGGGTTGGCAAATATATGTCGATTTGTAGAGCTGGACACGCACTCTTACACACCATTCGACTTATTGAAATCCGTACGCTGGTTTGCGAGATATAGGGGGTCGAAAAATCGAGAAACGCAAATCGTCTTCCCAGACTCTAATAAACACTTTTATGGTAATTACTATTTCCCATGGGGGAGGGTTGGCAAATATATGTCGATTTGTAGATCTGGACACGCACTCTTACACACCATTAGACTTATTAAAATCCGTGGGCTGGTTTGCGAGATATGGGCACTTTTATGGTTATTGCTATTTCTCATGGGGGAGGGTTGGCAAATATATGTCGATTTGTAGAGCTGGACATGCACTCTTACACACCATTCGACTTATTGAAATCCATACGCTCGTTTGCGAGATATAGGGGGTCGAAAAATCGAGAAACGCAAATCGTCTTCCCAGACTCTAATAAACACTTTTATGGTAATTACTATTTCCCATGGGGGAGAGTTGGCAAATATATGTCGATTTGTAGAGCTAGACACGCACTCTTACACACCATTCGACTTATTGAAATCCGTACGCTGGTTTGCGAGATATAGGGGGTCGAAAAATCGAGAAGCGCAAATCGTCTTCCCAGACTCTAATAAACACTTTTATGGTAATTACTATTTCCCATGGGGGAGGGTTGGCAAATATATGTCGATTTGTAGATCTGGACACGCACTCTTACACACCATTCGACTTATTGAAATCCGTACGCTGGTTTGCGAGATATAGGGGGTCGAAAAATCGAGAAACACAAATCGTCTTCCCAGACTCTAATAAACACATTTATGGTAATTACTATTTCCCATGGGGGAGGGTTGGCAAATATATGTCGATTTGTAGATCTGGACACGCACTCTTACACACCATTCGACTTATTGAAATGGTGTGTATGAGTGCGTGTCCAGATCTACAAATCGACATATATTTGCCAACCCTCCCCCATGGGAAATAGTAATTACCATAAAAGTGTTTATTAGAGTCTGGGAAGACGATTTGTGTTTCTCGATTTTTCGACCCCCTATATCTCGCAAACCAGCGTACGGATTTCAATAAGTCGAATGGCGTGTAAGAGTGCGTGTCCAGATCTACAAATCGACATATATTTGCCAACCCTCCCCCATGGGAAATAGTAATTACCATAAAAGTGTTTATTAGAGTCTGGGAAGACGATTTGCGTTTCTCGATTTTTCGACCCCCTATATCTCGCAAACCAGCGTACGGATTTCAATAAGTCGAATGGTGTGTAAGAGTGCGTGTCTAGCTCTACAAATCGACATATATTTGCCAACCCTCCCCCATGGGAAATAGTAATTACCATAAAAGTGTTTATTAGAGTCTGGGAAGACGATTTGCGTTTCTCGATTTTTCGACCCCCTATATCTCGCAAACGAGCGTATGGATTTCAATAAGTCGAATGGTGTGTAAGAGTGCATGTCCAGCTCTACAAATCGACATATATTTGCCAACCCTCCCCCATGAGAAATAGCAATAACCATAAAAGTGCCCATATCTCGCAAACCAGCCCACGGATTTTAATAAGTCTAATGGTGTGTAAGAGTGCGTGTCCAGATCTACAAATCGACATATATTTGCCAACCCTCCCCCATGGGAAATAGTAATTACCATAAAAGTGTTTATTAGAGTCTGGGAAGACGATTTGCGTTTCTCGATTTTTCGACCCCCTATATCTCGCAAACCAGCGTACGGATTTCAATAAGTCGAATGGTGTGTAAGAGTGCGTGTCCAGATCTACAAATCGACATATATTTGCCAACCCTCCCCCATGAGAAATAGCAATAACCATAAAAGTGTCCATATCTCGCAAACCAGCCCACGGATTTTAATAAGTCTAATGGTGTGTAAGAGTGCGTGTCCAGATCTACAAATCGACATATATTTGCCAACCCTCCCCCATGGGAAATAGTAATTACCATAAAAGTGTTTATTAGAGTCTGGGAAGACGATTTGCGTTTCTCGATTTTTCGACCCCCTATATCTCGCAAACCAGCGTACGGATTTCAATAAGTCGAATGGTGTGTAAGAGTGCGTGTCCAGATCTACAAATCGACATATATTTGCCAACCCTCCCCCATGGGAAATAGTAATTACCATAAAAGTGTTTATTAGAGTCTGGGAAGACGATTTGTGTTTCTCGATTTTTCGACCCCCTATATCTCGCAAACCAGCGTACGGATTTCAATAAGTCGAATGGTGTGTAAGAGTGCGTGTCCAGATCTACAAATCGACATATATTTGCCAACCCTCCCCCATGGGAAATAGTAATTACCATAAAAGTGTTTATTAGAGTCTGGGAAGACGATTTGCGTTTCTCGATTTTTCGACCTCCTATATCTCGCAAACCAGCGTACGGATTTCAATAAGTCGAATGGTGTGTAAGAGTGCGTGTCTAGCTCTACAAATCGACATATATTTGCCAACCCTCCCCCATGGGAAATAGTAATTACCATAAAAGTGTTTATTAGAGTCTGGGAAGACGATTTGCGTTTCTCGATTTTTCGACCCCCTATATCTCGCAAACGAGCGTATGAATTTCAATAAGTCGAATGGTGCGTAAGAGTGCGTGTCCAGCTCTACAAATCGACATATATTTGCCAACCCTCCCCCATGAGAAATAGCAATAACCATAAAAGTGCCCATATCTCGCAAACCAGCCCACGGATTTTAATAAGTCTAATGGTGTGTAAGAGTGCGTGTCCAGATCTACAAATCGACATATATTTGCCAACCCTCCCCCATGGGAAATAGTAATTACCATAAAAGTGTTTATTAGAGTCTGGGAAGACGATTTGCGTTTCTCGATTTTTCGACCCCCTATATTTCGCAAACCAGCGTACGGATTTCAATAAGTCGAATGGTGTGTAAGAGTGCGTGTCCAGATCTACAAATCGACATATATTTGCCACCCTCCCCCATGGTAAATAGTAATTACCATAAAAGTGTTTATTAGAGTCTGGGAAGACGATTGGCGTTTCTCGATTTTTCGACCCCCTATATCTCGCAAACCAGCGTACGGATTTCAATAAGTCGAATGGTGTGTAAGAGTGCGTGTCCAGATCTACAAATCGACATATATTTGCCAACCCTCCCCCATGGGAAATAGTAATTACCATAAAAGTGTTTATTAGAGTCTGGGAAGACGATTTGTGTTTCTCGATTTTTCGACCCCCTATATCTCGCAAACCAGCGTACGGATTTCAATAAGTCGAATGGTGTGTAAGAGTGCGTGTCCAGATCTACAAATCGACATATATTTGCCAACCCTCCCCCATGGGAAATAGTAATTACCATAAAAGTGTTTATTAGAGTCTGGGAAGACGATTTGCGTTTCTCGATTTTTCGACCCCCTATATCTCGCAAACCAGCGTACGGATTTCAATAAGTCGAATGGTGTGTAAGAGTGCGTGTCTAGCTCTACAAATCGACATATATTTGCCAACCCTCCCCAATGGGAAATAGTAATTACCATAAAAGTGTTTATTAGAGTCTGGGAAGACGATTTGCGTTTCTCGATTTTTCGACCCCCCATATCTCGCAAACGAGCGTATGGATTTCAATAAGTCGAATGGTGTGTAAGAGTGCGTGTCCAGCTCTACAAATCGACATATATTTGCCAACCCTCCCCCATGGGAAATAGTAATTACCATAAAAGTGTTTATTAGAGTCTGGGAACACGATTTGTGTTTCTCGATTTTTCGACCCCCTATATCTCGCAAACCAGCGTACGGATTTCAATAAGTCGAATGGTGTGTAAGAGTGCGTGTCCAGATCTACAAATCGACATATATTTGCCAACCCTCCCCCATGGGAAATAGTAATTACCATAAAAGTGTTTATTAGTCTGGGAAGACGATTTGCGTTTCTCGATTTTTCGACCCCCTATATCTCGCAAACCAGCGTACGGATTTCAATAAGTCGAATGGTGTGTAAGAGTGCGTGTCTAGCTCTACAAATCGACATATATTTGCCAACCCTCCCCCATGGGAAATAGTAATTACCATAAAAGTGTTTATTAGAGTCTGGGAAGACGATTTGCGTTTCTCGATTTTTCGACCCCCTATATCTCGCAAACGAGCGTATGGATTTCAATAAGTCGAATGGTGTGTAAGAGTGCGTGTCCAGCTCTACAAATCGACATATATTTGCCAACCCTCCCCCATGGGAAATAGTAATTACCATAAAAGTGTTTATTAGAGTCTGGGAAGACGATTTGCGTTTCTCGATTTTTCGACCCCCTATATCTCGCAAACGAGCGTATGGATTTCAATAAGTCGAATGGTGTGTAAGAGTGCATGTCCAGCTCTACAAATCGACATATATTTGCCAACCCTCCCCCATGAGAAATAGCAATAACCATAAAAGTGCCCATATCTCGCAAACCAGCCCACGGATTTTAATAAGTCTAATGGTGTGTAAGAGTGCGTGTCCAGATCTACAAATCGACATATATTTGCCAACCCTCCCCCATGGGAAATAGTAATTACCATAAAAGTGTTTATTAGAGTCTGGGAAGACGATTTGCGTTTCTCGATTTTTCGACCCCCTATATCTCGCAAACCAGCGTACGGATTTCAATAAGTCGAATGGTGTGTAAGAGTGCGTGTCCAGATCTACAAATCGACATATATTTGCCAACCCTCCCCCATGGGAAATAGTAATTACCATAAAAGTGTTTATTAGAGTCTGGGAAGACGATTTGCGTTTCTCGATTTTTCGACCCCCTATATCTCGCAAACCAGCGTACGGATTTCAATAAGTCGAATGGTGTGTAAGAGTGCGTGTCCAGATCTACAAATCGACATATATTTGCCAACCCTCCCCCATGAGAAATAGCAATAACCATAAAAGTGTCCATATCTCGCAAACCAGCCCACGGATTTTAATAAGTCTAATGGTGTGTAAGAGTGCGTGTCCAGATCTACAAATCGACATATATTTGCCAACCCTCCCCCATGGGAAATAGTAATTACCATAAAAGTGTTTATTAGAGTCTGGGAAGACGATTTGCGTTTCTCGATTTTTCGACCCCCTATATCTCGCAAACCAGCGTACGGATTTCAATAAGTCGAATGGTGTGTAAGAGTGCGTGTCCAGATCTACAAATCGACATATATTTGCCAACCCTCCCCCATGGGAAATAGTAATTACCATAAAAGTGTTTATTAGAGTCTGGGAAGACGATTTGTGTTTCTCGATTTTTCGACCCCCTATATCTCGCAAACCAGCGTACGGATTTCAATAAGTCGAATGGTGTGTAAGAGTGCGTGTCCAGATCTACAAATCGACATATATTTGCCAACCCTCCCCCATGGGAAATAGTAATTACCATAAAAGTGTTTATTAGAGTCTGGGAAGACGATTTGCGTTTCTCGATTTTTCGACCTCCTATATCTCGCAAACCAGCGTACGGATTTCAATAAGTCGAATGGTGTGTAAGAGTGCGTGTCTAGCTCTACAAATCGACATATATTTGCCAACCCTCCCCCATGGGAAATAGTAATTACCATAAAAGTGTTTATTAGAGTCTGGGAAGACGATTTGCGTTTCTCGATTTTTCGACCCCCTATATCTCGCAAACGAGCGTATGAATTTCAATAAGTCGAATGGTGCGTAAGAGTGCGTGTCCAGCTCTACAAATCGACATATATTTGCCAACCCTCCCCCATGAGAAATAGCAATAACCATAAAAGTGCCCATATCTCGCAAACCAGCCCACGGATTTTAATAAGTCTAATGGTGTGTAAGAGTGCGTGTCCAGATCTACAAATCGACATATATTTGCCAACCCTCCCCCATGGGAAATAGTAATTACCATAAAAGTGTTTATTAGAGTCTGGGAAGACGATTTGCGTTTCTCGATTTTTCGACCCCCTATATCTCGCAAACCAGCGTACGGATTTCAATAAGTCGAATGGTGTGTAAGAGTGCGTGTCCAGATCTACAAATCGACATATATTTGCCAACCCTCCCCCATGGTAAATAGTAATTACCATAAAAGTGTTTATTAGAGTCTGGGAAGACGATTGGCGTTTCTCGATTTTTCGACCCCCTATATCTCGCAAACCAGCGTACGGATTTCAATAAGTCGAATGGTGTGTAAGAGTGCGTGTCCAGATCTACAAATCGACATATATTTGCCAACCCTCCCCCATGAGAAATAGCAATAACCATAAAAGTGTCCATATCTCGCAAACCAGCCCACGGATTATAATAAGTCTAATGGTGTGTACGAGTGCGTGTCCAGATCTACAAATCGACATATATTTGCCAACCCTCCCCCATGGGAAATAGTAATTACCATAAAAGTGTTTATTAGAGTCTGGGAAGACGATTTGCGTTTCTCGATTTTTCGACCCCCTATATCTCGCAAACCAGCGTACGGATTTCAATAAGTCGAATGGTGTGTAAGAGTGCGTGTCCAGATCTACAAATCGACATATATTTGCCAACCCTCCCCCATGGGAAATAGTAATTACCATAAAAGTGTTTATTAGAGTCTGGGAAGACGATTTGTGTTTCTCGATTTTTCGACCCCCTATATCTCGCAAACCAGCGTACGGATTTCAATAAGTCGAATGGTGTGTAAGAGTGCGTGTCCAGATCTACAAATCGACATATATTTGCCAACCCTCCCCCATGGGAAATAGTAATTACCATAAAAGTGTTTATTAGAGTCTGGGAAGACGATTTGCGTTTCTCGATTTTTCGACCCCCTATATCTCGCAAACCAGCGTACGGATTTCAATAAGTCGAATGGTGTGTAAGAGTGCGTGTCTAGCTCTACAAATCGACATATATTTGCCAACCCTCCCCAATGGGAAATAGTAATTACCATAAAAGTGTTTATTAGAGTCTGGGAAGACGATTTGCGTTTCTCGATTTTTCGACCCCCCATATCTCGCAAACGAGCGTATGGATTTCAATAAGTCGAATGGTGTGTAAGAGTGCGTGTCCAGCTCTACAAATCGACATATATTTGCCAACCCTCCCCCATGGGAAATAGTAATTACCATAAAAGTGTTTATTAGAGTCTGGGAACACGATTTGTGTTTCTCGATTTTTCGACCCCCTATATCTCGCAAACCAGCGTACGGATTTCAATAAGTCGAATGGTGTGTAAGAGTGCGTGTCCAGATCTACAAATCGACATATATTTGCCAACCCTCCCCCATGGGAAATAGTAATTACCATAAAAGTGTTTATTAGTCTGGGAAGACGATTTGCGTTTCTCGATTTTTCGACCCCCTATATCTCGCAAACCAGCGTACGGATTTCAATAAGTCGAATGGTGTGTAAGAGTGCGTGTCTAGCTCTACAAATCGACATATATTTGCCAACCCTCCCCCATGGGAAATAGTAATTACCATAAAAGTGTTTATTAGAGTCTGGGAAGACGATTTGCGTTTCTCGATTTTTCGACCCCCTATATCTCGCAAACGAGCGTATGGATTTCAATAAGTCGAATGGTGTGTAAGAGTGCGTGTCCAGCTCTACAAATCGACATATATTTGCCAACCCTCCCCCATGGGAAATAGTAATTACCATAAAAGTGTTTATTAGAGTCTGGGAAGACGATTTGCGTTTCTCGATTTTTCGACCCCCTATATCTCGCAAACGAGCGTATGGATTTCAATAAGTCGAATGGTGTGTAAGAGTGCATGTCCAGCTCTACAAATCGACATATATTTGCCAACCCTCCCCCATGAGAAATAGCAATAACCATAAAAGTGCCCATATCTCGCAAACCAGCCCACGGATTTTAATAAGTCTAATGGTGTGTAAGAGTGCGTGTCCAGATCTACAAATCGACATATATTTGCCAACCCTCCCCCATGGGAAATAGTAATTACCATAAAAGTGTTTATTAGAGTCTGGGAAGACGATTTGCGTTTCTCGATTTTTCGACCCCCTATATCTCGCAAACCAGCGTACGGATTTCAATAAGTCGAATGGTGTGTAAGAGTGCGTGTCCAGCTCTACAAATCGACATATATTTGCCAACCCTCCCCCATGGTAAATAGTAATTACCATAAAAGTGTTTATTAGAGTCTGGGAAGACGATTTGCGTTTCTCGATTTTTCGACCCCCTATATCTCGCAAACCAGCGTACGGATTTTAATAAGTCTAATGGTGTGTAAGAGTGCGTGTCCAGATCTACAAATCGACATATATTTGCCAACCCTCCCCCATGGGAAATAGTAATTACCATAAAAGTGTTTATTAGAGTCTGGGAAGACGATTTGCGTTTCTCGATTTTTCGACCCCCTATATCTCGCAAACCAGCGTACGGCTTTCAATAAGTCGAATGGTGTGTAAGAGTGCGTGTCCAGATCTACAAATCGACATATATTTGCCAACCCTCCCCCATGGGAAATAGTAATTACCATAAAAGTGTTTATTAGAGTCTGGGAAGACGATTTGTGTTTCTCGATTTTTCGACCCCCTATATCTCGCAAACCAGCGTACGGATTTCAATAAGTCGAATGGTGTGTAAGAGTGCGTGTCCAGATCTACAAATCGACATATATTTGCCAACCCTCCCCCATGGGAAATAGTAATTACCATAAAAGTGTTTATTAGAGTCTGGGAAGACGATTTGCGTTTCTCGATTTTTCGACCTCCTATATCTCGCAAACCAGCGTACGGATTTCAATAAGTCGAATGGTGTGTAAGAGTGCGTGTCTAGCTCTACAAATCGACATATATTTGCCAACCCTCCCCCATGGGAAATAGTAATTACCATAAAAGTGTTTATTAGAGTCTGGGAAGACGATTTGCGTTTCTCGATTTTTCGACCCCCTATATCTCGCAAACGAGCGTATGGATTTCAATAAGTCCAATGGTGCGTAAGAGTGCGTGTCCAGCTCTACAAATCGACATATATTTGCCAACCCTCCCCCATGAGAAATAGCAATAACCATAAAAGTGCCCATATCTCGCAAACCAGCCCACGGATTTTAATAAGTCTAATGGTGTGTAAGAGTGCGTGTCCAGATCTACAAATCGACATATATTTGCCAACCCTCCCCCATGGGAAATAGTAATTACCATAAAAGTGTTTATTAGAGTCTGGGAAGACGATTTGCGTTTCTCGATTTTTCGACCCCCTATATCTCGCAAACCAGCGTACGGATTTCAATAAGTCGAATGGTGTGTAAGAGTGCGTGTCCAGATCTACAAATCGACATATATTTGCCAACCCTCCCCCATGGTAAATAGTAATTACCATAAAAGTGTTTATTAGAGTCTGGGAAGACGATTGGCGTTTCTCGATTTTTCGACCCCCTATATCTCGCAAACCAGCGTACGGATTTCAATAAGTCGAATGGTGTGTAAGAGTGCGTGTCCAGATCTACAAATCGACATATATTTGCCAACCCTCCCCCATGAGAAATAGCAATAACCATAAAAGTGTCCATATCTCGCAAACCAGCCCACGGATTTTAATAAGTCTAATGGTGTGTAAGAGTGCGTGTCCAGATCTACAAATCGACATATATTTGCCAACCCTCCCCCATGGGAAATAGTAATTACCATAAAAGTGTTTATTAGAGTCTGGGAAGACGATTTGCGTTTCTCGATTTTTCGACCCCCTATAACTCGCAAACCAGCGTACGGATTTCAATAAGTCGAATGGTGTGTAAGAGTGCGTGTCCAGATCTACAAATCGACATATATTTGCCAACCCTCCCCCATGGGAAATAGTAATTACCATAAAAGTGTTTATTAGAGTCTGGGAAGACGATTTGTGTTTCTCGATTTTTCGACCCCCTATATCTCGCAAACCAGCGTACGGATTTCAATAAGTCGAATGGTGTGTAAGAGTGCGTGTCCAGATCTACAAATCGACATATATTTGCCAACCCTCCCCCATGGGAAATAGTAATTACCATCAAAGTGTTTATTAGAGTCTGGGAAGACGATTTGCGTTTCTCGATTTTTCGACCCCCTATATCTCGCAAACCAGCGTACGGATTTCAATAAGTCGAATGGTGTGTAAGAGTGTGTGTCTAGCTCTACAAATCGACATATATTTGCCAACCCTCCCCAATGGGAAATAGTAATTACCATAAAAGTGTTTATTAGAGTCTGGGAAGACGATTTGCGTTTCTCGATTCTTCGACCCCCCATATCTCGCAAACGAGCGTATGGATTTCAATAAGTCGAATGGTGTGTAAGAGTGCGTGTCCAGCTCTACAAATCGACATATATTTGCCAACCCTCCCCCATGGGAAATAGTAATTACCATAAAAGTGTTTATTAGAGTCTGGGAACACGATTTGTGTTTCTCGATTTTTCGACCCCCTATATCTCGCAAACCAGCGTACGGATTTCAATAAGTCGAATGGTGTGTAAGAGTGCGTGTCCAGATCTACAAATCGACATATATTTGCCAACCCTCCCCCATGGGAAATAGTAATTACCATAAAAGTGTTTATTAGAGTCTGGGAAGACGATTTGCGTTTCTCGATTTTTCGACCCCCTATATCTCGCAAACCAGCGTACGGATTTCAATAAGTCGAATGGTGTGCAAGAGTGCGTGTCCAGCTCTACAAATCGACATATATTTGCCAACCCTCCCCCATGAGAAATAGCAATAACCATAAAAGTTCCCATATCTCGCAAACCAGCCCACAGATTTTAATAAGTCTAATGGTGTGTAAGAGTGCGTGTCCAGATCTACAAATCGACATATATTTGCCAACCCTCCCCCATGGGAAATCGTAATTACCATAAAAGTGTTTATTAGAGTCTGGGAAGACGATTTGCGTTTCTCGATTTTTCGACCCCCTATATCTCGCAAACCAGCGTACGGATTTCAATAAGTAGAATGGTGTGTAAGAGTGCGTGTCCAGATCTACAAATCGACATATATTTGCCAACCCTCCCCCATGGGAAATAGTAATTACCATAAAAGTGTTTATTAGAGTCTGGGAAGACGATTTGTGTTTCTCGATTTTTCGACCCCCTATATCTCGCAAACCAGCGTACGGATTTCAATAAGTCGAATGGTGTGTAAGAGTGCGTGTCCAGGTCTACAAATCGACATATATTTGCCAACCCTCCCCCATGGGAAATAGTAATTACCATAAAAGTGTTTATTAGAGTCTGGGAAGACGATTTGCGTTTCTCGATTTTTCGACCACCTATATCTCGCAAACCAGCGTACGGATTTCAATAAGTCGAATGGTGTGTAAGAGTGCGTGTCTAGCTCTACAAATCGACATATATTTGCCAACCCTCCCCCATGGGAAATAGTAATTACCATAAAAGTGTTTATTAGAGTCTGGGAAGACGATTTGCGTTTCTCGATTTTTCGACCCCCTATATCTCGCAAACGAGCGTAGGGATTTCAATAAGTCGAATGGTGTGTAAGAGTGCGTGTCCAGCTCTACAAATCGACATATATTTGCCAACCCTCCCCCATGGGAAATAGTAATTACCATAAAAGTGTTTATTAGAGTCTGGGAAGACGATTTGCGTTTCTCGATTCTTCGACCCCCTATATCTCGCAAACGAGCATATGGATTTCAATAAGTCGAATGGTGTGTAAGAGTGCGTGTCCAGCTCTACAAATCGACATATATTTGCCAACCCTCCCCCATGAGAAATAGCAATAACCATAAAAGTGCCCATATCTCGCAAACCAGCCCACGGATTTTAATAAGTCTAATGGTGTGTAAGAGTGCGTGTCCAGATCTACAAATCGACATATATTTGCCAACCCTCCCCCATGGGAAATAGTAATTACCATAAAAGTGTTTATTAGAGTCTGGGAAGACGATTTGCGTTTCTCGATTTTTCGACCCCCTATATCTCGCAAACCAGCGTACGGATTTCAATAAGTCGAATGGTGTGTAAGAGTGCGTGTCCAGATCTACAAATCGACATATATTTGCCAACCCTCCCCCATGGTAAATAGTAATTACCATAAAAGTGTTTATTAGAGTCTGGGAAGACGATTTCCGTTTCTCGATTTTTCGACCCCCTATATCTCGCAAACCAGCGTACGGATTTCAATAAGTCGAATGGTGTGTAAGAGTGCGTGTCCAGCTCTACAAATCGACATATATTTGCCAACCCTCCCCCATGAGAAATAGCAATAACCATAAAAGTGTCCATATCTCGCAAACCAGCCCACAGATTTTAATAAGTCTAATGGTGTGTAAGAGTGCGTGTCCAGATCTACAAATCGACATATATTTGCCAACCCTGCCCCATGGGAAATAGTAATTACCATAAAAGTGTTTATTAGAGTCTGGGAAGACGATTTGCGTTTCTCGATTTTTCGACCCCCTATATCTCGCAAACCAGCGTACGGATTTCAATAAGTCGAATGGTGTGTAAGAGTGCGTGTCCAGATCTACAAATCGACATATATTTGCCAACCCTCCCCCATGGTAAATAGTAATTACCATAAAAGTGTTTATTAGAGTCTGGGAAGACGATTTCCGTTTCTCGATTTTTCGACCCCCTATATCTCGCAAACCAGCGTACGGATTTCAATAAGTCGAATGGTGTGTAAGAGTGCGTGTCCAGATCTACAAATCGACATATATTTGCCAACCCTCCCCCATGAGAAATAGCAATAACCATAAAAGTGTCCATATCTCGCAAACCAGCCCACGGATTTTAATAAGTCTAATGGTGTGTAAGAGTGCGTGTCCAGATCTACAAATCGACATATATTTGCCAACCCTCCCCCATGGGAAATAGTAATTACCATAAAAGTGTTTATTAGAGTCTGGGAAGACGATTTGCGTTTCTCGATTTTTCGACCCCTTATATCTCGCAAACCAGCGTACGGACTTCAATAAGTCGAATGGTGTGTAAGAGTGCGTGTCCAGATCTACAAATCGACATATATTTGCCAACCTTCCCCCATGGGAAATAGTAATTACCATAAAAGTGTTTATTAGAGTCTGGGAAGACGATTTGTGTTTCTCGATTTTTCGACCCCCTATATCTCGCAAACCAGCGTACGGATTTCAATAAGTCGAATGGTGTGTAAGAGTGCGTGTCCAGATCTACAAATCGACATATATTTGCCAACCCTCCCCCATGGGAAATAGTAATTACCATAAAAGTGTTTATTAGAGTCTGGGAAGACGATTTGCGTTTCTCGATTTTTCGACCCCCTATATCTCGCAAACCAGCGTACGGATTTCAATAAGTCGAATGGTGTGTAGGAGTGCGTGTCTAGCTCTACAAATCGACATATATTTGCCAACCCTCCCCCATGGGAAATAGTAATTACCATAAAAGTGTTTATTAGAGTCTGGCAAGACGATTTGCGTTTCTCGATTTTTCGACCCCCTATATCTCGCAAACGAACGTATGGATTTCAATAAGTCGAATGGTGTGTAAGAGTGCGTGTCCAGCTCTACAAATCGACATATATTTGCCAACCCTCCCCCATGAGAAATAGCAATAACCATAAAAGTGCCCATATCTCGCAAACCAGCCCACGGATTTTAATAAGTCTAATGGTGTGTAAGAGTGCGTGTCCAGATCTACAAATCGACATATATTTGCCAACCCTCCCCCATGGGAAATAGTAATTACCATAAAAGTGTTTATTAGAGTCTGGGAAGACGATTTGCGTTTCTCGATTTTTCGACCCCCTATATCTCGCAAACGAGCGTATGGATTTCAATAAGTCGAATGGTGTGTAAGAGTGCGTGTCCAGCTCTACAAATCGACATATATTTGCCAACCCTCCCCCATGAGAAATAGCAATAACCATAAAAGTGCCCATATCTCGCAAACCAGCCCACGGATTTTAATAAGTCTAATGGTGTGTAAGAGTGCGTGTCCAGATCTACAAATCGACATATATTTGCCAACCCTCCCCCATGGGAAATAGTAATTACCATAAAAGTGTTTATTAGAGTCTGGGAAGACGATTTGCGTTTCTCGATTTTTCGACCCCCTATATCGCGCAAACCAGCGTACGGATTTCAATAAGTCGAACGGTGTGTAAGAGTGCGTGTCCAGATCTACAAATCGACATATATTTGCCAACCCTCCCCCATGGGAAATAGTAATTACCATAAAAGAGTTTATTAGAGTCTGGGAAGACGATTTGCGTTTCTCGATTTTTCGACCCCCTATATCTCGCAAACCAGCGTACGGATTTCAATAAGTCGAATGGTGTGTAAGAGTGCGTGTCTAGCTCTACAAATCGACATATATTTGCCAACCCTCCCCCATGGGAAATAGTAATTACCATAAAAGTGTTTGAGTCTGGGAAGACGATTTGCGTTTCTCGATTTTTCGACCCCCTATATCTCGCAAACGAGCGTATGGATTTCAATAGGTCGAATGGTGTGTAAGAGTGCGTGTCCAGCTCTACAAATCGACATATATTTGCCAACCCTCCCCCATGAGAAATAGCAATAACCATAAAAGTGCCCATATCTCGCAAACCAGCCCACGGATTTTAATAAGTCTAATGGTGTGTAAGAGTGCGTGTCCAGATCTACAAATCGACATATATTTGCCAACCCTCCCCCATGGGAAATAGTAATTACCATAAAAGTGTTTATTAGAGTCTGGGAAGACGATTTGCGTTTCTCGATTCTTCGACCCCCTATATCTCGCAAACCAGCGTACGGATTTCAATAAGTCGAATGGTGTGTAAGAGTGCGTGTCCAGATCTACAAATCGACATATATTTGCCAACCCTCCCCCATGGTAAATAGTAATTACCATAAAATTGCTTATTAGAGTCTGGGAAGACGATTTGCGTTTCTCGATATTTCGACCCCCTATATCTCGCAAACCAGCGTACGGATTTCAATAAGTCGAATGGTGTGTAAGAGTGCGTGTCCAGATCTACAAATCGACATATATTTGCCAACCCTCCCCCATGAGAAATAGCAATAACCATAAAAATGTCCATATCTCGCAAACCAGCCCACGGATTTTAATAAGTCTAATGGTGTGTAAGAGTGCGTGTCCAGATCTACAAATCGACATATATTTGCCAACCCTCCCCCATGGGAAATAGTAATTACCATAAAAGTGTTTATTAGAGTCTGGGAAGACGATTTGCGTTTCTCGATTTTTCGACCCCCTATATCTCGCAAACCAGCGTACGGATTTCAATAAGTCGAATGGTGTGTAAGAGTGCGTGTCTAGCTCTACAAATCGACATATATTTGCCAACCCTCCCCCATGGGAAATAGTAATTACCATAAAAGTGTTTATTAGAGTCTGGGAAGACGATTTGCGTTTCTCGATTTTTCGACCCCCTATATCTCGCAAACGAGCGTATGGATTTCAATAAGTCGAATGGTGTGTAAGAGTGCGTGTCCAGCTCTACAAATCGACATATATTTGCCAACCCTCCCCCATGAGAAATAGCAATAACCATAAAAGTGCCCATATCTCGCAAACCAGCCCACGGATTTTAATAAGTCTAATGGTGTGTAAGAGTGCGTGTCCAGATCTACAAATCGACATATATTTGCCAACCCTCCCCCATGGGAAATAGTAATTACCATAAAAGTGTTTGAGTCTGGGAAGACGATTTGCGTTTCTCGATTTTTCGACCCCCTATTTCTCGCAAACCAGCGTACGGATTTCAATAAGTCGAATGGTGTGTAAGAGTGCGTGTCCAGATCTACAAATCGACATATATTTGCCAACCCTACCCCATGGTAAATAGTAATTACCATAAAATTGTTTATTAGAGTCTGGGAAGACGATTTGCGTTTCTCGATACTTCGACCCCCTATATCTCGCAAACCAGCGTACGGATTTCAATAAGTCGAATGGTGTGTAAGAGTGCGTGTCCAGATCTACAAATCGACATATATTTGCCAACCCTCCCCCATGAGAAATAGCAATAACCATAAAAGTGTCCATATCTCGCAAACCAGCCCACGGATTTTAATAAGTCTAATGGTGTGTAGGAGTGCGTGTCCAGATCTACAAATCGACATATATTTGCCAACCCTCCCCCATGGGAAATAGTAATTACCATAAAAGTGTTTATTAGAGTCTGGGAAGACGATTTGCGTTTCTCGATTTTTCGACCCCCTATATCTCGCAAACCAGCGTACGGATTTCAATAAGTCGAATGGTGTGTAAGAGTGCGTGTCCAGATCTACAAATCGACATATATTTGCCAACCCTCCCCCATGGGAAATAGTAATTACCATCACAGTGTTTATTAGAGTCTGGGAAGACGATTTGCGTTTCTGGATTTTTCGACCCCCTATATCTCGCAAACCAGCGTACGGATTTCAATAAGTCGAATGGTGTGTAAGAGTGCGTGTCTAGCTCTACAAATCGACATATATTTGCCAACCCTCCCCCATGGGAAATAGTAATTACCATAAAAGTGTTTATTAGAGTCTGGGAAGACGATTTGCGTTTCTCGATTTTTCGACCCCCTATATCTCGCAAACGAGCGTATGGATTTCAATAAGTCGAATGGTGTGTAAGAGTGCGTGTCCAGCTCTACAAATCGACATATATTTGCCAACCCTCCCCCATGAGAAATAGCAATAACCATAAAAGTGCCCATATCTCGCAAACCAGCCCACGGATTTTAATAAGTCTAATGGTGTGTAAGAGTGCGTGTCCAGATCTACAAATCGACATATATTTGCCAACCCTCCCCCATGGGAAATAGTAATTACCATAAAAGTGCTTATTAGAGTCTGGGAAGACGATTTGCGTTTCTCGATTTTTCGACCCCCTATATCTCGCAAACCAGCGTACGGATTTCAATAAGTCGAATGGTGTATAAGAGTGCGTGTCCAGATCTACAAATCGACATATATTTGCCAACCCTCCCCCATGGTAAATAGTAATTACCATAAAAGTGTTTATTAGAGTCTGGGAAGACGATTTGCGTTTCTCGATTTTTCGACCCCCTATATCTCGCAAACCAGCGTACGGATTTCAATAAGTCGAATGGTGTGTAAGAGTGCGTGTCCAGATCTACAAATCGACATATATTTGCCAACCCTCCCCCATGAGAAATAGCAATAACCATAAAAGTGTCCATATCTCGCAAACCAGCCCACGGATTTTAATAAGTATAATGGTGTGTAAGAGTGCGTGTCCAGATCTACAAATCGACATATATTTGCCAACCCTCCCCCATGGGAAATAGTAATTACCATAAAAGTGTTTATTAGAGTCTGGGAAGACGATTTGCGTTTCTCGATTTTTCGACCCCCTATATCTCGCAAACGAGCGTATGGATTTCAATAAGTCGAATGGTGTGTAAGAGTGCGTGTCCAGCTCTACAAATCGACATATATTTGCCAACCCTCCCCCATGAGAAATAGCAATAACCATAAAAGTGCCCATATCTCGCAAACCAGCCCACGGATTTTAATAAGTCTAATGGTATGTAAGAGTGCGTGTCCAGATCTACAAATCGACATATATTTGCCAACCCTCCCCCATGGGAAATAGTAATTACCATAAAAGTGTTTATTAGAGTCTGGGAAGACGATTTGTGTTTCTCGATTTTTCGACCCCCTATATCTCGCAAACCAGCGTACGGATTTCAATAAGTCGAATGGTGTGTAAGAGTGCGTGTCCAGATCTACAAATCGACATATATTTGCCAACCCTCCCCCATGGGAAATAGTAATTACCATAAAAGTGTTTATTAGAGTCTGGGAAGACGATTTGCGTTTCTCGATTTTTCGACCCCCTATATCTCGCAAACCAGCGTACGGATTTCAATATGTCGAATGGTGTGTAAGAGTGCGTGTCTAGCTCTACAAATCGACATATATTTGCCAACCCTCCCCCATGGGAAATAGTAATTACCATAAAAGTGTTTATTAGAGTCTTGGAAGACGATTTGCGTTTCTCGATTTTTCGACCCCCTATATCTCGCAAACGAGCGTATGGATTTCAATAAGTCGAATGGTGTGTAAGAGTGCGTGTCCAGCTCTACAAATCGACATATATTTGCCAACCCTCCCCCATGAGAAATAGCAATAACCATAAAAGTGCCCATATCTCGCAAACCAGCCCACGGATTTTAATAAGTCTAATGGTGTGTAAGAGTGCGTGTCCAGATCTACAAATCGACATATATTTGCCAACCCTCCCCCATGGGAAATAGTAATTACCATAAAAGTGTTTATTAGAGTCTGGGAAGACGATTTGCGTTTCTCGATTTTTCGACCCCCTATATCTCGCAAACCAGCGTACGGATTTTAATAAGTCGAATGGTGTGTAAGAGTGCGTGTCCAGATCTACAAATCGACATATATTTGCCAACCCTCCCCCATGGAAAATAGTAATTACCATAAAAGTGTTTATTAGAGTCTGGGAAGACGATTTGCGTTTCTCGATTCTTCGACCCCCTATATCTCGCAAACCAGCGTACGGATTTCAATAAGTCGAATGGTGTGTAAGAGTGCGTGTCCAGATCTACAAATCGACATATATTTGCCAACCCTCCCCCATGAGAAATAGCAATAACCATAAAAGTGTCCATATCTCGCAAACCAGCGCACGGATTTTAATAAGTCTAATGGTGTGTAAGAGTGCGTGTCCAGATCTACAAATCGACATATATTTGCCAACCCTCCCCCATGGGAAATAGTAATTACCATAAAAGTGTTTATTAGAGTCTGGGAAGACGATTTGCGTTTCTCGATTTTTCGAACCCCTATATCTCGCAAACCAGCGTACGGACTTCAATAAGTCGAATGGTGTGCAAGAGTGCGTGTCCAGATCTACAAATCGACATATATTTGCCAACCCTCCCCCATGGGAAATAGTAATTACCATAAAAGTGTTTATTAGAGTCTGGGAAGACGATTTGTGTTTCTCGATTTTTCGACCCCCTATATATCGCAAACCAGCGTCCGGATTTCAATGAGTCGAATGGTGTGTAAGAGTGCGTGTCCAGATCTACAAATCGACATATATTTGCCAACCCTCCCCCATGGGAAATAGTAATTACCATAAAAGTGTTTATTAGAGTCTGGGAAGACGATTTGCGTTTCTCGATTTTTCGACCCCCTATATCTCGCAAACCAGCGTACGGATTTCAATAAGTCGAATGGTGTGTAAGAGTGCGTGTCTAGCTCTACAAATCGACATATATTTGCCAACCCTCCCCCATGGGAAATAGTAATTACCATAAAAGTGTTTATTAGAGTCTGGGAAGACGATTTGCGTTTCTCGATTTTTCGACCCCCTATATCTCGCAAACGAGCGTATGGATTTCAATAAGTCGAATGGTGTGTAAGAGTGCGTGTCCAGCTCTACAAATCGACATATATTTGCCAACCCTCCCCCATGAGAAATAGCAATAACCATAAAAGTGCCCATATCTCGCAAACCAGCCCACGGATTTTAATAAGTCTAATGGTGTGTAAGAGTGCGTGTCCAGATCTACAAATCGACATATATTTGCCAACCCTCCCCCATGGCAAATAGTAATTACCATAAAAGTGTTTATTAGAGTCTGGGAAGACGATTTGCGTTTCTCGATTTTTCGACCCCCTATATCTCGCAAACCAGCGTACGGATTTCAATAAGTCGAATGGTGTGTAAGAGTGCGTGTCCAGATCTACAAATCGACATATATTTGCCAACCCTCCCCCATGGTAAATAGTAATTACCATAAAAGTGTTTATTAGAGTCTGGGAAGACGATTTGCGTTTCTCGATTTTTCGACCCCCTATATCTCGCAAACCAGCGTACGGATTTCAATAAGTCGAATGGTGTGTAAGAGTGCGTGTCCAGATCTACAAATCGACATATATTTGCCTACCCTCCCCCATGAGAAATAGCAATAACCATAAAAGTGTCCATATCTCGCAAACCAGCCCACGGATTTTAAAAAGTCTAATGGTGTGTAAGAGTGCGTGTCCAGATCTACAAATCGACATATATTTGCCAACCCTCCCCCATGGGAAATAGTAATTACCATAAAAGTGTTTATTAGAGTCTGGGAAGGCGATTTGCGTTTCTCGATTTTTCGACCCCCTATATCTCGCAAACCAGCGTACGGATTTCAATAAGTCGAATGGTGTGTAAGAGTGCGTGTCCAGATCTACAAATCGACATATATTTGCCAACCCTCCCCCATGGGAAATAGTAATTACCATAAAAGTGTTTATTAGAGTCTGGGAAGACGATTTGTGTTTCTCGATTTTTCGACCCCCTATATCTCGCAAACCAGCGTACGGATTTCAATAAGCCGAATGGTGTGTAAGAGTGCGTGTCTAGCTCTACAAATCGACATATATTTGCCAACCCTCCCCCATGGGAAATAGTAATTACCATAAAAGTGTTTATTAGAGTCTGGGAAGACGATTTGCGTTTCTCGATTTTTCGACCCCCTATATCTCGCAAACCAGCGTACGGATTTCAATAAGTCGAATGGTGTGTAAGAGTGCGTGTCCAGATCTACAAATCGATATATATTTGCCAACCCTCCCCCATGGGAAATAGTAATTACCATAAAAGTGTTTATTAGAGTCTGGGAAGACGATTTGTGTTTCTCGATTTTTCGACCCACTATATCTCGCAAACCAGCGTACGGATTTCAATAAGTCGAATGGTGTGTAAGAGTGCGTGTCTAGATCTACAAATCGACATATATTTGCCAACCCTCCCCTATGGGAAATAGTAATTACCATAAAAGTGTTTATTAGAGTCTGGGAAGACGATTTGCGTTTCTCGATTTTTCGACCCCCTATATCTCGCAAACCAGCGTACGGATTTCAATAAGTCGAATGGTGGGTGAGTGTGCGTGTCTAGCTCTACAAATCGACATATATTTGCCAACCCCCCCCATGGGAAATAGTAATTACCATAAAAGTGTTTATTAGAGTCTGGGAAGACGATTTGCGTTTCTCGATTTTTCGACCCCCTATATCTCGCAAACGAGCGTATGGATTTCAATAAGTCGAATGGTGTGTAAGAGTGCATGTCCAGCTCTACAAATCGACATATATTTGCCAACCCTCCCCCATGAGAAATAGCAATAACCATAAAAGTGCCCATATCTCGCAAACCAGCCCACGGATTTAATAATAATAATAATAATAATAATAATAATAATAATAAAATTTTAATAAGTCTAATGGTGTGTAAGAGTGCGTGTCCAGATCTACAAATCGACATATATTTGCCAACCCTCCCCCATGGGAAATAGTAATTACCATAAAAGTGTTTATTAGAGTCTGGGAAGACGATTTGCGTTTCTCGATTTTTCGACCCCCTATATCTCGCAAACCAGCGTACGGATTTCAATAAGCCGAATGGTGTGTAAGAGTGCGTGTCTAGCTCTACAAATAGACATATATTTGCCAACCCTCCCCCATGGGAAGTAGTAATTACCATAAAAGTGTTTATTAGAGTCTGGGAAGACGATTTGCGTTTCTCGATTTTTCGACCCCCTATATCTCGCAAACGAGCGTATGGATTTCAATAAGTCGAATGGTGTGTAAGAGTGCGTGTCCAGCTCTACAAATCGACATATATTTGCCAACCCTCCCCCATGAGAAATAGCAATAACCATAAAAGTGCCCATATCTCGCAAACCAGCCCACGGATTTTAATAAGTCTAATGGTGTGTAAGAGTGCGTGTCCAGATCTACAAATCGACATATATGTGCCAACCCTCCCCCATGGGAAATAGTAATTACCATAAAAGTGTTTATTAGAGTGGGAAGACGATTTGCGTTTCTCGATTTTTCGACCCCCTATATCTCGCAAACCAGCGTACGGATTTCAATAATTCGAATGGTGTGTAAGGGTGCGTGTCCAGATCTACAAATCGACATATATTTGCCAACCCTCCCCCATGGAAAATAGTAATTACCATAAAAGTGTTTATTAGAGTCTGGGAAGACGATTTGCGTTTCTCGATTTTTCGACCCCCTATATCTTGCAAACCAGCGTACGGATTTCAATAAGTCGAATGGTGTGTAAGAGTGCGTGTCCAGATCTACAAATCGACATATATTTGCCAACCCTCCCCCATGAGAAATAGCAATAACCATAAAAGTGTCCATATCTCGCAAACCAGCCCACGGATTTTAATAAGTCTAATGGTGTGTAAGAGTGCGTGTCCAGATCTACAAATCGACATATATTTGCCAACCCTCCCCCATGGGAAATAGTAATTACCATAAAAGTGTTTATTAGAGTCTGGGAAGACGATTTGTGTTTCTCGATTTTTCGACCCCCTATATCTCGCAAACCAGCGTACGGATTTCAATAAGTCGAATGGTGTGTAAGAGTGCGTGTCCAGATCTACAAATCGACATATATTTGCCAACCCTCCCCCATGGGAAATAGTAATTACCATAAAAGTGTTTATTAGAGTCTGGGAAGACGATTTGCGTTTCTCGATTTTTCGACCCCCTATATCTCGCAAACCAGCGTACGGATTTCAATAAGTCGAATGGTGTGTAAGAGTGCGTGTCTAGCTCTACAAATCGACATATATTTGCCAACCCTCCCCCATGGGAAATAGTAATTACCATAAAAGTGTTTATTAGAGTCTGGGAAGACGATTTGCGTTTCTCGATTTTTCGACCCCCTATATCTCGCAAACCAGCGTACGGATTTCAATAAGTCGAATGGTGTGTAAGAGTGCGTGTCCAGATCTACAAATCGACATATATTTGCCAACCCTCCCCCATGGGAAATAGTAATTACCATAAAAGTGTTTATTAGAGTCTGGGAAGACGATTTGTGTTTCTCGATTTTTTGACCCCCTATATCTCGCAAACCAGCGTACGGATTTCAATAAGTCGAATGGTGTGTAAGAGTGCGTGTCTAGCTCTACAAATCGACATATATTTGCCAACCCTCCCCCATGGGAAATAGTAATTACCATAAAAGTGTTTATTAGAGTCTGGGAAGACGATTTGCGTTTCTCGATTTTTCGACGCCCTATATCTCGCAAACGAGCGTATGGATTTCAATAAGTCGAATGGTGTGTAAGAGTGCGTGTCCAGCTCTACAAATCGACATATATTTGCCAACCCTCCCCCATGAGAAATAGCAATAACCATAAAAGTGCCCATATCTCGCAAACCAGCCCACGGATTTTAATAAGTCTAATGGTGTGTAAGAGTGCGTGTCCAGATCTATAAATCGACATATATTTGCCAACCCTCCCCCATGGGAAATAGTAATTACCATAAAAGTGTTTATTAGAGTCTGGGAAGACGATCTGCGTTTCTCGATTTTTCGACCCCCTATATCTCGCAAACCAGCGTACGGATTTCAATAAGTCGAATGGTGTGTAAGAGTGCGTGTCCAGATCTACAAATCGACATATATTTGCCAACCCTCCCCCATGGAAAATAGTAATTACCATAAAAGTGTTTATTAGAGTCTGGGAAGACGATTTGCGTTTCTCGATTTTTCGACCCCCTATATCTCGCAAACCAGCGTACGGATTTCAATAAGTCGAATGGTGTGTAAGAGTGCGTGTCCAGATCTACAAATCGACATATATTTGCCAACCCTCCCCCATGAGAAATAGCAATAACCATAAAAGTGTCCATATCTCGCAAACCAGCCCACGGATTTTAATAAGTCTAATGGTGTGTAAGAGTGCGTGTCCAGATCTACAAATCGACATATATTTGCCAACCCTCCCCCATGGGAAATAGTAATTACCATAAAAGTGTTTATTAGAACCTGGGAAGACGATTTGCGTTTCTCGATTTTTCGACCCCCTATATCTCGCAAACCAGCGTACGGATTTCAATAAGTCGAATGGTGTGTAAGAGTGCGTGTCCAGATCTACAAATCGACATATATTTGCCAACCCTCCCCCATGGGAAATAGTAATTACCATAAAAGTGTTCATTAGAGTCTGGGAAGACGATTTGTGTTTCTCGATTTTTCGACCCCCTATATCTCGCAAACCAGCGTCCGGATTTCAATAAGTCGAATGGTGTGTAAGAGTTCGTGTCCAGATCTACAAATCGACATATATTTGCCAGCCCTCCCCCATGGGAAATAGTAATTACCATAAAAGTGATTATTAGAGTCTGGGAAGACGATTTGCGTTTCTCGATTTTTCGACCCCTATATCTCGCAAACCAGCGTACGGATTTCAATAAGTCGAATGGTGTGTAAGAGTGCGTGTCTAGCTCTACAAATCGACATATATTTGCCAACCCTCCCCCATGGGAAATAGTAATTACCATAAAAGTGTTTATTAGAGTCTGGGAAGACGATTTGCGTTTCTCGATTTTTCGACCCCCTATATCTCGCAAACGAGCGTATGGATTTCAATAAGTCGAATGGTGTGTAAGAGTGCGTGTCCAGCTCTACAAATCGACATATATTTGCCAACCCTCCCCCATGAGAAATAGCAATAACCATAAAAGTGCCCATATCTCGCAAACCAGCGTACGGATTTCAATAAGTCGAATGGTGTGTAAGAGTGCGTGTCCAGATCTACAAATCGACATATATTTGCCAACCCTCCCCCATGGGAAATAGTAATTAACATAAAAGTGTTTATTAGAGTCTGGGAAGACGATTTGCGTTTCTCGATTTTTCGACCCCCTATATCTCGCAAACCAGCGTACGGATTTCAATAAGTCGAATGGTGTGTAAGAGTGCGTGTCTAGCTCTACAAATCGACATATATTTGCCAACCCTCCCCCATGGGAAATAGTAATTACCATAAAAGTGTTTATTAGAGTCTGGGAAGACGATTTGCGTTTCTCGATTTTTCGACCCCCTATATCTCGCAAACCAGCGTACGGATTTCAATAAGTCGAATGGTGTGTAAGAGTGCGTGTCCAGATCTACAAATCGACATATATTTGCCAACCCTCTCCCATGGGAAATAGTAATTACCATAAAAGTGTTTATTAGAGTCTGGGAAGACGATTTGTGTTTCTCGATTTTTCGACCCCCTATATCTCGCAAACCAGCGTACGGATTTCAATAAGTCGAATGGTGTGTAAGAGTGCGTGTCTAGCTCTACAAATCGACATATATTTGCCAACCCTCCCCCATGGGAAATAGTAATTACCATAAAAGTGTTTATTAGAGTCTGGGAAGACGATTTGCGTTTCTCGATTTTTCGACCCCCTATATCTCGCAAACGAGCGTATGGATTTCAATAAGTCGAATGGTGTGTAAGAGTGCGTGTCCAGCTCTACAAATCGACATATATTTGCCAACCCTCCCCCATGAGAAATAGCAATAACCATAAAAGTGCCCATATCTCGCAAACCAGCCCACGGATTTTAATAAGTCTAATGGTGTGTAAGAGTGCGTGTCCAGATCTACAAATCGACATATATTTGCCAACCCTCCCCCATGGGAAATAGTAATTACCATAAAAGTGTTTATTAGAGTCTGGGAAGACGATTTGCGTTTCTCGATTTTTCGACCCCCTATATCTCGCAAACCAGCGTACGGATTTCAATAAGTCGAATGGTGTGTAAGAGTGCGTGTCCAGATCTACAAATCGACATATATTTGCCAACCCTCCCCCATGGAAAATAGTAATTACCATAAAAGTGTTTATTAGAGTCTGGGAAGACGATTTGCGTTTCTCGATTTTTCGACCCCCTATATCTCGCAAACCAGCGTACGGATTTCAATTAGTCGAATGGTGTGTAAGAGTGCGTGTCCAGATCTACAAATCGACATATATTTGCCAACCCTCCCCCATGGGAAATAGCAATAACCATAAAAGTGTCCATATCTCGCAAACCAGCCCACGGATTTTAATAAGTCTAATGGTGTGTAAGAGTGCGTGTCCAGATCTACAAATCGACATATATTTGCCAACCCTCCCCCATGGGAAATAGTAATTACCATAAAAGTGTTTATTAGAGTCTGGGAAGACGATTTGCGTTTCTCGATTTTTCGACCCCCTATATCTCGCAAACCAGCGTACGGATTTCAATAAGTCGAATGGTGTGTAAGAGTGCGTGTCCAGATCTACAAATCGACATATATTTGCCAACCCTCCCCCATAGGAAATAGTAATTACCATAAAAGTGTTCATTAGAGTCTGGGAAGACGATTTGTGTTTCTCGATTTTTCGACCCCCTATATCTCGCAAACCAGCGTCCGGATTTCAATAAGTCGAATGGTGTGTAAGAGTTCGTGTCCAGATCTACAAATCGACATATATTTGCCAACCCTCCCCCATGGGAAATAGTAATTACCATAAAAGTGTTTATTAGAGTCTGGGAAGACGATTTGCGTTTCTCGATTTTTCGACCCCCTATATCTCGCAAACCAGCGTACGGATTTCAATAAGTCGAATGGTGTGTAAGAGTGCGTGTCTAGCTCTACAAATCGACATATATTTGCCAACCCTCCCCCATGGGAAATAGTAATTACCATAAAAGTGTTTATTAGAGTCTGGGAAGACGATTTGCGTTTCTCGATTTTTCGACCCCCTATATCTCGCAAACGAGCGTATGGATTTCAATAAGTCGAATGGTGTGTAAGAGTGCGTGTCCAGCTCTACAAATCGACATATATTTGCCAACCCTCCCCCATGAGAAATAGCAATAACCATAAAAGTGCCCATATCTCGCAAACCAGCCCACGGATTTTAATAAGTCTAATGGTGTGTAAGAGTGCGTGTCCAGATCTACAAATCGACATATATTTGCCAACCCTCCCCCATGGCAAATAGTAATTACCATAAAAGTGTTTATTAGAGTCTGGGAAGACGATTTGCGTTTCTCGATCTTTCGACCCCCTATATCTCGCAAACCAGCGTACGGATTTCAATAAGTCGAATGGTGTGTAAGAGTGCGTGTCCAGATCTACAAATCGACATATATCTGCCAACCCTCCCCCATGAGAAATAGCAATAACCATAAAAATGTCCATATCTCGCAAACCAGCCCACGGATTTTAATAAGTCTAATGGTGTGTAAGAGTTCGTGTCCAGATCTACAAATCGACATATATTTGCCAACCCTCCCCCATGGGAAATAGTAATTACCATAAAAGTGTTTATTAGAGTCTGGGAAGACGATTTGCGTTTCTCGATTTTTCGACCCCCTATATCTCGCAAACCAGCGTACGGATTTCAATAAGTCGAATGGTGTGTAAGAGTGCGTGTCTAGCTCTACAAATCGACATATATTTGCCAACCCTCCCCCATGGGAAATAGTAATTACCATAAAAGTGTTTATTAGAGTCTGGGAAGACGATTTGCGTTTCTCGATTTTTCGACCCCCTATATCTCGCAAACGAGCGTATGGATTTCAATAAGTCGAATGGTGTGTAAGAGTGCGTGTCCAGCTCTACAAATCGACATATATTTGCCAACCCTCCCCCATGAGAAATAGCAATAACCATAAAAGTGCCCATATCTCGCAAACCAGCCCACGGATTTTAATAAGTCTAATGGTGTGTAAGAGTGCGTGTCCAGATCTACAAATCGACATATATTTGCCAACCCTCCCCCATGGGAAATAGTAATTACCATAAAAGTGTTTGAGTCTGGGAAGACGATTTGCGTTTCTCGATTTTTCGACCCCCTATTTCTCGCAAACCAGCGTACGGATTTCAATAAGTCGAATGGTGTGTAAGAGTGCGTGTCCAGATCTACAAATCGACATATATTTGCCAACCCTACCCCATGGTAAATAGTAATTACCATAAAATTGTTTATTAGAGTCTGGGAAGACGATTTGCGTTTCTCGATACTTCGACCCCCTATATCTCGCAAACCAGCGTACGGATTTCAATAAGTCGAATGGTGTGTAAGAGTGCGTGTCCAGATCTACAAATCGACATATATTTGCCAACCCTCCCCCATGAGAAATAGCAATAACCATAAAAGTGTCCATATCTCGCAAACCAGCCCACGGATTTCAATAAGTCTAATGGTGTGTAGGAGTGCGTGTCCAGATCTACAAATCGACATATATTTGCCAACCCTCCCCCATGGGAAATAGTAATTACCATAAAAGTGTTTATTAGAGTCTGGGAAGACGATTTGCGTTTCTCGATTTTTCGACCCCCTATATCTCGCAAACCAGCGTACGGATTTCAATAAGTCGAATGGTGTGTAAGAGTGCGTGTCCAGATCTACAAATCGACATATATTTGCCAACCCTCCCCCATGGGAAATAGTAATTACCATAACAGTGTTTATTAGAGTCTGGGAAGACGATTTGCGTTTCTGGATTTTTCGACCCCCTATATCTCGCAAACCAGCGTACGGATTTCAATAAGTCGAATGGTGTGTAAGAGTGCGTGTCTAGCTCTACAAATCGACATATATTTGCCAACCCTCCCCCATGGGAAATAGTAATTACCATAAAAGTGTTTAGTAGAGTCTGGGAAGACGATTTGCGTTTCTCGATTTTTCGACCCCCTATATCTCGCAAACGAGCGTATGGATTTCAATAAGTCGAATGGTGTGTAAGAGTGCGTGTCCAGCTCTACAAATCGACATATATTTGCCAACCCTCCCCCATGAGAAATAGCAATAACCATAAAAGTGCCCATATCTCGCAAACCAGCCCACGGATTTTAATAAGTCTAATGGTGTGTAAGAGTGCGTGTCCAGATCTACAAATCGACATATATTTGCCAACCCTCCCCCATGGTAAATAGTAATTACCATAAAAGTGTTTATTAGAGTCTGGGAAGACGATTTGCGTTTCTCGATTTTTCGACCCCCTATATCTCGCAAACCAGCGTACGGATTTCAATAAGTCGAATGGTGTGTAAGAGTGCGTGTCCAGATCTACAAATCGACATATATTTGCCAACCCTCCCCCATGAGAAATAGCAATAACCATAAAAATGTCCATATCTCGCAAACCAGCCCACGGATTTTAATAAGTCTAATGGTGTGTAAGAGTGCGTGTCCAGATCTACAAATCGACATATATTTGCCAACCCTCCCCCATGGGAAATAGTAATTACCATAAAAGTGTTTATTAGAGTCTGGGAAGACGATTTGCGTTTCTCGATTTTTCGACCCCCTATATCTCGCAAACCAGCGTACGGATTTCAATAAGTCGAATGGTGTGTAAGAGTGCGTGTCTAGCTCTACAAATCGACATATATTTGCCAACCCTCCCCCATGGGAAATAGTAATTACCATAAAAGTGTTTATTAGAGTCTGGGAAGACGATTTGCGTTTCTCGATTTTTCGACCCCCTATATCTCGCAAACGAGCGTATGGATTTCAATAAGTCGAATGGTGTGTAAGAGTGCGTGTCCAGCTCTACAAATCGACATATATTTGCCAACCCTCCCCCATGAGAAATAGCAATAACCATAAAAGTGCCCATATCTCGCAAACCAGCCCACGGATTTTAATAAGTCTAATGGTGTGTAAGAGTGCGTGTCCAGATCTACAAATCGACATATATTTGCCAACCCTCCCCCATGGGAAATAGTAATTACCATAAAAGTGTTTGAGTCTGGGAAGACGATTTGCGTTTCTCGATTTTTCGACCCCCTATTTCTCGCAAACCAGCGTACGGATTTCAATAAGTCGAATGGTGTGTAAGAGTGCGTGTCCAGATCTACAAATCGACATATATTTGCCAACCCTACCCCATGGTAAATAGTAATTACCATAAAATTGTTTATTAGAGTCTGGGAAGACGATTTGCGTTTCTCGATACTTCGACCCCCTATATCTCGCAAACCAGCGTACGGATTTCAATAAGTCGAATGGTGTGTAAGAGTGCGTGTCCAGATCTACAAATCGACATATATTTGCCAACCCTCCCCCATGAGAAATAGCAATAACCATAAAAGTGTCCATATCTCGCAAACCAGCCCACGGATTTTAATAAGTCTAATGGTGTGTAGGAGTGCGTGTCCAGATCTACAAATCGACATATATTTGCCAACCCTCCCCCATGGGAAATAGTAATTACCATAAAAGTGTTTATTAGAGTCTGGGAAGACGATTTGCGTTTCTCGATTTTTCGACCCCCTATATCTCGCAAACCAGCGTACGGATTTCAATTAGTCGAATGGTGTGTAAGAGTGCGTGTCCAGATCTACAAATCGACATATATTTGCCAACCCTCCCCCATGGGAAATAGTAATTACCATAACAGTGTTTATTAGAGTCTGGGAAGACGATTTGCGTTTCTGGATTTTTCGACCCCCTATATCTCGCAAACCAGCGTACGGATTTCAATAAGTCGAATGGTGTGTAAGAGTGCGTGTCTAGCTCTACAAATCGACATATATTTGCCAACCCTCCCCCATGGGAAATAGTAATTACCATAAAAGTGTTTATTAGAGTCTGGGAAGACGATTTGCGTTTCTCGATTTTTCGACCCCCTATATCTCGCAAACGAGCGTATGGATTTCAATAAGTCGAATGGTGTGTAAGAGTGCGTGTCCAGCTCTACAAATCGACATATATTTGCCAACCCTCCCCCATGAGAAATAGCAATAACCATAAAAGTGCCCATATCTCGCAAACCAGCCCACGGATTTTAATAAGTCTAATGGTGTGTAAGAGTGCGTGTCCAGATCTACAAATCGACATATATTTGCCAACCCTCCCCCATGGGAAATAGTAATTACCATAAAAGTGTTTATTAGAGTCTGGGAAGACGATTTGCGTTTCTCGATTTTTCGACCCCCTATATCTCGCAAACCAGCGTACGGATTTCAATAAGTCGAATGGTGTGTAAGAGTGCGTGTCCAGATCTACAAATCGACATATATTTGCCAACCCTCCCCCATGGTAAATAGTAATTACCATAAAAGTGTTTATTAGAGTCTGGGAAGACGATTTGCGTTTCTCGATTTTTCGACCCCCTATATCTCGCAAACCAGCGTACGGATTTCAATAAGTCGAATGGTGTGTAAGAGTGCGTGTCCAGATCTACAAATCGACATATATTTGCCAACCCTCCCCCATGAGAAATAGCAATAACCATAAAAGTGTCCATATCTCGCAAACCAGCCCACGGATTTTAATAAGTATAATGGTGTGTAAGAGTGCGTGTCCAGATCTACAAATCGACATATATTTGCCAACCCTCCCCCATGGGAAATAGTAATTACCATAAAAGTGTTTATTAGAGTCTGGGAAGACGATTTGCGTTTCTCGATTTTTCGACCCCCTATATCTCGCAAACGAGCGTATGGATTTCAATAAGTCGAATGGTGTGTAAGAGTGCGTGTCCAGCTCTACAAATCGACATATATTTGCCAACCCTCCCCCATGAGAAATAGCAATAACCATAAAAGTGCCCATATCTCGCAAACCAGCCCACGGATTTTAATAAGTCTAATGGTATGTAAGAGTGCGTGTCCAGATCTACAAATCGACATATATTTGCCAACCCTCCCCCATGGGAAATAGTAATTACCATAAAAGTGTTTATTAGAGTCTGGGAAGACGATTTGTGTTTCTCGATTTTTCGACCCCCTATATCTCGCAAACCAGCGTACGGATTTCAATAAGTCGAATGGTGTGTAAGAGTGCGTGTCCAGATCTACAAATCGACATATATTTGCCAACCCTCCCCCATGGGAAATAGTAATTACCATAAAAGTGTTTATTAGAGTCTGGGAAGACGATTTGCGTTTCTCGATTTTTCGACCCCCTATATCTCGCAAACCAGCGTACGGATTTCAATATGTCGAATGGTGTGTAAGAGTGCGTGTCTAGCTCTACAAATCGACATCTATTTGCCAACCCTCCCCCATGGGAAATAGTAATTACCATAAAAGTGTTTATTAGAGTCTTGGAAGACGATTTGCGTTTCTCGATTTTTCGACCCCCTATATCTCGCAAACGAGCGTATGGATTTCAATAAGTCGAATGGTGTGTAAGAGTGCGTGTCCAGCTCTACAAATCGACATATATTTGCCAACCCTCCCCCATGAGAAATAGCAATAACCATAAAAGTGCCCATATCTCGCAAACCAGCCCACGGATTTTAATAAGTCTAATGGTGTGTAAGAGTGCGTGTCCAGATCTACAAATCGACATATATTTGCCAACCCTCCCCCATGGAAAATAGTAATTACCATAAAAGTGTTTATTAGAGTCTGGGAAGACGATTTGCGTTTCTCGATTCTTCGACCCCCTATATCTCGCAAACCAGCGTACGGATTTCAATAAGTCGAATGGTGTGTAAGAGTGCGTGTCCAGATCTACAAATCGACATATATTTGCCAACCCTCCCCCATGAGAAATAGCAATAACCATAAAAGTGTCCATATCTCGCAAACCAGCCCACGGATTTTAATAAGTCTAATGGTGTGTAAGAGTGCGTGTCCAGATCTACAAATCGACATATATTTGCCAACCCTCCCCCATGGGAAATAGTAATTACCATAAAAGTGTTTATTAGAGTCTGGGAAGACGATTTGCGTTTCTCGATTTTTCGACCCCCTATATCTCGCAAACCAGCGTACGGACTTCAATAAGTCGAATGGTGTGTAAGAGTGCGTGTCCAGATCTACAAATCGACATATATTTGCCAACCCTCCCCCATGGGAAATAGTAATTACCATACAAGTGTTTATTAGAGTCTGGGAAGACGATTTGTGTTTCTCGATTTTTCGACCCCCTATATATCGCAAACCAGCGTCCGGATTTCAATGAGTCGAATGGTGTGTAAGAGTGCGTGTCCAGATCTACAAATCGACATATATTTGCCAACCCTCCCCCATGGGAAATAGTAATTACCATAAAAGTGTTTATTAGAGTCTGGGAAGACGATTTGCGTTTCTCGATTTTTCGACCCCCTATATCTCGCAAACCAGCGTACGGATTTCAATAAGTCGAATGGTGTGTAAGAGTGCGTGTCTAGCTCTACAAATCGACATATATTTGCCAACCCTCCCCCATGGGAAATAGTAATTACCATAAAAGTGTTTATTAGAGTCTGGGAAGACGATTTGCGTTTCTCGATTTTTCGACCCCCTATATCTCGCAAACGAGCGTATGGATTTCAATAAGTCGAATGGTGTGTAAGAGTGCGTGTCCAGCTCTACAAATCGACATATATTTGCCAACCCTCCCCCATGAGAAATAGCAATAACCATAAAAGTGCCCATATCTCGCAAACCAGCCCACGGATTTTAATAAGTCTAATGGTGTGTAAGAGTGCGTGTCCAGATCTACAAATCGACATATATTTGCCAACCCTCCCCCATGGCAAATAGTAATTACCATAAAAGTGTTTATTAGAGTCTGGGAAGACGATTTGCGTTTCTCGATTTTTCGACCCCCTATATCTCGCAAACCAGCGTACGGATTTCAATAAGTCGAATGGTGTGTAAGAGTGCGTGTCCAGATCTACAAATCGACATATATTTGCCAACCCTCCCCCATGGTAAATAGTAATTACCATAAAAGTGTTTATTAGAGTCTGGGAAGACGATTTGCGTTTCTCGATTTTTCGACCCCCTATATCTCGCAAACCAGCGTACGGATTTCACTAAGTCGAATGGTGTGTAAGAGTGCGTGTCCAGATCTACAAATCGACATATATTTGCCTACCCTCCCCCATGAGAAATAGCAATAACCATAAAAGTGTCCATATCTCGCAAACCAGCCCACGGATTTTAAAAAGTCTAATGGTGTGTAAGAGTGCGTGTCCAGATCTACAAATCGACATATATTTGCCAACCCTCCCCCATGGGAAATAGTAATTACCATAAAAGTGTTTATTAGAGTCTGGGAAGGCGATTTGCGTTTCTCGATTTTTCGACCCCCTATATCTCGCAAACCAGCGTACGGATTTCAATAAGTCGAATGGTGTGTAAGAGTGCGTGTCCAGATCTACAAATCGACATATATTTGCCAACCCTCCCCCATGGGAAATAGTAATTACCATAAAAGTGTTTATTAGAGTCTGGGAAGACGATTTGTGTTTCTCGATTTTTCGAGCCCCTATATCTCGCAAACCAGCGTACGGATTTCAATAAGCCGAATGGTGTGTAAGAGTGCGTGTCTAGCTCTACAAATCGACATATATTTGCCAACCCTCCCCCATGGGAAATAGTAATTACCATAAAAGTGTTTATTAGAGTCTGGGAAGACGATTTGCGTTTCTCGATTTTTCGACCCCCTATATCTCGCAAACCAGCGTACGGATTTCAATAAGTCGAATGGTGTGTAAGAGTGCGTGTCCAGATCTACAAATCGATATATATTTGCCAACCCTCCCCCATGGGAAATAGTAATTACCATAAAAGTGTTTATTAGAGTCTGGGAAGACGATTTGTGTTTCTCGATTTTTCGACCCCCTATATCTCGCAAACCAGCGTACGGATTTCAATAAGTCGAATGGTGTGTAAGAGTGCGTGTCTAGATCTACAAATCGACATATATTTGCCAACCCTCCCCTATGGGAAATAGTAATTACCATAAAAGTGTTTATTAGAGTCTGGGAAGACGATTTGCGTTTCTCGATTTTTCGACCCCCTATATCTCGCAAACCAGCGTACGGATTTCAATAAGTCGAACGGTGGGTGAGTGTGCGTGTCTAGCTCTACAAATCGACATATATTTGCCAACCCCCCCATGGGAAATAGTAATTACCATAAAAGTGTTTATTAGAGTCTGGGAAGACGATTTGCGTTTCTCGATTTTTCGACCCCCTATATCTCGCAAACGAGCGTATGGATTTCAATAAGTCGAATGGTGTGTAAGAGTGCATGTCCAGCTCTACAAATCGACATATATTTGCCAACCCTCCCCCATGAGAAATAGCAATAACCATAAAAGTGCCCATATCTCGCAAACCAGCCCACGGATTTTAATAAGTCTAATGGTGTGTAAGAGTGCGTGTCCAGATCTACAAATCGACATATATTTGCCAACCCTCCCCCATGGGAAATAGTAATTACCATAAAAGTGTTTATTAGAGTCTGGGAAGACGATTTGCGTTTCTCGATTTTTCGACCCCCTATATCTCGCAAACCAGCGTACGGATTTCAATAAGCCGAATGGTGTGTAAGAGTGCGTGTCTAGCTCTACAAATAGACATATATTTGCCAACCCTCCCCCATGGGAAATAGTAATTACCATAAAAGTGTTTATTAGAGTCTGGGAAGACGATTTGCGTTTCTCGATTTTTCGACCCCCTATATCTCGCAAACGAGCGTATGGATTTCAATAAGTCGAATGGTGTGTAAGAGTGCGTGTCCAGCTCTACAAATCGACATATATTTGCCAACCCTCCCCCATGAGAAATAGCAATAACCATAAAAGTGCCCATATCTCGCAAACCAGCCCACGGATTTTAATAAGTCTAATGGTGTGTAAGGGTGCGTGTCCAGATCTACAAATCGACATATATGTGCCAACCCTCCCCCATGGGAAATAGTAATTACCATAAAAGTGTTTATTAGAGTGGGAAGACGATTTGCGTTTCTCGATTTTTCGACCCCCTATATCTCGCAAACCAGCGTACGGATTTCAATAATTCGAATGGTGTGTAAGGGTGCGTGTCCAGATCTACAAATCGACATATATTTGCCAACCCTCCCCCATGGAAAATAGTAATTACCATAAAAGTGTTTATTAGAGTCTGGGAAGACGATTTGCGTTTCTCGATTTTTCGACCCCCTATATCTTGCAAACCAGCGTACGGATTTCAATAAGTCGAATGGTGTGTAAGAGTGCGTGTCCAGATCTACAAATCGACATATATTTGCCAACCCTCCCCCATGAGAAATAGCAATAACCATAAAAGTGTCCATATCTCGCAAACCAGCCCACGGATTTTAATAAGTCTAATGGTGTGTAAGAGCGCGTGTCCAGATCTACAAATCGACATATATTTGCCAACCCTCCCCCATGGGAAATAGTAATTACCATAAAAGTGTTTATTAGAGTCTGGGAAGACGATTTGTGTTTCTCGATTTTTCGACCCCCTATATCTCGCAAACCAGCGTACGGATTTCAATAAGTCGAATGGTGTGTAAGAGTGCGTGTCCAGATCTACAAATCGACATATATTTGCCAACCCTCCCCCATGGGAAATAGTAATTACCATAAAAGTGTTTATTAGAGTCTGGGAAGACGATTTGCGTTTCTCGATTTTTCGACCCCCTATATCTCGCAAACCAGCGTACGGATTTCAATAAGTCGAATGGTGTGTAAGAGTGCGTGTCCAGATCTACAAATCGACATATATTTGCCAACCCTCCCCCATGGGAAATAGTAATTACCATAAAAGTGTTTATTAGAGTCTGGGAAGACGATTTGCGTTTCTCGATTTTTCGACCCCCTATATCTCGCAAACCAGCGTACGGATTTCAATAAGTCGAATGGTGTGTAAGAGTGCGTGTCCAGATCTACAAATCGACATATATTTGCCAACCCTCCCCCATGGGAAATAGTAATTACCATAAAAGTGTTTATTAGAGTCTGGGAAGACGATTTGTGTTTCTCGATTTTTTGACCCCCTATATCTCGCAAACCAGCGTACGGATTTCAATAAGTCGAATGGTGTGTAAGAGTGCGTGTCTAGCTCTACAAATCGACATATATTTGCCAACCCTCCCCCATGGGAAATAGTAATTACCATAAAAGTGTTTATTAGAGTCTGGGAAGACGATTTGCGTTTCTCGATTTTTCGACGCCCTATATCTCGCAAACGAGCGTATGGATTTCAATAAGTCGAATGGTGTGTAAGAGTGCGTGTCCAGCTCTACAAATCGACATATATTTGCCAACCCTCCCCCATGAGAAATAGCAATAACCATAAAAGTGCCCATATCTCGCAAACCAGCCCACGGATTTTAATAAGTCTAATGGTGTGTAAGAGTGCGTGTCCAGATCTATAAATCGACATATATTTGCCAACCCTCCCCCATGGGAAATAGTAATTACCATAAAAGTGTTTATTAGAGTCTGGGAAGACGATTTGCGTTTCTCGATTTTTCGACCCCCTATATCTCGCAAACCAGCGTACGGATTTCAATAAGTCGAATGGTGTGTAAGAGTGCGTGTCCAGATCTACAAATCGACATATATTTGCCAACCCTCCCCCATGGAAAATAGTAATTACCATAAAAGTGTTTATTAGAGTCTGGGAAGACGATTTGCGTTTCTCGATTTTTCGACCCCCTATATCTCGCAAACCAGCGTACGGATTTCAATAAGTCGAATGGTGTGTAAGAGTGCGTGTCCAGATCTACAAATCGACATATATTTGCCAACCCTCCCCCATGAGAAATAGCAATAACCATAAAAGTGTCCATATCTCGCAAACCAGCCCACGGATTTTAATAAGTCTAATGGTGTGTAAGAGTGCGTGTCCAGATCTACAAATCGACATATATTTGCCAACCCTCCCCCATGGGAAATAGTAATTACCATAAAAGTGTTTATTAGAACCTGGGAAGACGATTTGCGTTTCTCGATTTTTCGACCCCCTATATCTCGCAAACCAGCGTACGGATTTCAATAAGTCGAATGGTGTGTAAGAGTGCGTGTCCAGATCTACAAATCGACATATATTTGCCAACCCTCCCCCATGGGAAATAGTAATTACCATAAAAGTGTTCATTAGAGTCTGGGAAGACGATTTGTGTTTCTCGATTCTTCGACCCCCTATATCTCGCAAACCAGCGTCCGGATTTCAATAAGTCGAATGGTGTGTAAGAGTTCGTGTCCAGATCTACAAATCGACATATATTTGCCAACCCTCCCCCATGGGAAATAGTAATTACCATAAAAGTGTTTATTAGAGTCTGGGAAGACGATTTGCGTTTCTCGATTTTTCGACCCCTATATCTCGCAAACCAGCGTACGGATTTCAATAAGTCGAATGGTGTGTAAGAGTGCGTGTCTAGCTCTACAAATCGACATATATTTGCCAACCCTCCCCCATGGGAAATAGTAATTACCATAAAAGTGTTTATTAGAGTCTGGGAAGACGATTTGCGTTTCTCGATTTTTCGACCCCCTATATCTCGCAAACGAGCATATGGATTTCAATAAGTCGAATGGTGTGTAAGAGTGCGTGTCCAGCTCTACAAATCGACATATATTTGCCAACCCTCCCCCATGAGAAATAGCAATAACCATAAAAGTGCCCATATCTCGCAAACCAGCGTACGGATTTCAATAAGTCGAATGGTGTGTAAGAGTGCGTGTCCAGATCTACAAATCGACATATATTTGCCAACCCTCCCCCATGGGAAATAGTAATTAACATAAAAGTGTTTATTAGAGTCTGGGAAGACGATTTGCGTTTCTCGATTTTTCGACCCCCTATATCTCGCAAACCAGCGTACGGATTTCAATAAGTCGAATGGTGTGTAAGAGTGCGTGTCTAGCTCTACAAATCGACATATATTTGCCAACCCTCCCCCATGGGAAATAGTAATTACCATAAAAGTGTTTATTAGAGTCTGGGAAGACGATTTGCGTTTCTCGATTTTTCGACCCCCTATATCTCGCAAACCAGCGTACGGATTTCAATAAGTCGAATGGTGTGTAAGAGTGCGTGTCCAGATCTACAAATCGACATATATTTGCCAACCCTCTCCCATGGGAAATAGTAATTACCATAAAAGTGTTTATTAGAGTCTGGGAAGACGATTTGTGTTTCTCGATTTTTCGACCCCCTATATCTCGCAAACCAGCGTACGGATTTCAATAAGTCGAATGGTGTGTAAGAGTGCGTGTCTAGCTCTACAAATCGACATATATTTGCCAACCCTCCCCCATGGGAAATAGTAATTACCATAAAAGTGTTTATTAGAGTCTGGGAAGACGATTTGCGTTTCTCGATTTTTCGACCCCCTATATCTCGCAAACGAGCGTATGGATTTCAATAAGTCGAATGGTGTGTAAGAGTGCGTGTCCAGCTCTACAAATCGACATATATTTGCCAACCCTCCCCCATGAGAAATAGCAATAACCATAAAAGTGCCCATATCTCGCAAACCAGCCCACGGATTTTAATAAGTCTAATGGTGTGTAAGAGTGCGTGTCCAGATCTACAAATCGACATATATTTGCCAACCCTCCCCCATGGGAAATAGTAATTACCATAAAAGTGTTTATTAGAGTCTGGGAAGACGATTTGCGTTTCTCGATTTTTCGACCCCCTATATCTCGCAAACCAGCGTACGGATTTCAATAAGTCGAATGGTGTGTAAGAGTGCGTGTCCAGATCTACAAATCGACATATATTTGCCAACCCTCCCCCATGGAAAATAGTAATTACCATAAAAGTGTTTATTAGAGTCTGGGAAGACGATTTGCGTTTCTCGATTTTTCGACCCCTTATATCTCGCAAACCAGCGTACGGATTTCAATTAGTCGAATGGTGTGTAAGAGTGCGTGTCCAGATCTACAAATCGACATATATTTGCCAACCCTCCCCCATGGGAAATAGCAATAACCATAAAAGTGTCCATATCTCGCAAACCAGCCCACGGATTTTAATAAGTCTAATGGTGTGTAAGAGTGCGTGTCCAGATCTACAAATCGACATATATTTGCCAACCCTCCCCCATGGGAAATAGTAATTACCATAAAAGTGTTTATTAGAGTCTGGGAAGACGATTTGCGTTTCTCGATTTTTCGACCCCCTATATCTCGCAAACCAGCGTACGGATTTCAATAAGTCGAATGGTGTGTAAGAGTGCGTGTCCAGATCTACAAATCGACATATATTTGCCAACCCTCCCCCATAGGAAATAGTAATTACCATAAAAGTGTTCATTAGAGTCTGGGAAGACGATTTGTGTTTCTCGATTTTTCGACCCCCTATATCTCGCAAACCAGCGTCCGGATTTCAATAAGTCGAATGGTGTGTAAGAGTTCGTGTCCAGATCTACAAATCGACATATATTTGCCAACCCTCCCCCATGGGAAATAGTAATTACCATAAAAGTGTTTATTAGAGTCTGGGAAGACGATTTGCGTTTCTCGATTTTTCGACCCCCTATATCTCGCAAACCAGCGTACGGATTTCAATAAGTCGAATGGTGTGTAAGAGTGCGTGTCTAGCTCTACAAATCGACATATATTTGCCAACCCTCCCCCATGGGAAATAGTAATTACCATAAAAGTGTTTATTAGAGTCTGGGAAGACGATTTGCGTTTCTCGATTTTTCGACCCCCTATATCTCGCAAACGAGCGTATGGATTTCAATAAGTCGAATGGTGTGTAAGAGTGCGTGTCCAGCTCTACAAATCGACATATATTTGCCAACCCTCCCCCATGAGAAATAGCAATAACCATAAAAGTGCCCATATCTCGCAAACCAGCCCACGGATTTTAATAAGTCTAATGGTGTGTAAGAGTGCGTGTCCAGATCTACAAATCGACATATATTTGCCAACCCTCCCCCATGGCAAATAGTAATTACCATAAAAGTGTTTATTAGAGTCTGGGAAGACGATTTGCGTTTCTCGATCTTTCGACCCCCTATATCTCGCAAACCAGCGTACGGATTTCAATAAGTCGAATGGTGTGTAAGAGTGCGTGTCCAGATCTACAAATCGACATATATTTGCCAACCCTCCCCCATGGTAAATAGTAATTACCATAAAAGTGTTTATTAGAGTCTGGGAAGACGATTTGCGTTTCTCGATTTTTCGACCCCCTATAGCTCGCAAACCAGCGTACGGATTTCAATAAGTCGAATGGTGTGTAAGAGTGCGTGTCCAGATCTACAAATCGACATATATTTGCCTACCCTCCCCCATGAGAAATAGCAATAACCATAAAAGTGTCCATATCTCGCAAACCAGCCCACGGATTTTAAAAAGTCTAATGGTGTGTAAGAGTGCGTGTCCAGATCTACAAATCGACATATATTTGCCAACCCTCCCCCATGGGAAATAGTAAGTACCATAAAAGTGTTTATTAGAGTCTGGGAAGACGATTTGCGTTTCTCGATTTTTCGACCCCCTATATCTCGCAAACCAGCGTGCGGATTTCAATAAGTCGAATGGTGTGTAAGAGTGCGTGTCCAGATCTACAAATCGACATATATTTGCCAACCCTCCCCCATGGGAAATAGTAATTACCATAAAAGTGTTTATTAGAGTCTGGGAAGACGATTTGTGTTTCTCGATTTTTCGACCCCCTATATCTCGCAAACCAGCGTACGGATTTCAATAAGTCGAATGGTGTGTAAGAGTGCGTGTCCAGATCTACAAATCGACATATATTTGCCAACCCTCTCCCATGGGAAATAGTAATTACCATAAAAGTGTTTATTAGAGTCTGGGAAGACGATTTGCGTTTCTCGATTTTTCGACCCCCTATATCTCGCAAACCAGCGTACGGATTTCAATAAGTCGAATGGTGTGTAAGAGTGCGTGTCTAGCTCTACAAATCGACATATATTTGCCAACCCTCCCCCATGGGAAATAGTAATTACCATAAAAGTGTTTATTAGAGTCTGGGAAGACGATTTGCGTTTCTCGATTTTTCGACCCCCTATATCTCGCAAACGAGCGTATGGATTTCAATAAGTCGAATGGTGTGTAAAAGTGCGTGTCCAGCTCTACAAATCGACATATATTTGCCAACCCTCCCCCATGAGAAATAGCAATAACCATAAAAGTGCCCATATCTCGCAAACCAGCCCACGGATTTTAATAAGTCTAATGGTGTGTAAGAGTGCGTGTCCAGATCTACAAATCGACATATATTTGCCAACCCTCCCCCATGGCAAATAGTAATTACCATAAAAGTGTTTATTAGAGTCTGGGAAGACGATTTGCGTTTCTCGATTTTTCGACCCCCTATATCTCGCAAACCAGCGTACGGATTTCAATAAGTCGAATGGTGTGTAAGAGTGCGTGTCCAGATCTACAAATCGACATATATTTGCCAACCCTCCCCCATGGTAAATAGTAATTACCATAAAAGTGTTTATTAGAGTCTGGGAAGACGATTTGCGTTTCTCGATTTTTCGACCCCCTATATCTCGCAAACCAGCGTACGGATTTCAATAAGTCGAATGGTGTGTAAGAGTGCGTGTCCAGATCTACAAATCGACATATATTTGCCTACCCTCCCCCATGAGAAATAGCAATAACCATAAAAGTGTCCATATCTCGCAAACCAGCCCACGGATTTTAATAAGTCTAATGGTGTGTAAGAGTGCGTGTCCAGATCTACAAATCGACATATATTTGCCAACCCTCCCCCATGGGAAATAGTAATTACCATAAAAGTGTTTATTAGAGTCTGGGAAGGCGATTTGCGTTTCTCGATTTTTCGACCCCCTATATCTCGCAAACCAGCGTACGGATTTCAATAAGTCGAATGGTGTGTAAGAGTGCGTGTCCAGATCTACAAATCGACATATATTTGCCAACCCTCCCCCATGGGAAATAGTAATTACCATAAAAGTGTTTATTAGAGTCTGGGAAGACGATTTGTGTTTCTCGATTTTTCGACCCCCTATATCTCGCAAACCAGCGTACGGATTTCAATAAGTCGAATGGTGTGTAAGAGTGCGTGTCTAGATCTACAAATCGACATATATTTGCCAACCCTCCCCCATGGGAAATAGTAATTACCATAAAAGTGTTTATTAGAGTCTGGGAAGACGATTTGCGTTTCTCGATTTTTCGACCCCCTATATCTCGCAAACCAGCGTACGGATTTCAATAAGTCGAATGGTGTGTAAGTGTGCGTGTCTAGCTCTACAAATCGACATATATTTGCCAACCCTCCCCCATGGGAAATAGTAATTACCATAAAAGTGTTTATTAGAGTCTGGGAAGACGATTTGCGTTTCTCGATTTTTCGACCCCCTATATCTCGCAAACGAGCGTATGGATTTCAATAAGTCGAATGGTGTGTAAGAGTGCATGTCCAGCTCTACAAATCGACATATATTTGCCAACCCTCCCCCATGAGAAATAGCAATAACCATAAAAGTGCCCATATCTCGCAAACCAGCTCACGGATTTTAATAAGTCTAATGGTGTGTAAGAGTGCGTGTCCAGATCTACAAATCGACATATATTTGCCAACCCTCCCCCATGGGAAATAGTAATTACCATAAAAGTGTTTATTAGAGTCTGGGAAGACGATTTGCGTTTCTCGATTTTTCGACCCCCTATATCTCGCAAACCAGCGTACGGATTTCAATAAGTCGAATGGTGTGTAAGAGTGCGTGTCCAGATCTACAAATCGACATATATTTGCCAACCCTCCCCCATGAGAAATAGCAATAACCATAAAAGTGTCCATATCTCGCAAGCCAGCCCACGGATTTTAATAAGTCTAATGGTGTGTAAGAGTGCGTGTCCACATCTACAAATCGACATATATTTGCCAACCCTCCCCCATGGGAAATAGTAATTACCATAAAAGTGTTTATTAGAGTCTGGGAAGACGATTTGCGTTTCTCGATTTTTCGACCCCCTATATCTCGCAAACCAGCGTACGGATTTCAATAAGTCGAATGGTGTGTAAGAGTGCGTGTCCAGATCTACAAATCGACATATATTTGCCAACCCTCCCCCATGGGAAATAGTAATTACTATAAAAGTGTTTATTAGAGTCTGGGAAGACGATTTGTGTTTCTCGATTTTTCGACCCCCTATATCTCGCAAACCAGCGTACGGATTTCAATAAGTCGAATGGTGTGTAAGAGTGCGTGTCCAGATCTACAAATCGACATATATTTGCCAACCCTCCACCATGGGAAATAGTAATTACCATAAAAGTGTTTGAGTCTGGGAAGACGATTTGCGTTTCTCGATTTTTCGACCCCCTATATCTCGCAAACCAGCGTACGGATTTCAATAAGTCGAATGGTGTGTAAGAGTGCGTGTCTAGCTCTACAAATCGACATATATTTGCCAACCCTCCCCCATGGGAAATAGTAATTACCATAAAAGTGTTTATTAGAGTCTGGGAAGACGATTTGCGTTTCTCGATTTTTCGACCCCCTATATCTCGCAAACGAGCGTATGGATTTCAATAAGTCGAATGGTGTGTAAGAGTGCGTGTCCAGCTCTACAAATCGACATATATTTGCCAACCCTCCCCCATGAGAAATAGCAATAACTATAAAAGTGCCCATATCTCGCAAACCAGCCCACGGATTTTAATAAGTCTAATGGTGTGTAAGAGTGCGTGTCCAGATCTACAAATCGACATATATTTGCCAACCCTCCCCCATGGGAAATAGTAATTACCATAAAAGTGTTTATTAGAGTCTGGGAAGACGATTTGCGTTTCTCGATTTTTCGACCCCCTATATCTCGCAAACCGGCGTACGGATTTCAATAAGTCGAATGGTGTGTAAGAGTGCGTGTCCAGATCTACAAATCGACATATATTTGCCAACCCTCCCCCATGAGAAATAGCAATAACCATAAAAGTGTCCATATCTCGCAAACCAGCCCACGGATTTTAATAAGTCTAATGGTGTGTAAGAGTGCGTGTCCAGATCTACAAATCGACATATATTTGCCAACCCTCCCCCATGGGAAATAGTAATTACCATAAAAGTGTTTATTAGAGTCTGGGAAGACGATTTGCGTTTCTCGATTTTTCGACCCCCTATATCTCGCAAACCAGCGTACGGATTTCAATAAGTCGAATGGTGTGTAAGAGTGCGTGTCTAGCTCTACAAATCGACATATATTTGCCAACCCTCCCCCATGGGAAATAGTAATTACCATAAAAGTGTTTATTAGAGTCTGGGAAGACGATTTGCGTTTCTCGAATGGTGTGTAAGAGTGCGTGTCCAGATCTACAAATCGACATATATTTGCCAACCCTCCCCCATGAGAAATAGCAATAACCATAAAAGTGTCCATATCTCGCAAACCAGCCCACGGATTTTAATAAGTCTAATGGTGTGTAAGAGTGCGTGTCCAGATCTACAAATCGACATTATTTGCCGACCCTCCCCCATGGGAAATAGTAATTACCATAAAAGTGTTTATTAGAGTCTGGGAAGACGATTTGCGTTTCTCGAATGGTGTGTAAGAGTGCGTGTCCAGATCTACAAATCGACATATATTTGCCAACCCTCCCCCATGAGAAATAGCAATAACCATAAAAGTGTCCATATCTCGCAAACCAGCCCACGGATTTTAATAAGTCTAATGGTGTGTAAGAGTGCGTGTCCAGATCTACAAATCGACATATATTTGCCGACCCTCCCCCATGGGAAATAGTAATTACCATAAAAGTGTTTATTAGAGTCTGGGAAGACGATTTGCGTTTCTCGAATGGTGTGTAAGAGTGCGTGTCCAGATCTACAAATCGACATATATTTGCCAACCCTCCCCCATGAGAAATAGCAATAACCATAAAAGTGTCCATATCTCGCAAACCAGCCCACGGATTTTAATAAGTCTAATGGTGTGTAAGAGTGCGTGTCCAGATCTACAAATCGACATATATTTGCCGACCCTCCCCCATGGGAAATAGTAATTACCATAAAAGTGTTTATTAGAGTCTGGGAAGACGATTTGCGTTTCTCGAATGGTGTGTAAGAGTGCTTGTCCAGATCTACAAATCGACATATATTTGCCAACCCTCCCCCATGAGAAATAGCAATAACCATAAAAGTGTCCATATCTCGCAAACCAGCCCACGGATTTTAATAAGTCTAATGGTGTGTAAGAGTGCGTGTCCAGATCTACAAATCGACATATATTTGCCGACCCTCCCCCATGGGAAATAGTAATTACCATAAAAGTGTTTATTAGAGTCTGGGAAGACGATTTGCGTTTCTCGATTTTTCGACCCCCTATATCTCGCAAACCAGCGTACGGATTTCAATAAGTCGAATGGTGTGTAAGAGTGCGTGTCCAGCTCTACAAATCGACATATATTTGCCCACCCTCGCCCATGAGAAATAGCAATAACCATAAAAGTGCACATATCTCGCAAACCAGCCCACGGATTTTAATAAGTCTAATGGTGTGTAAGAGTGCGTGTCCAGATCTACAAATCGACATATATTTGCCAACCCTCCCCCATGGGAAATAGTAATTACCATAAAAGTGTTTATTAGAGTCAGGGAAGACGATTTGCTTTTCTCGACTTTTCGACCCCCTATATCTCGCAAACCAGCGTACGGATTTCAATAAGTCGAATGGTGTGTAAGAGTGCGTGTCCAGATCTACAAATCGACATATATTTGCCAACCCTCCCCCATGGTAAATAGTAATTACCATAAAAGTGTTTATTAGAGTCTGGGAAGACGATTTGCGTTTCTCGATTTTTCGACCCCCTATATCTCGCAAACCAGCGTACGGATTTCAATAAGTCGAATGGTGTGTAAGAGTGCGTGTCCAGATCTACAAATCGACATATATTTGCCAACCCTCCCCCATGAGAAATAGCAATAACCATAAAAGTGTCCATATCTCGCAAACCAGCCCACGGATTTTAATAAGTCTAATGGTGTGTAAGAGTGCGTGTCCAGATCTACAAATCGACATATATTTGCCAACCCTCCCCCATGAGAAATAGCAATAACCATAAAAGTGCCCATATCTCGCAAACCAGCCCACGGATTTTAATAAGTCTAATGGTGTGTAAGAGTGCGTGTCCAGATCTACAAATCGACATATATTTGCCAACCCTCCCCCATGGGAAATAGTAATTACCATAAAAGTGTTTATTAGAGTCTGGGAAGACGATTTGCTTTTCTCGATTTTTCGACCCCCTATATCTCGCAAATCAGCGTACGGATTTCAATAAGTCGAATGGTGTGTAAGAGTGCGTGTCCAGCTCTACAAATCGACATATATTTGCCAACCCTCCCCCATGGTAAATAGTAATTACCATAAAAGTGTTTATTAGAGTCTGGGAAGACGATTTGCGTTTCTCGATTTTTCGACCCCCTATATCTCGCAAACCAGCGTACGGATTTCAATAAGTCGAATGGTGTGTAAGAGTGCGTGTCCAGCTCTACAAATCGACATATATTTGCCAACCCTCGCCCATGAGAAATAGCAATAACCATAAAAGTGCACATATCTCGCAAACCAGCCCACGGATTTTAATAAGTCTAATGGTGTGTAAGAGTGCGTGTCCAGATCTACAAATCGACATATATTTGCCAACCCTCCCCCATGGGAAATAGTAATTACCATAAAAGTGTTTATTAGAGTCAGGGAAGACGATTTGCTTTTCTCGATTTTTCGACCCCTATATCTCGCAAACCAGCGTACGGATTTCAATAAGTCGAATGGTGTGTAAGAGTGCGTGTCCAGATCTACAAATCGACATATATTTGCCAACCCTCCCCCATGGTAAATAGTAATTACCATAAAAGTGTTTATTAGAGTCTGGGAAGACGATTTGCGTTTCTCGATTTTTCGACCCCCTATATCTCGCAAACCAGCGTACGGATTTCAATAAGTCGAATGGTGTGTAAGAGTGCGTGTCCAGATCTACAAATCGACATATATTTGCCAACCCTCCCCCATGAGAAATAGCAATAACCATAAAAGTGTCCATATCTCGCAAACCAGCCCACGGATTTTAATAAGTCTAATGGTGTGTAAGAGTGCGTGTCCAGATCTACAAATCGACATATATTTGCCAACCCTCCCCCATGGGAAATAGTAATTACCATAAAAGTGTTTATTAGAGTCTGGGAAGACGATTTGCGTTTCTCGGTTTTTCGACCCCCTATATCTCGCAAACCAGCGTACGGATTTCAAAAAGTCGAATGGTGTGTAAGAGTGCGTGTCCAGATCTACAAATCGACATATATTTGCCAACCCTCCCCCATGGGAAATAGTAATTACCATAAAAGTGTTTATTAGAGTCTGGGAAGACGATTTGTGTTTCCCGATTTTTCGACCCCCTATATCTTGCAAACCAGCGTACGGATTTCAATAAGTCGAATGGTGTGTAAGAGTGCGTGTCCAGATCTACAAATCGACATATATTTGCCAACCCTCCCCCATGGGAAATAGTAATTACCATAAAAGTGTTTATTAGAGTCTGGGAATACGATTTGCGTTTCTCGATTTTTCGACCCCCTATATCTCGCAAACCAGCGTACGGATTTCAATAAGTCGAATGGTGTGTAAGAGTGCGTGTCTAGCTCTACAAATCGACATATATTTGCCAACCCTCCCCCATGGGAAATAGCAATAACCATAAAAGTGCCCATATCTCGCAAACCAGCCCACGGATTTTAATAAGTCTAATGGTGTGTAAGAGTGCGTGTCCAGATCTACAAATCGACATATATTTGCCAACCCTCCCCCATGGGAAATAGTAATTACCATAAAAGTGTTTATTAGAGTCTGGGAAGACGATTTGCGTTTCTCGATTTTTCGACCCCCTATATCTCGCAAACCAGCGTACGGATTTCAATAAGTCGAATGGTGTGTAAGAATGCGTGTCCAGATCTACAAATCGACATATATTTGCCAACCCTCCCCCATGGTAAATAGTAATTACCATAAAAGTGTTTATTAGAGTCTGGGAAGACGATTTGCGTTTCTCGATTTTTCGACCCCCTATATCTCGCAAACCAGCGTACGGATTTCAATAAGTCGAATGGTGTGTAAGAGTGCGTGTCCAGATCTACAAATCGACATATATTTGCCAACCCTCCCCCATGGGAAATAGTAATTACCATAAAAGTGTTTATTAGAGTCTGGGAAGACGATTTGCGTTTCTCGATTTTTCGACCCCCCATATCTCGCAAACCAGCGTACGGATTTCAATAAGTCGAATGGTGTGTAAGAGTGCGTGTCTAGCTCTACAAATCGACATATATTTGCCAACCCTCCCCCATGGGAAATAGTAATTACCATAAAAGTGTTTATTAGAGTCTGGGAAGACGATTTGCGTTTCTCGATTTTTCGACCCCCTATATCTCGCAAACGAGCGTATGGATTTCAATAAGTCGAATGGTGTGTAAGAGTGCGTGTCCAGCTCTACAAATCGACATATATTTGCCAACCCTTCCCCATGAGAAATAGCAATAACCATAAAAGTGCCCATATCTCGCAAACCAGCCCACGGATTTTAATAAGTCTAATGGTGTGTAAGAGTGCGTGTCCAGATCTACAAATCGACATATATTTGCCAAGCCTCCCCCATGGGAAATAGTAATTACCATAAAAGTGTTTATTAGAGTCTGGGAAGACGATTTGCGTTTCTCGATTTTTCGACCCCCTATATCTCGCAAACCAGCGTACGGATTTCAATAAGTCGAATGGTGTGTAAGAGTGCGTGTCCAGATCTACAAATCGACATATATTTGCCAACCCTCCCCCATGGGAAATAGTAATTACCATAAAAGTGTTTATTAGAGTCTGGGAAGACGATTTGCGTTTCTCGATTTTTCGACCCCCCATATCTCGCAAACCAGCGTACGGATTTCAATAAGTCGAATGGTGTGTAAGAGTGCGTGTCTAGCTCTACAAATCGACATATATTTGCCAACCCTCCCCCATGGGAAATAGTAATTACCATAAAAGTGTTTATTAGAGTCTGGGAAGACGATTTGCGTTTCTCGATTTTTCGACCCCCTATATCTCGCAAACGAGCGTATGGATTTCAATAAGTCGAATGGTGTGTAAGAGTGCGTGTCCAGCTCTACAAATCGACATATATTTGCCAACCCTTCCCCATGAGAAATAGCAATAACCATAAAAGTGCCCATATCTCGCAAACCAGCCCACGGATTTTAATAAGTCTAATGGTGTGTAAGAGTGCGTGTCCAGATCTACAAATCGACATATATTTGCCAAGCCTCCCCCATGGGAAATAGTAATTACCATAAAAGTGTTTATTAGAGTCTGGGAAGACGATTTGCGTTTTTCGATTTTTCGACCCCCTATATCTCCCAAATCAGCGTACGGATTTCAATAAGTCGAATGGTGTGTAAGAGTGCGTGTCCAGATCTACAAATCGACATATATTTGCCAACCCTCCCCCATGGTAAATAGTAATTACCATAAAAGTGTTTATTAGAGTCTGGGAAGACGATTTGCGTTTCTCGATTTTTCGACCCCCTATGTCTCGCAAACCAGCGTACGGATTTCAATAAGTCGAATGGTGTGTAAGAGTGCGTGTCCAGATCTACAAATCGACATATATTTGCCAACCCTCCCCTATGAGAAATAGCAATAACCATAAAAGTGTCCATATTTCGCAAACCAGCCCACGGATTTTAATAAGTCTAATGGTGTGTAAGAGTGCGTGTCCAGATCTACAAATCGACATATATTTGCCAACCCTCCCCCATGGGAAATAGTAATTACCATAAAAGTGTTTATTAGAGTCTGGGAAGACGATTTGTGTTTCTCGATTTTTCGACCCCCTATATCTCGCAAACCAGCGTACGGATTTCAATAAGTCGAATGGTGTGTAAGAGTGCGTGTCCAGATCTACAAATCGACATATATTTGCCAACCCTCCCCCATGGGAAATAGTAATTACCATAAAAGTGTTTATTAGAGTCTGGGAAGACGATTTGTGTTTCTCGATTTTTCGACCCCCTATATCTCGCAAACCAGCGTACGGATTTCAATAAGTCGAATGGTGTGTAAGAGTGCGTGTCCAGATCTACAAATCGACATATATTTGCCAACCCTCCCCCATGGGAAATAGTAATTACCATAAAAGTGTTTATTAGAGTCTGGGAAGACGATTTGCGTTTCTCGATTTTTCGACCCCCTATATCTCGCAAACCAGCGTACGGATTTCAATAAGTCGAATGGTGTGTAAGAGTGCGTGTCTAGCTCTACAAATCGACATATATTTGCCAACCCTCCCCCATGGGAAATAGTAATTACCATAAAAGTGTTTATTAGAGTCTGGGAAGACGATTTGCGTTTCTCGATTTTTCGACCCCCTATATCTCGCAAACGAGCGTATGGATTTCAATAAGTCGAATGGTGTGTAAGAGTGCGTGTCCAGCTCTACGAATCGACATATATTTGCCAACCCTCCCCCATGAGAAATAGCAATAACCATAAAAGTGCCCATATCTCGCAAACCAGCCCACGGATTTTAATAAGTCTAATGGTGTGTAAGAGTGCGTGTCCAGATCTACAAATCGACATATATTTGCCAACCCTCCCCCATGGGAAATAGTAATTACCATAAAAGTGTTTATTAGAGTCTGGGAAGACGACTTGCGTTTCTCGATTTTTCGACCCCCTATATCTCGCAAACCAGCGTACGGATTTCAATAAGTCGAATGGTGTGTCAGAGTGCGTGTCCAGATCTACAAATCGACATATATTTGCCAACCCTCCCCCATGGTAAATAGTAATTACCATAAAAGTGTTTACTAGAGTCTGGGAAGACGATTTGCGTTTCTCGATTTTTCGACCCCCTATATCTCGCAAACCAGCGTACGGATTTCAATAAGTCGAATGGTGAGTAAGAGTGCGTGTCCAGATCTACAAATCGACATATATTTGCCAACCCTCCCCCATGAGAAATAGCAATAACCATAAAAGTGTCCATATCTCGCAAACCAGCCCACGGATTTTAATAAGTCTAATGGTGTGTAAGAGTGCGTATCCAGATCTACAAATCGACATATATTTGCCAACCCTCCCCCATGGGAAATAGTAATTACCATAAAAGTGTTTATTAGAGTCTGGGGAGACGATTTGCGTTTCTCGATTTTTCGACCCCCTATATCTCGCAAACCAGCGTACGGATTTCAATAAGTCGAATGGTGTGTAAGAGTGCGTGTCCAGATCTACAAATCGACATATATTTGCCAACCCTCCCCCATGGGAAATAGTAATTACCATAAAAGTGTTTATTAGAGTCTGGGAAGACGATTTGTGTTTCTCGATTTTTCGACCCCCTATATCTCGCAAACCAGCGTACGGATTTCAATAAGTCGAATGGTGTGTAAGAGTGCGTGTCCAGATCTACAAATCGACATATATTTGCCAACCCTCCCCCATGGGAAATAGTAATTACCATAAAAGTGTTTATTAGAGTCTGGGAAGACGATTTGCGTTTCTCGATTTTTCGACCCCGTATATCTCGCAAACCAGCGTACGGATTTCAATAAGTCGAATGGTGTGTAAGAGTGCGTGTCTAGCTCTACAAATCGACATATATTTGCCAACCCTCCCCCATGGGAAATAGTAATTACCATAAAAGTGTTTATTAGAGTCTGGGAAGACGATTTGCGTTTCTCGATTTTTCGACCCCCTATATCTCGCAAACGAGCGTATGGATTTCAATAAGTCGAATGGTGTGTAAGAGTGCGTGTCCAGCTCTAGAAATCGACATATATTTGCCAACCCTCCCCCATGAGAAATAGCAATAACCATAAAAGTGCCCATATCTCGCAAACCAGCCCACGGATTTTAATAAGTCTAATGGTGTGTAAGAGTGCGTGTCCAAATCTACAAATCGACATATATTTGCCAACCCTCCCCCATGGGAAATAGTAATTACCATAAAAGTGTTTATTAGAGTCTGGGAAGACGATTTGCGTTTCTCGATTTTTCGACCCCCTATATCTCGCAAACCAGCGTACGGATTTCAATAAGTCGAATGGTGTGTAAGAGTGCGTGTCCAGATCTACAAATCGACATATATTTGCCAACCCTCCCCCATGGGAAATAGTAATTACCATAAAAGTGTTTATTAGAGTCTGGGAAGACGATTTGTGTTTCTCGATTTTTCGACCCCCTATATCTCGCAAACCAGCGTACGGATTTCAATAAGTCGAATGGTGTGTAAGAGTGCGTGTCCAGATCTACAAATCGACATATATTTGCCAACCCTCCCCCATGGGAAATAGTAATTACCATAAAAGTGTTTATTAGAGTCTGGGAAGACGATTTGCGTTTCTCGATTTTTCGACCCCCTATATCTCGCAAACCAGCGTACGGATTTCAATAAGTCGAATGGTGTGTAAGAGTGCGTGTCTAGCTCTACAAATCGACATATATTTGCCAACCCTCCCCCATGGGAAATAGTAATTACCATAAAAGTGTTTATTAGAGTCTGGGAAGACGATTTGCGTTTCTCGATTTTTCGACCCCCTATATCTCGCAAACGAGCGTATGGATTTCAATAAGTCGAATGGTGTGTAAGAGTGCGTGTCCAGCTCTACAAATCGACATATATTTGCCAACCTTCCCCCATGAGAAATAGCAATAACCATAAAAGTGCCCATATCTCGCAAACCAGCCCACGGATTTTAATAAGTCTAATGGTGTGTAAGAGTGCGTGTCCAGATCTACAAATCGACATATACTTGCCAACCCTCCCCCATGGGAAATAGTAATTACCATAAAAGTGTTTATTAGAGTCTGGGAAGACGATTTGCGTTTTTCGATTTTTCGACCCCCTATATCTCGCAAATCAGCGTACGGATTTCAATAAGTCGAATGGTGTGTAAGAGTGCGTGTCCAGATCTACAAATCGACATATATTTGCCAACCCTCCCCCATGGTAAATAGTAATTACCATAAAAGTGTTTATTAGAGTCTGGGAAGACGATTTGCGTTTCTCGATTTTTCGACCCCCTATATCTCGCAAACCAGCGTACGGATTTCAATAAGTCGAATGGTGTGTAAGAGTGCGTGTCCAGATCTACAAATCGACATATATTTGCCAACCCTCCCCTATGAGAAATAGCAATAACCATAAAAGTGTCCATATCTCGCAAACCAGCCCACGGATTTTAATAAGTCTAATGGTGTGTAAGAGTGCGTGTCCAGATCTACAAATCGACATATATTTGCCAACCCTCCCCCATGGGAAATAGTAATTACCATAAAAGTGTTTATTAGAGTCTGGGAAGACGATTTGCGTTTCTCGATTTTTCGACCCCCTATATCTCGCAAACCAGCGTACGGATTTCAATAAGTCGAATGGTGTGTAAGAGTGCGTGTCCAGATCTACAAATCGACATATATTTGCCAACCCTCCCCCATGGGAAATAGTAATTACCATAAAAGTGTTTATTAGAGTCTGGGAAGACGATTTGTGTTTCTCGATTTTTCGACCCCCTATATCTCGCAAACCAGCGTACGGATTTCAATAAGTCGAATGGTGTGTAAGAGTGCGTGTCCAGATCTACAAATCGACATATATTTGCCAACCCTCCCCCATGGGAAATAGTAATTACCATAAAAGTGTTTATTAGAGTCTGGGAAGACGATTTGCGTTTCTCGATTTTTCGACCCCCTATATCTCGCAAACCAGCGTACGGATTTCAATAAGTCGAATGGTGTGTAAGAGTGCGTGTCTAGCTCTACAAATCGACATATATTTGCCAACCCTCCCCCATGGGAAATAGTAATTACCATAAAAGTGTTTATTAGAGTCTGGGAAGACGATTTGCGTTTCTCGATTTTTCGACCCCCTATATCTCGCAAACGAGCGTATGGATTTCAATAAGTCGAATGGTGTGTAAGAGTGCGTGTCCAGCTCTACAAATCGACATATATTTGCCAACCCTCCCCCATGAGAAATAGCAATAACCATAAAAGTGCCCATATCTCGCAAACCAGCCCACGGATTATAATAAGTCTAATGGTGTGTAAGAGTGCGTGTCCAGATCTACAAATCGACATATATTTGCCAACCCTCCCCCATGGGAAATAGTAATTACCATAAAAGTGTTTATTAGAGTCTGGGAAGACGATTTGCGTTTCTCGATTTTTCGACCCCCTATATCTCGCAAACCAGCGTACGGATTTCAATAAGTCGAATGGTGTGTAAGAGTGCGTGTCCAGATCTACAAATCGACATATATTTGCCAACCCTCCCCCATGGTAAATAGTAATTACCATAAAAGTGTTTATTAGAGTCTGGGAAGACGATTTGCGTTTCTCGATTTTTCGACCCCCTATATCTCGCAAACCAGCGTACGGATTTCAATAAGTCGAATGGTGTGTAAGAGTGCGTGTCCAGATCTACAAATCGACATATATTTGCCAACCCTCCCCCATGAGAAATAGCAATAACCATAAAAGTGTCCATATCTCGCAAACCAGCCCACGGATTTTAATAAGTCTAATGGTGTGTAAGAGTGCGTGTCCAGATCTACAAATCGACATATATTTGCCAACCCTCCCCCATGGGACATAGTAATTACCATAAAAGTGTTTATTAGAGTCTGGGAAGACGATTTGCGTTTCTCGATTTTTCGACCCCCTCTATCTCGCAAACCAGCGTACGGATTTCAATAAGTCGAATGGTGTGTAAGAGTGCGTGTCCAGATCTACAAATCGACATATATTTGCCAACCCTCCCCCATGGTAAATAGTAATTACCATAAAAGTGTTTATTAGAGTCTGGGAAGACGATTTGCGTTTCTCGATTTTTCGACCCCCTATATCTCGCAAACCAGCGTACGGATTTCAATAAGTCGAATGGTGTGTAAGAGTGCGTGTCCAGATCTACAAATCGACATATATTTGCCAACCCTCCCCCATGAGAAATAGCAATAACCATAAAAGTGTCCATATCTCGCAAACCAGCCCACGGATTTTAATAAGTCTAATGGTGTGTAAGAGTGCGTGTCCAGATCTACAAATCGACATATATTTGCCAACCCTCCCCCATGGGTAATAGTAATTACCATAAAAGTGTTTATTAGAGTCTGGGAAGACGATTTGCGTTTCTCGATTTTTCGACCCCCTATATCTCGCAAACCAGCGTACGGATTTCAATAAGTCGAATGGTGTGTAAGAGTGCGTGTCCAGATCTACAAATCGACATATATTTGCCAACCCTCCCCCATGGGAAATAGTAATTACCATAAAAGTGTTTATTAGAGTCTGGGAAGACGATTTGTGTTTCTCGATTTTTCGACCCCCTATATCTCGCAAACCAGCGTACGGATTTCAATAAGTCGAATGGTGTGTAAGAGTGCGTGTCCAGATCTACAAATCGACATATATTTGCCAACCCTCCCCCATGGGAAATAGTAATTACCATAAAAGTGTTTATTAGAGTCTGGGAAGACGATTTGCGTTTCTCGATTTTTCGACCCCCTATATCTCGCAAACGAGCGTATGGATTTCAATAAGTCGAATGGTGTCTAAGAGTGCGTGTCCAGCTCTACAAATCGACATATATTTGCCAACCCTCCCCCATGAGAAATAGCAATAACCATAAAAGTGCCCATATCTCGCAAACCAGCCCACGGATTTTAATAAGTCTAATGGTGTGTAAGAGTGCGTGTCCAGATCTACAAATCGACATATATTTGCCAACCCTCCCCCATGGGAAATAGTAATTACCATAAAAGTGTTTATTAGAGTCTGGGAAGACGATTTGCGTTTCTCGATTTTTCGACCCCCTATATCTCGCAAACCAGCGTACGGATTTCAATAAGTCGAATGGTGTGTAAGAGTGCGTGTCCAGATCTACAAATCGACATATATTTGCCAACCCTCCCCCATGGTAAATAGTAATTACCATAAAAGTGTTTATTAGAGTCTGGGAAGACGATTTGCGTTTCTCGATTTTTCGACCCCGTATATCTCGCAAACCAGCGTACGGATTTCAATAAGTCGAATGGTGTGTAAGAGTGCGTGTCTAGCTCTACAAATCGACATATATTTGCCAACCCTCCCCCATGGGAAATAGTAATTACCATAAAAGTGTTTATTAGAGTCTGGGAAGACGATTTGCGTTTCTCGATTTTTCGACCCCCTATATCTCGCAAACGAGCGTATGGATTTCAATAAGTCGAATGGTGTGTAAGAGTGCGTGTCCAGCTCTACAAATTGACATATATTTGCCAACCCTCCCCCATGAGAAATAGCAATAACCATAAAAGTGCCCATATCTCGCAAACCAGCCCACGGATTTTAATAAGTCTAATGGTGTGTAGGAGTGCGTGTCCAGATCTACAAATCGACATATATTTGCCAACCCTCCCCCATGGGAAATAGTAATTACCATAAAAGTGTTTATTAGAGTCTGGGAAGACGATTTGCGTTTCTCGATTTTTCGACCCCCTATATCTCGCAAACCAGCGTACGGATTTCAATAAGTCGAATGGTGTGTAAGAGTGCGTGTCCAGATCTACAAATCGACATATATTTGCCAACCCTCCCCCATGGGAAATGGTAATTACCATAAAAGTGTTTATTAGAGTCTGGGAAGACGATTTGCGTTTCTCGATTTTTCGACCCCCTATATCTCGCAAACCAGCGTACGGATTTCAATAAGTCGAATGGTGTGTAAGAGTGCGTGTCCAGATCTACAAATCGACATATATTTGCCAACCCTCCCCCATGGGAAATAGTAATTACCATAAAAGTGTTTATTAGAGTCTGGGAAGACGATTTGTGTTTCTCGATTTTTCGACCCCCTATATCTCGCAAACCAGCGTACGGATTTCAATAAGTCGAATGGTGTGTAAGAGTGCGTGTCCAGATCTACAAATCGACATATATTTGCCAACCCTCCCCCATGGGAAATAGTAATTACCATAAAAGTGTTTATTAGAGTCTGGGAAGACGATTTGCGTTTCTCGATTTTTCGACCCCCTATATCTCGCAAACCAGCGTACGGATTTCAATAAGTCGAATGGTGTGTAAGAGTGCGTGTCTAGCTCTACAAATCGACATATATTTGCCAACCCTCCCCCATGGGAAATAGTAATTACCATAAAAGTGTTTATTAGAGTCTGGGAAGACGATTTGCGTTTCTCGATTTTTCGACCCCCTATATCTCGCAAACGAGCGTATGGATTTCAATAAGTCGAATGGTGTGTAAGAGTGCGTGTCCAGCTCTACAAATCGACATATATTTGCCAACCCTCCCCCTTGAGAAATAGCAATAACCATAAAAGTGCCCATACCTCGCAAACCAGCCCACGGATTTTAATAAGTCTAATGGTGTGTAAGAGTGCGTGTCCAGATCTACAAATCGACATATATTTGCCAACCCTCCCCGATGGGAAATAGTAATTACCATAAAAGTGTTTATTAGAGTCTGGGAAGACGATTTGCGTTTTTCGATTTTTCGACCCCCTATATCTCGCAAATCAGCGTACGGATTTCAATAAGTCGAATGGTGTGTAAGAGTGCGTGTCCAGATCTACAAATCGACATATATTTGCCAACCCTCCCCCATGGTAAATAGTAATTACCATAAAAGTGTTTATTAGAGTCTGGGAAGACGATTTGCGTTTCTCGATTTTTCGACCCCCTATATCTCGCAAACCAGCGTACGGATTTCAATAAGTCGAATGGTGTGTAAGAGTGCGTGTCCAGATCTACAAATCGACATATATTTGCCAACCCTCCCCTATGAGAAATAGCAATAACCATAAAAGTGTCCATATCTCGCAAACCAGCCCACGGATTTTAATAAGTCTAATGGTGTGTAAGAGTGCGTGTCCAGATCTACAAATCGACATATATTTGCCAACCCTCCCCCATGGGAAATAGTAATTACCATAAAAGTGTTTATTAGAGTCTGGGAAGACGATTTGCGTTTCTCGATTTTTCGACCCCCTATATCTCGCAAACCAGCGTACGGATTTCAATAAGTCGAATGGTGTGTAAGAGTGCGTGTCCAGATCTACAAATCGACATATATTTGCCAACCCTCCCCCATGGGAAATAGTAATTACCATAAAAGTGTTTATTAGAGTCTGGGAAGACGATTTGTGTTTCTCGATTTTTCGACCCCCTATATCTCGCAAACCAGCGTACGGATTTCAATAAGTCGAATGGTGTGTAAGAGTGCGTGTCCAGATCTACAAATCGACATATATTTGCCAACCCTCCCCCATGGGAAATAGTAATTACCATAAAAGTGTTTATTAGAGTCTGGGAAGACGATTTGCGTTTCTCGATTTTTCGACCCCCTATATCTCGCAAACCAGCGTACGGATTTCAATAAGTCAAATGGTGTGTAAGAGTGCGTGTCTAGCTCTACAAATCGACATATATTTGCCAACCCTCCCCCATGGGAAATAGTAATTACCATAAAAGTGTTTATTAGAGTCTGGGAAGACGATTTGCGTTTCTCGATTTTTCGACCCCCTATATCTCGCAAACGAGCGTATGGATTTCAATAAGTCGAATGGTGTGTAAGAGTGCGTGTCCAGCTCTACAAATCGACATATATTTGCCAACCCTCCCCCATGAGAAATAGCAATAACCATAAAAGTGCCCATATCTCGCAAACCAGCCCACGGATTATAATAAGTCTAATGGTGTGTAAGAGTGCGTGTCCAGATCTACAAATCGACATATATTTGCCAACCCTCCCCCATGGGAAATAGTATTTACCATAAAAGTGTTTATTAGAGTCTGGGAAGACGATTTGCGTTTCTCGATTTTTCGACCCCCTATATCTCGCAAACCAGCGTACGGATTTCAATAAGTCGAACGGTGTGTAAGAGTGCGTGTCCAGATCTACAAATCGACATATATTTGCCAACCCTCCCCCATGGTAAATAGTAATTACCATAAAAGTGTTTATTAGAGTCTGGGAAGACGATTTGCGTTTCTCGATTTTTCGACCCCCTATATCTCGCAAACCAGCGTACGGATTTCAATAAGTCGAATGGTGTGTAAGAGTGCGTGTCCAGATCTACAAATCGACATATATTTGCCAACCCTCCCCCATGAGAAATAGCAATAACCATAAAAGTGTCCATAGCTCGCAAACCAGCCCACGGATTTTAATAAATCTAATGGTGTGTAAGAGTGCGTGTCCAGATCTACAAATCGACATATATTTGCCAACCCTCCCCCATGGGAAATAGTAATTACCATAAAAGTGTTTATTAGAGTCTGGGAAGACGATTTGCGTTTCTCGATTTTTCGACCCCCTATATCTCGCAAACCAGCGTACGGATTTCAATAAGTCGAATGGTGTGTAAGAGTGCGTGTCCAGATCTACAAATCGACATATATTTGCCAACCCTCCCCCATGGGAAATAGTAATTACCATAAAAGTGTTTATTAGAGTCTGGGAAGACGATTTGTGTTTCTCGATTTTTCGACCCCCTATATCTCGCAAACCAGCGTACGGATTTCAATAAGTCGAATGGTGTGTAAGAGTGCGTATCTAGCTCTACAAATCGACATATATTTGCCAACCCTCCCCCATGGGAAATAGTAATTACCATAAAAGTGTTTATTAGAGTCTGGGAAGACGATTTGCGTTTCTCGATTTTTCGACCCCCTATATCTCGCAAACGAGCGTATGGATTTCAATAAGTCGAATGGTGTGTAAGAGTGCGTGTCCAGCTCTACAAATCGACATATATTTGCCAACCCTCCCCCATGAGAAATAGCAATAACCATAAAAGTGCCCATATCTCGCAAACCAGCCCACAGATTTTAATAAGTCTAATGGTGTGTAAGAGTGCGTGTCCAAATCTACAAATCGACATATATTTGCCAACCCTCCCCCATGGGAAATAGTAATTACCATAAAAGTGTTTATTAGAGTCTGGGAAGACGATTTGCGTTTCTCGATTTTTCGACCCCCTATATCTCGCAAACCAGCGTACGGATTTCAATAAGTCGAATGGTGTGTAAGAGTGCGTGTCCAGATCTACAAATCGACATATATTTGCCAACACTCCCACATGGGAAATAGTAATTACCATAAAAGTGTTTATTAGAGTCTGGGAAGACGATTTGCGTTTCTCGATTTTTCGACCCCCTATATCTCGCAAACCAGCGTACGGATTTCAATAAGTCGAATGGTGTGTAAGAGTGCGTGTCCAGATCTACAAATCGACATATATTTGCCAACCCTCCCCCATGGGAAATAGTAATTACCATAAAAGTGTTTATTGGAGTCTGGGAAGACGATTTGTGTTTCTCGATTTTTCGACCCCCTATATCTCGCAAACCAGCGTACGGATTTCAATAAGTCGAATGGTGTGTAAGAGTGCGTGTCCAGATCTACAAATCGACATATATTTGCCAACCCTCCCCCATGGGAAATAGTAATTACCATAAAAGTGTTTATTAGAGTCTGGGAAGACGATTTGCGTTTCTCGATTTTTCGACCCCCTATATCTCGCAAACCAGCGTACGGATTTCAATAAGTCGAATGGTGTGTAAGAGTGCGTGTCTAGCTCTACAAATCGACATATATTTGCCAACCCTCCCCCATGGGAAATAGTAATTACCATAAAAGTGTTTATTAGAGTCTGGGAAGACGATTTGCGTTTCTCGATTTTTCGACCCCCTATATCTCGCAAACGAGCGTATGGATTTCAATAAGTCGAATGGTGTGTAAGAGTGCGTGTCCAGCTCTACAAATCGACATATATTTGCCAACCCTCCCCCATGAGAAATAGCAATAACCATAAAAGTGCCCATATCTCGCAAACCAGCCCACGGATTTTAATAAGTCTAATGGTGTGTAAGAGTGCGTGTCCAGATCTACAAATCGACATATATTTGCCAACCCTCCCCCATGGGAAATAGTAATTACCATAAAAGTGTTTATTAGAGTCTGGGAAGACGATTTGTGTTTCTCGATTTTTCGACCCCCTATATCTCGCAAACCAGCGTACGGATTTCAATAAGTCGAATGGTGTGTAAGAGTGCGTGTCCAGATCTACAAATCGACATATATTTGCCAACCCTCCCCCATGGGAAATAGTAATTACCATAAAAGTGTTTATTAGAGTCTGGGAAGACGATTTGCGTTTCTCGATTTTTCGACCCCCTATATCTCGCAAACCAGCGTACGGATTTCAATAAGTCGAATGGTGTGTAAGAGTGCGTGTCTAGCTCTACAAATCGACATATATTTGCCAACCCTCCCCCATGGGAAATAGTAATTACCATAAAAGTGTTTATTAGAGTCTGGGAAGACGATTTGCGTTTCTCGATTTTTTGACCCCCTATATCTCGCAAACGAGCGTATGGATTTCAATAAGTCGAATGGTGTGTAAGAGTGCGTGTCCAGCTCTACAAATCGACATATATTTGCCAACCCTCCCCCATGAAAAATAGCAATAACCATAAAAGTGCCCATATCTCGCAAACCAGCCCACGGATTTTAATAAGTCTAATGGTGTGTAAGAGTGCGTGTCCAAATCTACAAATCGACATATATTTGCCAACCCTCCCCCATGGGAAATAGTAATTACCATAAAAGTGTTTATTAGAGTCTGGGAAGACGATTTGCGTTTCTCGATTTTTCGACCCCCTATATCTCGCAAACCAGCGTACGGATTTCAATAAGTCGAATGGTGTGTAAGAGTGCGTGTCCAGATCTACAAATCGACACATATTTGCCAACCCTCCCCCATGGGAAATAGTAATTACCATAAAAGTGTTTATTAGAGTCTGGGAAGACGATTTGCGTTTCTCGATTTTTCGACCCCCTATATCTCGCAAACCAGCGTACGGATTTCAATAAGTCGAATGGTGTGTAAGAGTGCGTGTCCAGATCTACAAATCGACATATATTTGCCAACCCTCCCCCATGGGAAATAGTAATTACCATAAAAGTGTTTATTAGAGTCTGGGAAGACGATTTGTGTTTCTCGATTTTTCGACCCCCTATATCTCGCAAACCAGCGTACGGATTTCAATAAGTCGAATGGTGTGTAAGAGTGCGTGTCCAGATCTACAAATCGACATATATTTGCCAACCCTCCCCCATGGGAAATAGTAATTACCATAAAAGTGTTTATTAGAGTCTGGGAAGACGATTTGCGTTTCTCGATTTTTCGACCCCCTATATCTCGCAAACCAGCGTACGGATTTCAATAAGTCGAATGGTGTGTAAGAGTGCGTGTCTAGCTCTACAAATCGACATATATTTGCCAACCCTCCCCCATGGGAAATAGTAATTACCATAAAAGTGTTTATTAGAGTCTGGGAAGACGATTTGCGTTTCTCGATTTTTCGACCCCCTATATCTCGCAAACGAGCGTATGGATTTCAATAAGTCGAATGGTGTGTAAGAGTGCGTGTCCAGCTCTACAAATCGACATATATTTGCCAACCCTCCCCCATGAGAAATAGCAATAACCATAAAAGTGCCAATATCTCGCAAACCAGCCCACGGATTTTAATAAGTCTAATGGTGTGTAAGAGTGCGTGTCCAGATCTACAAATCGACATATATTTGCCAACCCTCCCCCATGGGAAATAGTAATTACCATAAAAGTGTTTATTAGAGTCTGGGAAGACGATTTGCGTTTCTCGATTTTTCGACCCCCTATATCTCGCAAACCAGCGTACGGATTTCAATAAGTCGAATGGTGTGTAAGAGTGCGTGTCCAGATCTACAAATCGGCATATATTTGCCAACCCTCCCCCATGGGAAATAGTAATTACCATAAAAGTGTTTATTAGAGTCTGGGAAGACGATTTGCGTTTCTCGATTTTTCGACCCCCTATATCTCGCAAGCCAGCGTACGGATTTCAATAAGTCGAATGGTGTGTAAGAGTGCGTGTCCAGATCTACAAATCGACATATATTTGCCAACCCTCCCCCATGGGAAATAGTAATTACCATAAAAGTGTTTATTAGAGTCTGGGAAGACGATTTGTGTTTCTCGATTTTTCGACCCCCTATATCTCGCAAACCAGCGTACGGATTTCAATAAGTCGAATGGTGTGTAAGAGTGCGTGTCCAGATCTACAAATCGACATATATTTGCCAACCCTCCCCCATGGGAAATAGTAATTACCATAAAAGTGTTTATTAGAGTCTGGGAAGACGATTTGCGTTTCTCGATTTTTCGACCCCCTATATCTCGCAAACCAGCGTACGGATTTCAATAAGTCGAATGGTGTGTAAGAGTGCGTGTCTAGCTCTACAAATCGACATATATTTGCCAACCCTCCCCCATGGGAAATAGTAATTACCATAAAAGTGTTTATTAGAGTCTGGGAAGACGATTTGCGTTTCTCGATTTTTCGACCCCCTATATCTCGCAAACCAGCGTACGGATTTCAATAAGTCGAATGGTGTGTAAGAGTGCGTGTCCAGATCTACAAATCGACATATATTTGCCAACCCTCCCCCAGGAGAAATAGCAATAACCATAAAAGTGTCCATATCTCGCAAACCAGCCCACGGATTTTAATAAGTCTAATGGTGTGCAAGAGTGCGTGTCCAGATCTACAAATCGGCATATATTTGCCAACCCTCCCCCATGGGAAATAGTAATTACCATAAAAGTGTTTATTAGAGTCTGGGAGGACGATTTGCGTTTCTCGATTTTTCGACCCCCTATATCTCGCAAGCCAGCGTACGGATTTCAATAAGTCGAATGGTGTGTAAGAGTGCGTGTCCAGATCTACAAATCGACATATATTTGCCAACCCTCCCCCATGGGAAATAGTAATTACCATAAAAGTGTTTATTAGAGTCTGGGAAGACGATTTGTGTTTCTCGATTTTTCGACCCCCTATATCTCGCAAACCAGCGTACGGATTTCAATAAGTCGAATGGTGTGTAAGAGTGCGTGTCCAGATCTACAAATCGACATATATTTGCCAACCCTCCCCCATGGGAAATAGTAATTACCATAAAAGTGTTTATTAGAGTCTGGGAAGACGATTTGCGTTTCTCGATTTTTCGACCCCCTATATCTCGCAAACCAGCGTACGGATTTCAATAAGTCGAATGGTGTGTAAGAGTGCGTGTCCAGATCTACAAATCGACATATATTTGCCAACCCTCCCCCATGGTAAATAGTAATTACCATAAAAGTGTTTATTAGAGTCTGGGAAGACGATTTGCGTTTCTCGATTTTTCGACCCCCTATATCTCGCAAACCAGCGTACGGATTTCAATAAGTCGAATGGTGTGTAAGAGTGCGTGTCCAGATCTACAAATCGACATATATTTGCCAACCCTCCCCCTTGAGAAATAGCAATAACCATAAAAGTGTCCATATCTCCCAAACCAGCCCACGGATTTTAATAAGTCTAATGGTGTGTAAGAGTGCGTGTCCAGATCTACAAATCGACATATATTTGCCAACCCTCCCCCATGGGAAATAGTAATTACCATAAAAGTGTTTATTAGAGTCTGGGAAGACGATTTGCGTTTCTCGATTTTTCGACCCCCTATATCTCGCAAGCCAGCGTACGGATTTCAATAAGTCGAATGGTGTGTAAGAGTGCGTGTCCAGATCTACAAATCGACATATATTTGCCAACCCTCCCCCATGGGAAATAGTAATTACCATAAAAGTGTTTATTAGAGTCTGGGAAGACAATTTGTGTTTCTCGATTTTTCGACCCCCTATATCTCGCAAACCAGCGTACGGATTTCAATAAGTCGAATGGTGTGTAAGAGTGCGTGTCCAGATCTACAAATCGACATATATTTGCCAACCCTCCCCCATGGGAAATAGTAATTACCATAAAAGTGTTTATTAGAGTCTGGGAAGACGATTTGCGTTTCTCGATTTTTCGACCCCCTATATCTCGCAAACCAGCGTATGGATTTCAATAAGTCGAATGGTGTGTAAGAGTGCGTGTCCAGCTCTACAAATCGACATATATTTGCCAACCCTCCCCATGAGAAATAGCAATAACCATAAAAGTGCCCATATCTCGCAAACCAGCCCACGGATTTTAATAAGTCTAATGGTGTGTAAGAGTGCGTGTTCAGATCTACAAATCGACATATATTTGCCAACCCTCCCCCATGGGAAATAGTAATTACCATAAAAGTGTTTATTAGAGTCTGGGAAGACGATTTGTGTTTCTCGATTTTTCGACCCCCTATATCTCGCAAACCAGCGTACGGATTTCAATAAGTCGAATGGTGTGTAAGAGTGCGTGTCCAGATCTACAAATCGACATATATTTGCCAACCCTCCCCCATGGGAAATAGTAATTACCATAAAAGTGTTTATTAGAGTCTGGGAAGACGATTTGCGTTTCTCGATTTTTCGACCCCCTATATCTCGCAAACCAGCGTACGGATTTCAATAAGTCGAATGGTGTGTAAGAGTGCGTGTCTAGCTCTACAAATCGACATATATTTGCCAACCCTCCCCCATGGGAAATAGTAATTACCATAAAAGTGTTTATTAGAGTCTGGGAAGACGATTTGCGTTTCTCGATTTTTCGACCCCCTATATCTCGCAAACGAGCGTATGGATTTCAATAAGTCGAATGGTGTGTAAGAGTGCGTGTCCAGCTCTACAAATCGACATATATTTGCCAACCCTCCCCCATGAGAAATAGCAATAACCATAAAAGTGCCAATATCTCGCAAACCAGCCCACGGATTTTAATAAGTCTAATGGTGTGTAAGAGTGCGTGTCCAGATCTACAAATCGACATATATTTGCCAACCCTCCCCCATGGGAAATAGTAATTACCATAAAAGTGTTTATTAGAGTCTGGGAAGACGATTTGCGTTTCTCGATTTTTCGACCCCCTATATCTCGCAAACCAGCGTACGGATTTCAATAAGTCGAATGGTGTGTAAGAGTGCGTGTCCAGATCTACAAATCGGCATATATTTGCCAACCCTCCCCCATGGGAAATAGTAATTACCATAAAAGTGTTTATTAGAGTCTGGGAAGACGATTTGCGTTTCTCGATTTTTCGACCCCCTATATCTCGCAAGCCAGCGTACGGATTTCAATAAGTCGAATGGTGTGTAAGAGTGCGTGTCCAGATCTACAAATCGACATATATTTGCCAACCCTCCCCCATGGGAAATAGTAATTACCATAAAAGTGTTTATTAGAGTCTGGGAAGACGATTTGTGTTTCTCGATTTTTCGACCCCCTATATCTCGCAAACCAGCGTACGGATTTCAATAAGTCGAATGGTGTGTAAGAGTGCGTGTCCAGATCTACAAATCGACATATATTTGCCAACCCTCCCCCATGGGAAATAGTAATTACCATAAAAGTGTTTATTAGAGTCTGGGAAGACGATTTGCGTTTCTCGATTTTTCGACCCCCTATATCTCGCAAACCAGCGTACGGATTTCAATAAGTCGAATGGTGTGTAAGAGTGCGTGTCTAGCTCTACAAATCGACATATATTTGCCAACCCTCCCCCATGGGAAATAGTAATTACCATAAAAGTGTTTATTAGAGTCTGGGAAGACGATTTGCGTTTCTCGATTTTTCGACCCCCTATATCTCGCAAACCAGCGTACGGATTTCAATAAGTCGAATGGTGTGTAAGAGTGCGTGTCCAGATCTACAAATCGACATATATTTGCCAACCCTCCCCCAGGAGAAATAGCAATAACCATAAAAGTGTCCATATCTCGCAAACCAGCCCACGGATTTTAATAAGTCTAATGGTGTGCAAGAGTGCGTGTCCAGATCTACAAATCGGCATATATTTGCCAACCCTCCCCCATGGGAAATAGTAATTACCATAAAAGTGTTTATTAGAGTCTGGGAGGACGATTTGCGTTTCTCGATTTTTCGACCCCCTATATCTCGCAAGCCAGCGTACGGATTTCAATAAGTCGAATGGTGTGTAAGAGTGCGTGTCCAGATCTACAAATCGACATATATTTGCCAACCCTCCCCCATGGGAAATAGTAATTACCATAAAAGTGTTTATTAGAGTCTGGGAAGACGATTTGTGTTTCTCGATTTTTCGACCCCCTATATCTCGCAAACCAGCGTACGGATTTCAATAAGTCGAATGGTGTGTAAGAGTGCGTGTCCAGATCTACAAATCGACATATATTTGCCAACCCTCCCCCATGGGAAATAGTAATTACCATAAAAGTGTTTATTAGAGTCTGGGAAGACGATTTGCGTTTCTCGATTTTTCGACCCCCTATATCTCGCAAACCAGCGTACGGATTTCAATAAGTCGAATGGTGTGTAAGAGTGCGTGTCCAGATCTACAAATCGACATATATTTGCCAACCCTCCCCCATGGTAAATAGTAATTACCATAAAAGTGTTTATTAGAGTCTGGGAAGACGATTTGCGTTTCTCGATTTTTCGACCCCCTATATCTCGCAAACCAGCGTACGGATTTCAATAAGTCGAATGGTGTGTAAGAGTGCGTGTCCAGATCTACAAATCGACATATATTTGCCAACCCTCCCCCTTGAGAAATAGCAATAACCATAAAAGTGTCCATATCTCCCAAACCAGCCCACGGATTTTAATAAGTCTAATGGTGTGTAAGAGTGCGTGTCCAGATCTACAAATCGACATATATTTGCCAACCCTCCCCCATGGGAAATAGTAATTACCATAAAAGTGTTTATTAGAGTCTGGGAAGACGATTTGCGTTTCTCGATTTTTCGACCCCCTATATCTCGCAAGCCAGCGTACGGATTTCAATAAGTCGAATGGTGTGTAAGAGTGCGTGTCCAGATCTACAAATCGACATATATTTGCCAACCCTCCCCCATGGGAAATAGTAATTACCATAAAAGTGTTTATTAGAGTCTGGGAAGACAATTTGTGTTTCTCGATTTTTCGACCCCCTATATCTCGCAAACCAGCGTACGGATTTCAATAAGTCGAATGGTGTGTAAGAGTGCGTGTCCAGATCTACAAATCGACATATATTTGCCAACCCTCCCCCATGGGAAATAGTAATTACCATAAAAGTGTTTATTAGAGTCTGGGAAGACGATTTGCGTTTCTCGATTTTTCGACCCCCTATATCTCGCAAACCAGCGTATGGATTTCAATAAGTCGAATGGTGTGTAAGAGTGCGTGTCCAGCTCTACAAATCGACATATATTTGCCAACCCTCCCCATGAGAAATAGCAATAACCATAAAAGTGCCCATATCTCGCAAACCAGCCCACGGATTTTAATAAGTCTAATGGTGTGTAAGAGTGCGTGTTCAGATCTACAAATCGACATATATTTGCCAACCCTCCCCCATGGGAAATAGTAATTACCATAAAAGTGTTTATTAGAGTCTGGGAAGACGATTTGCGTTTCTCGATTTTTCGACCCCCTATATCTCGCAAACCAGCGTACGGATTTCAATAAGTCGAATGGTGTGTAAGAGTGCGTGTCCAGATCTACAAATCGACATATATTTGCCAACCCTCCCCCATGGTAAATAGTAATTACCATAAAAGTGTTTATTAGAGTCTGGGAAGACGATTTGCGTTTCTCGATTTTTCGACCCCCTATATCTCGCAAACCAGCGTACGGATTTCAATAAGTCGAATGGTGTGTAAGAGTGCGTGTCCAGATCTACAAATCGACATATATTTGCCAACCCTCCCCCATGAGAAATAGCAATAACCATAAAAGTGTCCATATCTCCCAAACCAGCCCACGGATTTTAATAAGTCTAATGGTGTGTAAGAGTGCGTGTCCAGATCTACAAATCGACATATATTTGCCAACCCTCCCCCATGGGAAATAGTAATTACCATAAAAGTGTTTATTAGAGTCTGGGAAGACGATTTGTGTTTCTCGATTTTTCGACCCCCTATATCTCGCAAGCCAGCGTACGGATTTCAATAAGTCGAATGGTGTGTAAGAGTGCGTGTCCAGATCTACAAATCGACATATATTTGCCAACCCTCCCCCATGGGAAATAGTAATTACCATAAAAGTGTTTATTAGAGTCTGGGAAGACGATTTGCGTTTCTCGATTTTTCGACCCCCTATATCTCGCAAACCAGCGTACGGATTTCAATAAGTCGAATGGTGTGTAAGAGTGCGTGTCCAGATCTACAAATCGACATATATTTGCCAACCCTCCCCCATGGTAAATAGTAATTACCATAAAAGTGTTTATTAGAGTCTGGGAAGACGATTTGCGTTTCTCGATTTTTCGACCCCCTATATCTCGCAAACGAGCGTATGGATTTCAATAAGTCGAATGGTGTGTAAGAGTGCGTGTCCAGCTCTACAAATCGACATATATTTGCCAACCCTCCCCCATGAGAAATAGCAATAACCATAAAAGTGCCCATATCTCGCAAACCAGCCCACGGATTTTAATAAGTCTAATGGTGTGTAAGAGTGCGTGTCCAGATCTACAAATCGACATATATTTGCCAACCCTCCCCCATGGGAAATAGTAATTACCATAAAAGTGTTTATTAGAGTCTGGGAAGACGATTTGCGTTTCTCGATTTTTCGACCCCCTATATCTCGCAAACCAGCGTACGGATTTCAATAAGTCGAATGGTGTGTAAGAGTGCGTGTCCAGATCTACAAATCGACATATATTTGCCAACCCTCCCCCATGGTAAATAGTAATCACCATAAAAGTGTTTATTAGAGTCTGGGAAGACGATTTGCGTTTCTCGATTTTTCGACCCCCTATATCTCGCAAACCAGCGTACGGATTTCAATAAGTCGAATGGTGTGTAAGAGTGCGTGTCCAGATCTACAAATTGACATATATTTGCCAACCCTCCCCCATGGGAAATAGTAATTACCATAAAAGTGTTTATTAGAGTCTGGGAAGACGATTTGCTTTTCTCGATTTTTCGACCCCCTATATCTCGCAAACCAGCGTACGGATTTCAATAAGTCGAATGGTGTGTAAGAGTGCGTGTCTAGCTCTACAAATCGACATATATATGCCAACCCTCCCCCATGGGAAGTAGTAATTAACATAAAAGTGTTTATTAGAGTCTGGGAAGACGATTTGCGTTTCTCGATTTTTCGACCCCCTATATCTCGCAAACGAGCGTATGGATTTCAATAAGTCGAATGGTGTGTAAGAGTGCGTGTCCAGCTCTACAAATCGACATATATTTGCCAACCCTCCCCCATGAGAAATAGCAATAACCATAAAAGTGCCCATATCTCGCAAACCAGCCCACGGATTTTAATAAGTCTAATGGTGTGTAAGAGTGCGTGTCCAGATCTACAAATCGACATATATTTGCCAACCCTCCCCCATGGGAAATAGTAATTACCATAAAAGTGTTTATTAGAGTCTGGGAAGACGATTTGCGTTTCTCGACTTTTCGACCCCCTATATCTCGCAAACCAGCGTACGGATTTCAATAAGTCGAATGGTGTGTAAGAGTGCGTGTCCAGATCTACAAATCGACATATATTTGCCAACCCTCCCCCATGGTAAGTAGTAATTACCATAAAAGTGTTTATTAGAGTCTGGGAAGACGATTTGCGTTTCTCGATTTTTCGACCCCCTATATCTCGCAAACCAGCGTACGGATTTCAATAAGTCGAATGGTGTGTAAGAGTGCGTGTCCAGATCTACAAATCGACATATATTTGCCAACCCTCCCCCATGAGAAATAGCAATAACCATAAAAGTGTCCATATCTCGCAAACCAGCCCACGGATTTTAATAAGTCTAATGGTGTGTAAGAGTGCGTGTCCAGATCTACAAATCGACATATATTTGCCAACCCTCCCCCATGGGAAATAGTAATTACCATGAAAGTGTTTATTAGAGTCTGGGAAGACGATTTGCGTTTCTCGATTTTTCGACCCCCTATATCTCGCAAACCAGCGTACGGATTTCAATAGGTCGAATGGTGTGTAAGAGTGCGTGTCCAGATCTACAAATCGACATATATTTGCCAACCCTCCCCCATGGGAAGTAGTAATTACCATAAAAGTGTTTATTAGAGTCTGGGAAGACGATTTGTGTTTCTCGATTTTTCGACCCCCTATATCTCGCAAACCAGCGTACGGATTTCAATAAGTCGAATGGTGTGTAAGAGTGCGTGTCCAGATCTACAAATCGACATATATTTGCCAACCCTCCCCCATGGGAAATAGTAATTACCATAAAAGGGTTTATTAGAGTCTGGGAAGACGATTTGTGTTTCTCGATTTTTCGACCCCCTATATCTCGCAAACCAGCGTACGGATTTCAATAAGTCGAATGGTGTGTAAGAGTGCGTGTCTAGCTCTACAAATCGACATATATTTGCCAACCCTCCCCCATGGGAAATAGTAATTACCATAAAAGTGTTTATTAGAGTCTGGGAAGACGATTTGCGTTTCTCGATTTTTCGACCCCCTATATCTCGCAAACGAGCGTATGGATTTCAATAAGTCGAATGGTGTGTAAGAGTGCGTGTCCAGCTCTACAAATCGACATATATTTGCCAACCCTCCCCCATGAGAAATAGCAATAACCATAAAAGTGCCCATATCTCGCAAACCAGCCCACGGATTTTAATAAGTCTAATGGTGTGTAAGAGTGCGTGTCCAGATCTACAAATCGACATATATTTGCCAACCCTCCCCCATGGGAAATAGTAATTACCATAAAAGTGTTTATTAGAGTCTGGGAAGACGATTTGCGTTTCTCGATTTTTCGACCCCCTATATCTCGCAAACCAGCGTACGGATTTCAATAAGTCGAATGGTGTGTAAGAGTGCGTGTCTAGCTCTACAAATCGACATATATTTGCCAACCCTCCCCCATGGGAAATAGTAATTACCATAAAAGTGTTTATTAGAGTCTGGGAAGACGATTTGCGTTTCTCGATTTTTCGACCCCCTATATCTCGCAAACGAGCGTATGGATTTCAATAAGTCGAATGGTGTGTAAGAGTGCGTGTCCAGCTCTACAAATCGACATATATTTGCCAACCCTCCCCCATGAGAAATAGCAATAACCATGAAAGTGCCCATATCTCGCAAACCAGCCCACGGATTTTAATAAGTCTAATGGTGTGTAAGAGTGCGTGTCCAGATCTACAAATCGACATATATTTGCCAACCCCCCCCATGGGAAATAGTAATTACCATAAAAGTGTTTATTAGAGTCTGGGAAGACGATTTGCGTTTCTCGATTTTTCGACCCCCTATATCTCGCAAACCAGCGTACGGATTTCAATAAGTCGAATGGTGTGTAAGAGTGCGTGTCCAGATCTACAAATCGACATATATTTGCCAACCCTCCCCCATGGTAAATAGTAATTACCATAAAAGTGTTTGCGTTTCTCGATTTTTCGACCCCCTATATCTCGCAAACCAGCGTACGGATTTCAATAAGTCGAATGGTGTGTAAGAGTGCGTGTCCAGATGTACAAATTGACATATATTTGCCAACCCTCCCCCATGGGAAATAGTAATTACCATAAAAGTGTTTATTAGAGTCTGGGAAGACGATTTGCGTTTCTCGACTTTTCGACCCCCTATATCTCGCAAACCAGCGTACGGATTTCAATAAGTCGAATGGTGTGTAAGAGTGCGTGTCCAGATCTACAAATCGACATATATTTGCCAACCCTCCCCCATGGTAAGTAGTAATTACCATAAAAGTGTTTATTAGAGTCTGGGAAGACGATTTGCGTTTCTCGATTTTTCGACCCCCTATATCTCGCAAACCAGCGTACGGATTTCAATAAGTCGAATGGTGTGTAAGAGTGCGTGTCCAGATCTACAAATCGACATATATTTGCCAACCCTCCCCCATGAGAAATAGCAATAACCATAAAAGTGTCCATATCTCGCAAACCAGCCCACGGATTTTAATAAGTCTAATGGTGTGTAAGAGTGCGTGTCCAGATCTACAAATCGACATATATTTGCCAACCCTCCCCCATGGGAAATAGTAATTACCATGAAAGTGTTTATTAGAGTCTGGGAAGACGATTTGCGTTTCTCGATTTTTCGACCCCCTATATCTCGCAAACCAGCGTACGGATTTCAATAGGTCGAATGGTGTGTAAGAGTGCGTGTCCAGATCTACAAATCGACATATATTTGCCAACCCTCCCCCATGGGAAGTAGTAATTACCATAAAAGTGTTTATTAGAGTCTGGGAAGACGATTTGTGTTTCTCGATTTTTCGACCCCCTATATCTCGCAAACCAGCGTACGGATTTCAATAAGTCGAATGGTGTGTAAGAGTGCGTGTCCAGATCTACAAATCGACATATATTTGCCAACCCTCCCCCATGGGAAATAGTAATTACCATAAAAGGGTTTATTAGAGTCTGGGAAGACGATTTGTGTTTCTCGATTTTTCGACCCCCTATATCTCGCAAACCAGCGTACGGATTTCAATAAGTCGAATGGTGTGTAAGAGTGCGTGTCTAGCTCTACAAATCGACATATATTTGCCAACCCTCCCCCATGGGAAATAGTAATTACCATAAAAGTGTTTATTAGAGTCTGGGAAGACGATTTGCGTTTCTCGATTTTTCGACCCCCTATATCTCGCAAACGAGCGTATGGATTTCAATAAGTCGAATGGTGTGTAAGAGTGCGTGTCCAGCTCTACAAATCGACATATATTTGCCAACCCTCCCCCATGAGAAATAGCAATAACCATAAAAGTGCCCATATCTCGCAAACCAGCCCACGGATTTTAATAAGTCTAATGGTGTGTAAGAGTGCGTGTCCAGATCTACAAATCGACATATATTTGCCAACCCTCCCCCATGGGAAATAGTAATTACCATAAAAGTGTTTATTAGAGTCTGGGAAGACGATTTGCGTTTCTCGATTTTTCGACCCCCTATATCTCGCAAACCAGCGTACGGATTTCAATAAGTCGAATGGTGTGTAAGAGTGCGTGTCTAGCTCTACAAATCGACATATATTTGCCAACCCTCCCCCATGGGAAATAGTAATTACCATAAAAGTGTTTATTAGAGTCTGGGAAGACGATTTGCGTTTCTCGATTTTTCGACCCCCTATATCTCGCAAACGAGCGTATGGATTTCAATAAGTCGAATGGTGTGTAAGAGTGCGTGTCCAGCTCTACAAATCGACATATATTTGCCAACCCTCCCCCATGAGAAATAGCAATAACCATGAAAGTGCCCATATCTCGCAAACCAGCCCACGGATTTTAATAAGTCTAATGGTGTGTAAGAGTGCGTGTCCAGATCTACAAATCGACATATATTTGCCAACCCCCCCCATGGGAAATAGTAATTACCATAAAAGTGTTTATTAGAGTCTGGGAAGACGATTTGCGTTTCTCGATTTTTCGACCCCCTATATCTCGCAAACCAGCGTACGGATTTCAATAAGTCGAATGGTGTGTAAGAGTGCGTGTCCAGATCTACAAATCGACATATATTTGCCAACCCTCCCCCATGGTAAATAGTAATTACCATAAAAGTGTTTGCGTTTCTCGATTTTTCGACCCCCTATATCTCGCAAACCAGCGTACGGATTTCAATAAGTCGAATGGTGTGTAAGAGTGCGTGTCCAGATGTACAAATTGACATATATTTGCCAACCCTCCCCCATGGGAAATAGTAATTACCATAAAAGTGTTTATTAGAGTCTGGGAAGACGATTTGCTTTTCTCGATTTTTCGACCCCCTATATCTCGCAAACCAGCGTACGGATTTCAATAAGTCGAATGGTGTGTAAGAGTGCGTGTCTAGCTCTACAAATCGACATATATTTGCCAACCCTCCCCCATGGGAAATAGTAATTACCATAAAAGTGTTTATTAGAGACTGGGAAGACGATTTGCGTTTCTCGATTTTTCGACCCCCTATATCTCGCAAACGAGCGTATGGATTTCAATAAGTCGAATGGTGTGTATGAGTGCGTGTCCAGCTCTACAAATCGACATATATTTGCCAACCCTCCCCCATGAGAAATAGCAATAACCATAAAAGTGCCCATATCTCGCAAACCAGCCCACGGATTTTAATAAGTCTAATGGTGTGTAAGAGTGCGTGTCCAGATCTACAAATCGACATATATTTGCCAACCCTCCCCCATGGGAAATAGTAATTACCATAAAAGTGTTTATTAGAGTCTGGGAAGACGATTTGCGTTTCTCGATTTTTCGACCACCTATATCTCGCAAACCAGCGTACGGATTTCAATAAGTCGAATGGTGTGTAAGAGTGCGTGTCCAGATCTACAAATCGACATATATTTGCCAACCCTCCCCCATGGGAAATAGTAATTACCATAAAAGTGTTTATTAGAGTCTGGGAAGACGATTTGCGTTTCTCGATTTTTCGACCCCCTATATCTCGCAAACCAGCGTACGGATTTCAATAGGTCGAATGGTGTGTAAGAGTGCGTGTCCAGATCTACAAATCGACATATATTTGCCAACCCTCCCCCATGGGAAATAGTAATTACCATAAAAGTGTTTATTAGAGTCTGGGAAGACGATTTGCGTTTCTCGATTTTTCGACCCCCTATATCTCGCAAACCAGCGTACGGATTTCAATAGGTCGAATGGTGTGTAAGAGTGCGTGTCCAGATCCACAAATCGACATATATTTGCCAACCCTCCCCCATGGGAAATAGTAATTACCATAAAAGTGTTTATTAGAGTCTGGGAAGACGATTTGTGTTTCTCGATTTTTCGACCCCCTATATCTCGCAAACCAGCGTACGGATTTCAATAAGTCGAATGGTGTGTAAGAGTGCGTGTCCAGATCTACAAATCGACATATATTTGCCAACCCTCCCCCATGGGAAATAGTAATTACCATAAAAGTGTTTATTAGAGTCTGGGAAGACGATTTGTGTTTCTCGATTTTTCGACCCCCTATATCTCGCAAACCAGCGTACGGATTTCAATAAGTCGAATGGTGTGTAAGAGTGCGTGTCTAGCTCTACAAATCGACATATATTTGCCAACCCTCCCCCATGGGAAATAGTAATTACCATAAAAGTGTTTATTAGAGTCTGGGAAGACGATTTGCGTTTCTCGATTTTTCGACCCCCTATATCTCGCAAACGAGCGTATGGATTTCAATAAGTCGAATGGTGTGTAAGAGTGCGTGTCCAGCTCTACAAATCGACATATATTTGCCAACCCTCCCCCATGAGAAATAGCAATAACCATAAAAGTGCCCATATCTCGCAAACCAGCCCACGGATTTTAATAAGTCTAATGGTGTGTAAGAGTGCGTGTCCAGATCTACAAATCGACATATATTTGCCAACCCTCCCCCATGGGAAATAGTAATTACCATAAAAGTGTTTATTAGAGTCTGGGAAGACGATTTGCGTTTCTCGATTTTTCGACCCCCTATATCTCGCAAACCAGCGTACGGATTTCAATAAGTCGAATGGTGTGTAAGAGTGCGTGTCCAGATCTACAAATCGACATATATTTGCCAACCCTCCCCCATGGTAAATAGTAATTACCATAAAAGTGTTTATTAGAGTCTGGGAAGACGATTTGCGTTTCTCGATTTTTCGACCCCCTATATCTCGCAAACCAGCGTACGGATTTCAATAAGTCGAATGGTGTGTAAGAGTGCGTGTCCAGATCTACAAATCGACATATATTTGCCAACCCTCCCCCATGAGAAATAGCAACAACCATAAAAGTGTCCATATCTCGCAAACCAGCCCACGGATTTTAATAAGTCTAATGGTGTGTAAGAGTGCGTGTCCAGATCTACAAATCGACATATATTTGCCAACCCTCCCCCATGGGAAATAGTAATTACCATAAAAGTGTTTATTAGGGTCTGGGAAGACGATTTGCGTTTCTCGATTTTTCGACCCCCTATATCTCGCAAACCAGCGTACGGATTTCAATAAGTCGAATGGTGTGTAAGAGTGCGTGTCCAGATCTACAAATCGACATATATTTGCCAACCCTCCCCCATGGGAAATAGTAATTACCATAAAAGTGTTTATTAGAGTCTGGGAAGACGATTTGTGTTTCTCGATTTTTCGACCCCCTATATCTCGCAAACCAGCGTACGGATTTCAATAAGTCGAATGGTGTGTAAGAGTGCGTGTCCAGATCTACAAATCGACATATATTTGCCAACCCTCCCCCATGGGAAATAGTAATTACCATAAAAGCGTTTATTAGAGTCTGGGAAGACGATTTGCGTTTCTCGATTTTTCGACCCCCTATATCTCGCAAACCAGCGTACGGATTTCAATAAGTCGAATGGTGTGTAAGAGTGCGTGTCTAGCTCTACAAATCGATATATATTTGCCAACCCTCCCCCATGGGAAATAGTAATTACCATAAAAGTGTTTATTAGAGTCTGGGAAGACGATTTGCGTTTCTCGATTTTTCGACCCCCTATATCTCGCAAACGAGCGTATGGATTTCAATAAGTCGAATGGTGTGTAAGAGTGCGTGTCCAGCTCTACAAATCGACATATATTTGCCAACCCTCCCCCATGAGAAATAGCAATAACCATAAAAGTGCCCATATCTCGCAAACCAGCCCACGGATTTCAATAAGTCGAATGGTGTGTAAGAGTGCGTGTCCAGATCTACAAATCGACATATATTTGCCAACCCTCCCCCATGGTAAATAGTAATTACCATAAAAGTGTTTATTAGAGTCTGGGAAGACGATTTGCGTTTCTCGATTTTTCGACCCCCTATATCTCGCAAACCAGCGTACGGATTTCAATAAGTCGAATGGTGTGTAAGAGTGCGTGTCCAGATCTACAAATCGACATATATTTGCCAACCCTCCCCCATGGTAAATAGTAATTACCATAAAAGTGTTTATTAGAGTCTGGGAAGACGATTTGCGTTTCTCGATTTTTCGACCCCCTATATCTCGCAAACCAGCGTACGGATTTCAATAAGTCGAATGGTGTGTAAGAGTGCGTGTCCAGATCTACAAATCGACATATATTTGCCAACCCTCCCCCATGAGAAATAGCAATAACCATAAAAGTGTCCATATCTCGCAAACCAGCCCACGGATTTTAATAAGTCTAATGGTGTGTAAGAGTGCGTGTCCAGATCTACAAATCGACATATATTTGCCAACCCTCCCCCATGGGAAATAGTAATTACCATAAAAGTGTTTATTAGAGTCTGGGAAGACGATTTGCGTTTCTCGATTTTTCGACCCCCTATATCTCGCAAACCAGCGTACGGATTTCAATAGGTCGAATGGTGTGTAAGAGTGCGTGTCCAGATCCACAAATCGACATATATTTGCCAACCCTCCCCCATGGGAAATAGTAATTACCATAAAAGTGTTTATTAGAGTCTGGGAAGACGATTTGTGTTTCTCGATTTTTCGACCCCCTATATCTCGCAAACCAGCGTACGGATTTCAATAAGTCGAATGGTGTGTAAGAGTGCGTGTCCAGCTCTACAAATCGACATATATTTGCCAACCCTCCCCCATGAGAAATAGCAATAACCATAAAAGTGCCCATATCTCGCAAACCAGCCCACGGATTTTAATAAGTCTAATGGTGTGTAAGAGTGCGTGTCCAGATCTACAAATCGACATATATTTGCCAACCCTCCCCCATGGGAAATAGTAATTACCATAAAAGTGTTTATTAGAGTCTGGGAAGACGATTTGCGTTTCTCGATTTTTCGACCCCCTATATCTCGCAAACCAGCGTACGGATTTCAATAAGTCGAATGGTGTGTAAGAGTGCGTGTCCAGATCTACAAATCGACATATATTTGCCAACCCTCCCCCATGGTAAATAGTAATTACCATAAAAGTGTTTATTAGAGTCTGGGAAGACGATTTGCGTTTCTCGATTTTTCGACCCCCTATATCTCGCAAACCAGCGTACGGATTTCAATAAGTCGAATGGTGTGTAAGAGTGCGTGTCCAGATCTACAAATCGACATATATTTGCCAACCCTCCCCCATGAGAAATAGCAACAACCATAAAAGTGTCCATATCTCGCAAACCAGCCCACGGATTTTAATAAGTCTAATGGTGTGTAAGAGTGCGTGTCCAGATCTACAAATCGACATATATTTGCCAACCCTCCCCCATGGGAAATAGTAATTACCATAAAAGTGTTTATTAGAGTCTGGGAAGACGATTTGCGTTTCTCGATTTTTCGACCCCCTATATCTCGCAAACCAGCGTACGGATTTCAATAAGTCGAATGGTGTGTAAGAGTGCGTGTCCAGATCTACAAATCGACATATATTTGCCAACCCTCCCCCATGGGAAATAGTAATTACCATAAAAGTGTTTATTAGAGTCTGGGAAGACGATTTGTGTTTCTCGATTTTTCGACCCCCTATATCTCGCAAACCAGCGTACGGATTTCAATAAGTCGAATGGTGTGTAAGAGTGCGTGTCCAGATCTACAAATCGACATATATTTGCCAACCCTCCCCCATGGGAAATAGTAATTACCATAAAAGCGTTTATTAGAGTCTGGGAAGACGATTTGCGTTTCTCGATTTTTCGACCCCCTATATCTCGCAAACCAGCGTACGGATTTCAATAAGTCGAATGGTGTGTAAGAGTGCGTGTCTAGCTCTACAAATCGATATATATTTGCCAACCCTCCCCCATGGGAAATAGTAATTACCATAAAAGTGTTTATTAGAGTCTGGGAAGACGATTTGCGTTTCTCGATTTTTCGACCCCCTATATCTCGCAAACGAGCGTATGGATTTCAATAAGTCGAATGGTGTGTAAGAGTGCGTGTCCAGCTCTACAAATCGACATATATTTGCCAACCCTCCCCCATGAGAAATAGCAATAACCATAAAAGTGCCCATATCTCGCAAACCAGCCCACGGATTTCAATAAGTCGAATGGTGTGTAAGAGTGCGTGTCCAGATCTACAAATCGACATATATTTGCCAACCCTCCCCCATGGTAAATAGTAATTACCATAAAAGTGTTTATTAGAGTCTGGGAAGACGATTTGCGTTTCTCGATTTTTCGACCCCCTATATCTCGCAAACCAGCGTACGGATTTCAATAAGTCGAATGGTGTGTAAGAGTGCGTGTCCAGATCTACAAATCGACATATATTTGCCAACCCTCCCCCATGGTAAATAGTAATTACCATAAAAGTGTTTATTAGAGTCTGGGAAGACGATTTGCGTTTCTCGATTTTTCGACCCCCTATATCTCGCAAACCAGCGTACGGATTTCAATAAGTCGAATGGTATGTAAGAGTGCGTGTCCAGATCTACAAATCGACATATATTTGCCAACCCTCCCCCATGAGAAATAGCAATAACCATAAAAGTGTCCATATCTCGCAAACCAGCCCACGGATTTTAATAAGTCTAATGGTGTGTAAGAGTGCGTGTCCAGATCTACAAATCGACATATATTTGCCAACCCTCCCCCATGGGAAATAGTAATTACCATAAAAGTGTTTATTAGAGTCTGGGAAGACGATTTGCGTTTCTCGATTTTTCGACCCCCTATATCTCGCAAACCAGCGTACGGATTTCAATAGGTCGAATGGTGTGTAAGAGTGCGTGTCCAGATCCACAAATCGACATATATTTGCCAACCCTCCCCCATGGGAAATAGTAATTACCATAAAAGTGTTTATTAGAGTCTGGGAAGACGATTTGTGTTTCTCGATTTTTCGACCCCCTATATCTCGCAAACCAGCGTACGGATTTCAATAAGTCGAATGGTGTGTAAGAGTGCGTGTCCAGATCTACAAATCGACATATATTTGCCAACCCTCCCCCATGGGAAATAGTAATTACCATAAAAGTGTTTATTAGAGTCTGGGAAGACGATTTGTGTTTCTCGATTTTTCGACCCCCTATATCTCGCAAACCAGCGTACGGATTTCAATAAGTCGAATGGTGTGTAAGAGTGCGTGTCTAGCTCTACAAATCGACATATATTTGCCAACCCTCCCCCATGGGAAATAGTAATTACCATAAAAGTGTTTATTAGAGTCTGGGAAGACGATCTGCGTTTCTCGATTTTTCGACCCCCTATATCTCGCAAACGAGCGTATGGATTTCAATAAGTCGAATGGTGTGTAAGAGTGCGTGTCCAGCTCTACAAATCGACATATATTTGCCAACCCTCCCCCATGAGAAATAGCAATAACCATAAAAGTGCCCATATCTCGCAAACCAGCCCACGGATTCTAATAAGTCTAATGGTGTGTAAGAGTGCGTGTCCAGATCTACAAATCGACATATATTTGCCAACCCTCCCCCATGGGAAATAGTAATTACCATAAAAGTGTTTATTAGAGTCTGGGAAGACGATTTGCGTTTCTCGATTTTTCGAACCCCTATATCTCGCAAACCAGCGTACGGATTTCAATAAGTCGAATGGTGTGTAAGAGTGCGTGTCCAGATCTACAAATCGACATATATTTGCCAACCCTCCCCCATGGTAAATAGAAATTACCATAAAAGTGTTTATTAGAGTCTGGGAAGACGATTTGCGTTTCTCGATTTTTCGACCCCCTATATCTCGCAAACCAGCGTACGGATTTCAATAAGTCGAATGGTGTGTAAGAGTGCGTGTCCAGATCTACAAATCGACATATATTTGCCAACCCTCCCCCATGAGAAATAGCAATAACCATAAAAGTGTCCATATCTCGCAAACCAGCCCACGGATTTTAATAAGTCTAATGGTGTGTAAAAGTGCGTGTCCAGATCTACAAATCGACAAATATTTGTCAACCCTCCCCCATGGGAAATAGTAATTACCATAAAAGTGTTTATTAGAGTCTGGGAAGACGATTTGCGTTTCTCGATTTTTCGACCCCCTATATCTCGCAAACCAGCGTACGGATTTCAATAAGTCGAATGGTGTGTAAGAGTGCGTGTCCAGATCTACAAATCGACATATATTTGCCAACCCTCCCCCATGGGAAATAGTAATTACCATAAACGTGTTTATTAGAGTCTGGGAAGACGATTTGTGTTTCTCGATTTTTCGACCCCCTATATCTCGCAAACCAGCGTACGGATTTCAATAAGTCGAATGGTGTGTAAGAGTGCGTGTCCAGATCTACAAATCGACATATATTTGCCAACCCTCCCCCATGGGAAATAGTAATTACCATAAAAGCGTTTATTAGAGTCTGGGAAGACGATTTGCGTTTCTCGATTTTTCGACCCCCTATATCTCGCAAACCAGCGTACGGATTTCAATAAGTCGAATGGTGTGTAAGAGTGCGTGTCTAGCTCTACAAATCGATATATATTTGCCAACCCTCCCCCATGGGAAATAGTAATTACCATAAAAGTGTTTATTAGAGTCTGGGAAGACGATTTGCGTTTCTCGATTCTTCGACCCCCTATATCTCGCAAACGAGCGTATGGATTTCAATAAGTCGAATGGTGTGTAAGAGTGCGTGTCCAGCTCTACAAATCGACATATATTTGCCAACCCTCCCCCATGAGAAATAGCAATAACCATAAAAGTGCCCATATCTCGCAAACCAGCCCACGGATTTCAATAAGTCGAATGGTGTGTAAGAGTGCGTGTCCAGATCTACAAATCGACATATATTTGCCAACCCTCCCCCATGGTAAATAGTAATTACCATAAAAGTGTTTATTAGAGTCTGGGAAGACGATTTGCGTTTCTCGATTTTTCGACCCCCTATATCTCGCAAACCAGCGTACGGATTTCAATAAGTCGAATGGTGTGTAAGAGTGCGTGTCCAGATCTACAAATCGACATATATTTGCCAACCCTCCCCCATGGTAAATAGTAATTACCATAAAAGTGTTTATTAGAGTCTGGGAAGACGATTTGCGTTTCTCGATTTTTCGACCCCCTATATCTCGCAAACCAGCGTACGGATTTCAATAAGTCGAATGGTGTGTAAGAGTGCGTGTCCAGATCTACAAATCGACATATATTTGCCAACCCTCCCCCATGAGAAATAGCAATAACCATAAAAGTGTCCATATCTCGCAAACCAGCCCACGGATTTTAATAAGTCTAATGGTGTGTAAGAGTGCGTGTCCAGATCTACAAATCGACATATATTTGCCAACCCTCCCCCATGGGAAATAGTAATTACCATAAAAGTGTTTATTAGAGTCTGGGAAGACGATTTGCGTTTCTCGATTTTTCGACCCCCTATATCTCGCAAACCAGCGTACGGATTTCAATAGGTCGAATGGTGTGTAAGAGTGCGTGTCCAGATCCACAAATTGACATATATTTGCCAACCCTCCCCCATGGGAAATAGTAATTACCATAAAAGTGTTTATTAGAGTCTGGGAAGACGATTTGTGTTTCTCGATTTTTCGACCCCCTATATCTCGCAAACCAGCGTACGGATTTCAATAAGTCGAATGGTGTGTAAGAGTGCGTGTCCAGATCTACAAATCGACATATATTTGCCAACCCTCCCCCATGGGAAATAGTAATTACCATAAAAGTGTTTATTAGAGTCTGGGAAGACGATTTGTGTTTCTCGATTTTTCGACCCCCTATATCTCGCAAACCAGCGTACGGATTTCAATAAGTCGAATGGTGTGTAAGAGTGCGTGTCTAGCTCTACAAATCGACATATATTTGCCAACCCTCCCCCATGGGAAATAGTAATTACCATAAAAGTGTTTATTAGAGTCTGGGAAGACGATTTGCGTTTCTCGATTTTTCGACCCCCTATATCTCGCAAACGAGCGTATGGATTTCAATAAGTCGAATGGTGTGTAAGAGTGCGTGTCCAGCTCTACAAATCGACATATATTTGCCAACCCTCCCCCATGAGAAATAGCAATAACCATAAAAGTGCCCATATCTCGCAAACCAGCCCACGGATTCTAATAAGTCTAATGGTGTGTAAGAGTGCGTGTCCAGATCTACAAATCGACATATATTTGCCAACCCTCCCCCATGGGAAATAGTAATTACCATAAAAGTGTTTATTAGAGTCTGGGAAGACGATTTGCGTTTCTCGATTTTTCGACCCCCTATATCTCGCAAACCAGCGTACGGATTTCAATAAGTCGAATGGTGTGTAAGAGTGCGTGTCCAGATCTACAAATCGACATATATTTGCCAACCCTCCCCCATGGTAAATAGAAATTACCATAAAAGTGTTTATTAGAGTCTGGGAAGACGATTTGCGTTTCTCGATTTTTCGACCCCCTATATCTCGCAAACCAGCGTACGGATTTCAATAAGTCGAATGGTGTGTAAGAGTGCGTGTCCAGATCTACAAATCGACATATATTTGCCAACCCTCCCCCATGAGAAATAGCAATAACCATAAAAGTGTCCATATCTCGCAAACCAGCCCACGGATTTTAATAAGTCTAATGGTGTGTAAAAGTGCGTGTCCAGATCTACAAATCGACAAATATTTGTCAACCCTCCCCCATGGGAAATAGTAATTACCATAAAAGTGTTTATTAGAGTCTGGGAAGACGATTTGCGTTTCTCGATTTTTCGACCCCCTATATCTCGCAAACCAGCGTACAGATTTCAATAAGTCGAATGGTGTGTAAGAGTGCGTGTCCAGATCTACAAATCGACATATATTTGCCAACCCTCCCCCATGGGAAATAGTAATTACCATAAAAGTGTTTATTAGAGTCTGGGAAGACGATTTGTGTTTCTCGATTTTTCGACCCCCTATATCTCGCAAACCAGCGTACGGATTTCAATAGGTCGAATGGTGTGTAAGAGTGCGTGTCCAGATCTACAAATCGACATATATTTGCCAACCCTCCCCCATGGGAAATAGTAATTACCATAAAAGTGTTTATTAGAGTCTGGGAAGACGATTTGCGTTTCTCGATTTTTCGACCCCCTATATCTCGCAAACCAGCGTACGGATTTCAATAAGTCGAATGGTGTGTAAGAGTGCGTGTCTAGCTCTACAAATCGACATATATTTGCCAACCCTCCCCCATGGGAAATAGTAATTACCATAAAAGTGTTTATTATAGTCTGGGAAGACGATTTGCGTTTCTCGATTTTTCGACCCCCTATATCTCGCAAACGAGCGTATGGATTTCAATAAGTCGAATGGTGTGTAAGAGTGCGTGTCCAGCTCTACAAATCGACATATATTTGCCAACCCTCCCCCATGAGAAATAGCAATAACCATAAAAGTGCCCATATCTCGCAAAGCAGCCCACGGATTTTAATAAGTCTAATGGTGTGTAAGAGTGCGTGTCCAGATCTACAAATCGACATGTATTTGCCAACCCTCCCCCATGGGAAATAGTAATTACCATAAAAGTGTTTATTAGAGTCTGGGAAGACGATTTGCGTTTCTCGATTTTTCGACCCCCTATATCTCACAAACCAGCGTACGGATTTCAATAAGTCGAATGGTGTGTAAGAGTGCGTGTCCAGATCTACAAATCGACATATATTTGCCAACCCTCCCCCATGGTAAATAGTAATTACCATAAAAGTGTTTATTAGAGTCTGGGAAGACGATTTGCGTTTCTCGATTTTTCGACCCCCTATATCTCGCAAACCAGCGTACGGATTTCAATAAGTCGAATGGTGTGCAAGAGTGCGTGTCCAGATCTACAAATCGACATATATTTGCCAACCCTCCCCCATGAGAAATAGCAATAACCATAGAAGTGTCCATATCTCGCAAACCAGCCCACGGATTTTAATAAGTCTAATGGTGTGTAAGAGTGCGTGTCCAGATCTACAAATCGACATATATTTGCCAACCCTCCCCCATGGGAAATAGTAATTACCATAAAAGTGTTTATTAGAGTCTGGGAAGACGATTTGCGTTTCTCGATTTTTCGACCCCCTATATCTCGCAAACCAGCGTACGGATTTCAATAAGTCGAATGGTGTGTAAGAGTGCGTGTCCAGATCTACAAATCGACATATATTTGCCAACCCTCCCCCATGGGAAATAGTAATTACCATAAAAGTGTTTATTAGACTCTGGGAAGACGATTTGTGTTTCTCGATTTTTCGACCCCCTATATCTCGCAAACCAGCGTACGGATTTCAATAAGTCGAATGGTGTGTAAGAGTGCGTGTCCAGATCTACAAATCGACATATATTTGCCAACCCTCCCCCATGGGAAATAGTAATTACCATAAAAGCGTTTATTAGAGTCTGGGAAGACGATTTGCGTTTCTCGATTTTTCGACCCCCTATATCTCGCAAACCAGCGTACGGATTTCAATAACTCGAATGGTGTGTAAGAGTGCGTGTCTAGCTCTACAAATCGATATATATTTGCCAACCCTCCCCCATGGGAAATAGTAATTACCATAAAAGTGTTTATTAGAGTCTGAGAAGACGATTTGCGTTTCTCGATTTTTCGACCCCCTATATCTCGCAAACGAGCGTATGGATTTCAATAAGTCGAATGATGTGTAAGAGTGCGTGTCCAGCTCTACAAATCGACATATATTTGCCAACCCTCCCCCATGAGAAATAGCAATAACCATAAAAGTGCCCATATCTCGCAAACCAGCCCACGGATTTCAATAAGTCGAATGGTGTGTAAGAGTGCGTGTCCAGATCTACAAATCGACATATATTTGCCAACCCTCCCCCATGGTAAATGGTAATTACCATAAAAGTGTTTATTAGAGTCTGGGAAGACGATTTGCGTTTCTCGATTTTTCGACCCCCTATATCTCGCAAACCAGCGTACGGATTTCAATAAGTCGAATGGTGTGTAAGAGTGCGTGTCCAGATCTACAAATCGACATATATTTGCCAACCCTCCCCCATGGGAAATAGTAATTACCATAAAAGTGTTTATTAGAGTCTGGGAAGACGATTTGCGTTTCTCGATTTTTCGACCCCCTATATCTCGCAAACCAGCGTACGGATTTCAATAAGTCGAATGGTGTGTAAGAGTGCGTGTCTAGCTCTACAAATCGACATGTATTTGCCAACCCTCTTCCATGGGAAATAGTAATTACCATAAAAGTGTTTATTAGAGTCTGGGAAGACGATTTGCGTTTCTCGATTTTTCGACCCCCTATATCTCGCAAGCGAGCGTATGGATTTCAATAAGTCGAATGGTGTGTAAGAGTGCGTGTCCAGCTCTACAAATCGACATATATTTGCCAACCCTCCCCCATGAGAAATAGCAATAACCATAAAAGTGCCCATATCTCGCACACCAGCCCACGGATTTTAATAAGTCTAATGGTGTGTAAGAGTGCGTGTCCAGATCTACAAATCGACATATATTTGCCAACCCTCCCCCATGGGAAATAGTAATTACCATAAAAGTGTTTATTAGAGTCTGGGAAGACGATTTGCGTTTCTCGATTTTTCGACCCCCTATATCTCGCAAACCAGCGTACGGATTTCAATAAGTCGAATGGTGTGTAAGAGTGCGTGTCCAGCTCTACAAATCGACATATATTTGTCAACCCTCCCCCATGAGAAATAGCAATAACCATAAAAGTGCCCATATCTCGCAAACCAGCCCACGGATTTTAATAAGCCTAATGGTGTGTAAGAGTGCGTGTCCAGATCTACAAATCGACATATATTTGCCAACCCTCCCCCATGGGAAATAGTAATTACCATAAAAGTGTTTATTAGAGTCTGGGAAGACGATTTGCGTTTCTCGATTTTTCGACCCCCTATATCTCGCAAACCAGCGTACGGATTTTAATAAGTCGAATGGTGTGTAAGAGTGCGTGTCCAGATCTGCAAATCGACATATATTTGCCAACCCTCCCCCATGGTAAATAGTAATTACCATAAAAGTGTTTATTAGAGTCTGGGAAGACGATTTGCGTTTCTCGATTTTTCGACCCCCTATATCTCGCAAACCAGCGTACGGATTTCAATAAGTCGAATGGTGTGTAAGAGTGCGTGTCCAGATCTACAAATCGACATATATTTGCCAACCCTCCCCCATGAGAAATAGCAATAACCATAAAGGTGTCCATATCTCGCAAACCAGCCCACGGATTTTAATAAGTCTAATGGTGTGTAAGAGTGCGTGTCCAGATCTACAAATCGACATATATTTGCCAACCCTCCCCCATGGGAAATAGTAATTACCATAAAAGTGTTTATTAGAGTCTGGGAAGACGATTTGCGTTTCTCGATTTTTCGACCCCCTATATCTCGCAAACCAGCGTACGGATTTCAATAAGTCGAATGGTGTGTAAGAGTGCGTGTCCAGATCTACAAATCGACATATATTTGCCAACCCTCCCCCATGGGAAATAGTAATTACCATAAAAGTGTTTATTAGAGTCTGGGAAGACGATTTGTGTTTCTCGATTTTTCGCCCCTATATCTCGCAAACCAGCGTACGGATTTCAATAAGTCGAATGGTGTGTAAGAGTGCGTGTCCAGATCTACAAATCGACATATATTTGCCAACCCTCCCCCATGGGAAATAGTAATTACCATAAAAGTGTTTATTAGAGTCTGGGAAGACGATTTGCGTTTCTCGATTTTTCGACCCCCTATATCTCGCAAACCAGCGTACGGATTTCAATAAGTCGAATGGTGTGTAAGAGTGCGTGTCTAGCTCTACAAATCGACATATATTTGCCAACCCTCCCCCATGGGAAATAGTAATTACCATAAAAGTGTTTATTAGAGTCTGGGAAGACGATTTGCGTTTCTCGATTTTTCGACCCCCTATATCTCGCAAATGAGCGTATGGATTTCAATAAGTCGAATGGTGTGTAAGAGTGCGTGTCCAGCTCTACAAATCGACATATATTTGCCAACCCTCCCCCATGAGAAATAGCAATAACCATAAAAGTGCCCATATCTCGCAAACCAGCCCAGGGATTTTAATAAGTCTAATGGTGTGTAAGAGTGCGTGTCCAGATCTACAAATCGACATATATTTGCCAACCCTCCCCCATGGGAAATAGTAATTACCATAAAAGTGTTTATTAGAGTCTGGGAAGACGATTTGCGTTTCTCGATTTTTCGACCCCCTATATCTCGCAAACCAGCGTACGGATTTCAATAAGTCGAATGGTGTGTAAGAGTGCGTGTCCAGATCTACAAATCGACATATATTTGCCAACCCTCCCCCAAGGTAAATAGTAATTACCATAAAAGTGTTTATTAGAGTCTGGGAAGACGATTTGCTTTTCTCGATTTTTCGACCCCCTATATCTCGCAAACCAGCGTACGGATTTCAATAAGTCGAATGGTGTGTAAGAGTGCGTGTCCAGATCTACAAATCGACATATATTTGCCAACCCTCCCCCATGAGAAATAGCAATAACCATAAAAGTGTCCATATCTCGCAAACCAGCCCACGGATTTTAATAAGTCTAATGGTGTGTAAGAGTGCGTGTCCATTTCTACAAATCGACATATATTTGCCAACCCTCCCCCATGGGAAATAGTAATTACTTAAAAGTGTTTATTAGAGTCTGGGAAGACGATTTGCGTTTCTCGATTTTTCGACCCCCTATATCTCGCAAACCAGCGTACGGATTTCAATAAGTCGAATGGTGTGTAAGAGTGCGTGTCCAGATCTACAAATCGACATATATTTGCCAACCCTCCCCCATGGGAAATAGTAATTACCATAAAAGTGTTTATTAGTGTCTGGGAAGACGATTTGTGTTTCTCGATTTTTCGACCCCCTATATCTCGCAAACCAGCGTACGGATTTCAATAAGTCGAATGGTGTGTAAGAGTGCGTGTCCAGATCTACAAATCGACATATATTTGCCAACCCTCCCCCATGGGAAATAGTAATTACCATAAAAGTGTTTATTAGAGTCTGGGAAGACGATTTGCGTTTCTCGATTTTTCGACCCCCTATATCTCGCAAACCAGCGTACGGATTTCAATAAGTCGAATGGTGTGTAAGACTGCGTGTCTAGCTCTACAAATCGACATATATTTGCCAACCCTCCCCCATGGGAAATAGTAATTACCATAAAAGTGTTTATTTGAGTCTGGGAAGACGATTTGCGTTTCTCGATTTTTCGACCCCCTATATCTCGCAAACGAGCGTATGGATTTCAATAAGTCGAATGGTGTGTAAAAGTGCGTGTCCAGCTCTACAAATCGACATATATTTGCCAACCCTCCCCCATGAGAAATAGCAATAACCATAAAAGTGCCCATATCTCGCAAACCAGCCCACGGATTTTAATAAGTCTAATGGTGTGTAAGAGTGCGTGTCCAGATCTACAAATCGACATATATTTGCCAACCCTCCCCCATGGGAAATAGTAATTACCATAAAAGTGTTTATTAGAGTCTGGGAAGACGATTTGCGTTTCTCGATTTTTCGACCCCCTATATCTCGCAAACCAGCGTACGGATTTCAATAAGTCGAATGGTGTGTAAGAGTGCGTGTCCAGATCTACAAATCGACATATATTTGCCAACCCTCCCCCATGGTAAATAGTAATTACCATAAAAGTGTTTATTAGAGTCTGGGAAGACGATTTGCGTTTCTCGATTTTTCGACCCCCTATATCTCGCAAACCAGCGTACAGATTTCAATAAGTCGAATGGTGTGTAAGAGTGCGTGGCCAGATCTACAAATCGACATATATTTGCCAACCCTCACCCATGAGAAATAGCAATAACCATAAAAGTGTCCATATCTCGCAAACCAGCCCACGGATTTTAATAAGTCTAATGGTGTGTAAGAGTGCGTGTCCAGATCTACAAATCGACATATATTTGCCAACCCTCCCCCATGGGAAATAGTAATTACCATAAAAGTGTTTATTAGAGTCTGGGAAGACGATTTGCGTTTCTCGATTTTTCGACCCCCTATATCTCGCAAACCAGCGTACGGATTTCAATAAGTCAAATGGTGTGTAAGAGTGCGTGTCCAGATCTACAAATCGACATATATTTGCCAACCCTCCCCCATGGGAAATAGTAATTACCATAAAAGAGTTTATTAGAGTCTGGGAAGACGATTTGTGTTTCTCGATTTTTCGACCCCCTATATCTCGCAAACCAGCGTACGGATTTCAATAAGTCGAATGGTGTGTAAGAGTGCGTGTCCAGATCTACAAATCGACATATATTTGCCAACCCTCCCCCATGGGAAATAGTAATTACCATAAAAGTGTTTATTAGAGTCTGGGAAGACGATTTGCGTTTCTCGATTTTTCGACACCCTATATCTCGCAAACCAGCATACGGATTTCAATAAGTCGAATGGTGTGTAAGAGTGCGTGTCTAGCTCTACAAATCGACATATATTTGCCAACCCTCCCCCATGGGAAATAGTAATTACCATAAAAGTGTTTATTAGAGTCTGGGAAGACGATTTGCGTTTCTCGATTTTTCGACCCCCTATATCTCGCAAACGAGCGTATGGATTTCAATAAGTCGAATGGTGTGTAAGAGTGCGGTCCAGCTCTACAAATCGACATATATTTGCCAACCCTCCCCCATGAGAAATAGCAATAACCATAAAAGTGCCCATATCTCGCAAACCAGCCCACGGATTTTAATAAGTCTAATGGTGTGTAAGAGTGCGTGTCCAGATCTACAAATCGACATATATTTGCCAACCCTCCCCCATGGGAAATAGTAATTACCATAAAAGTGTTTATTAGAGTCTGGGAGGACGATTTGCGTTTCTCGATTTTTCGACCCCCTATATCTCGCAAACCAGCGTACGGATTTCAATAAGTCGAATGGTGGGTAAGAGTGCGTGTCCAGATCTACAAATCGACATATATTTGCCAACCCTCCCCCATGGTAAATAGTAGTTACCATAAAAGTGTTTATTAGAGTCTGGGTAGACGATTTGCGTTTCTCGATTTTTCGACCCCCTATATCTCGCAAACCAGCGTACGGATTTCAATAAGTCGAATGGTGTGTAAGAGTGCGTGTCCAGATCTACAAATCGACATATATTTGCCAACCCTCCCACATGAGAAATAGCAATAACCATAAAAGTGTCCATATCTCGCAAACCAGCCCACGGATTTCAATAAGTCGAATGGTGTGTAAGAGTGCGTGTCCAGACCTACAAATCGACAAATATTTGCCAACCCTCCCCCATGGGAAATAGTAATTACCATAAAAGTGTTTATTAGAGTCTGGGAAGACGATTTGTGTTTCTCGATTTTTCGACCCCCTATATCTCGCAAACCAGCGTACGGATGTCAATAAGTCGAATGGTGTGTAAGAGTGCGTGTCCAGATCTACAAATCGACATATATTTGCCAACCCTCCCCCATGGGAAATAGTAATTACCATAAAAGTGTTTATTAGAGTCTGGGAAGACGATTTGCGTTTCTCGATTTTTCGACACCCTATATCTCGCAAACCAGCATACGGATTTCAATAAGTCGAATGGTGTGTAAGAGTGCGTGTCTAGCTCTACAAATCGACATATATTTGCCAACCCTCCCCCATGGGAAATAGTAATTACCATAAAAGTGTTTATTAGAGTCTGGGAAGACGATTTGCGTTTCTCGATTTTTCGACCCCCTATATCTCGCAAACGAGCGTATGGATTTCAATAAGTCGAATGGTGTGTAAGAGTGCGTGTCCAGCTCTACAAATCGACATATATTTGCCAACCCTCCCCCATGAGAAATAGCAATAACCATAAAAGTGCCCATATCTCGCAAACCAGCCCACGGATTTTAATAAGTCTAATGGTGTGTAAGAGTGCGTGTCCAGATCTACAAATCGACATATATTTGCCAACCCTCCCCCATGGGAAATAGTAATTACCATAAAAGTGTTTATTAGAGTCTGGGAGGACGATTTGCGTTTCTCGATTTTTCGACCCCCTATATCTCGCAAACCAGCGTACGGATTTCAATAAGTCGAATGGTGGGTAAGAGTGCGTGTCCAGATCTACAAATCGACATATATTTGCCAACCCTCCCCCATGGTAAATAGTAGTTACCATAAAAGTGTTTATTAGAGTCTGGGTAGACGATTTGCGTTTCTCGATTTTTCGACCCCCTATATCTCGCAAACCAGCGTACGGATTTCAATAAGTCGAATGGTGTGTAAGAGTGCGTGTCCAGATCTACAAATCGACATATATTTGCCAACCCTCCCACATGAGAAATAGCAATAACCATAAAAGTGTCCATATCTCGCAAACCAGCCCACGGATTTCAATAAGTCGAATGGTGTGTAAGAGTGCGTGTCCAGACCTACAAATCGACAAATATTTGCCAACCCTCCCCCATGGGAAATAGTAATTACCATAAAAGTGTTTATTAGAGTCTGGGAAGACGATTTGTGTTTCTCGACTTTCCAACCCCTATATCTCGCAAACCAGCGTACGGATGTCAATAAGTCGAATGGTGTGTAAGAGTGCGTGTCCAGATCTACAAATCGACATATATTTGCCAACCCTCCCCCATGGGAAATAGTAATTACCATAAAAGTGTTTATTAGAGTCTGGGAAGACGATTTGCGTTTCTCGATTTTTCGACCCCCTACATCTCGCAAACGAGCGTATGGATTTCAATAAGTCGAATGGTGTGTAAGAGTGCGTGTCCAGCTCTACAAATCGACATATATTTGCCAACCCTCCCCCATGAGAAATAGCAATAACCATAAAAGTGTGCATATCTCGCAAACCAGCCCACGGATTTTAATAAGTCTAATGGTGTGTAAGAGTGCGTGTCCAGATCTACAAATCGACATATATTTGCCAACCCTCCCCCATGGGAAATAGTAATTACCATAAAAGTGTTTATTAGAGTCTGGGAAGACGATTTGCGTTTCTCGATTTTTCGACCCCCTATATCTCGCAAACCAGCGTACGGATTTCAATATGTCGAATGGTGTGTAAGAGTGCGTGTCCAGATCTACAAATGGACATATATTTGCCAACCCTCCCCCATGGTAAATAGTAATTACCATAAAAGTGTTTATTAGAGTCTGGGAAGACGATTTGCGTTTCTCGATTTTTCGACCCCCTATATCTCGCAAACCAGCGTACGGATTTCAATAAGTCGAATGGTGTGTAAGAGTGCGTGTCCAGATCTACAAATCGACATATATTTGCCAACCCTCCCCCATGAGAAATAGCAATAACCATAAAAGTGTCCATATCTCGCAAACCAGCCCACGGATTTTAATAAGTCTAATGGTGTGTAAGAGTGCGTGTCCAGATCTACAAATCGACATATATTTGCCAACCCTCCCCCATGGGAAATAGTAATTACCATAAAAGTGTTTATTAGAGTCTGGGAAGACGATTTGCGTTTCTCGATTTTTCGACCCCCTATATCTCGCAAACCAGCGTACGGATTTCAATAAGTCGAATGGTGTGTAAGAGTGCGTGTCCAGATCTACAAATCGACATATATTTGCCAACCCTCCCCCATGGGAAATAGTAATTACCATAAAAGTGTTTATTAGAGTCTGGGAAGACGATTTGTGTTTCTCGATTTTTCGACCCCCTATATCTCGCAAACCAGCGTACGGATTTCAATAAGTCGAATGGTGTGTAAGAGTGCGTGTCCAGATCTACAAATCGACATATATTTGCCAACCCTCCCCCATGGGAAATAGTAATTACCATAAAAGTGTTTATTAGAGTCTGGGAAGACGATTTGCGTTTCTCGATTTTTCGACCCCCTATATCTCGCAAACCAGCGTACGGATTTCAATAAGTCGAATGGTGTGTAAGAGTGCGTGTCTAGCTCTACAAATCGACATATATTTGCCAACCCTCCCCCATGGGAAATAGTAATTACCATAAAAGTGTTTATTAGAGTCTGGGAAGACGATTTGCGTTTCTCGATTTTTCGACCCCCTATATCTCGCAAACGAGCGTATGGATTTCAATAAGTCGAATGGTGTGTAAGAGTGCGTGTCCAGCTCTACAAATCGACATATATTTGCCAACCCTCCCCCATGAGAAATAGCAATACCCATAAAAGTGCCCATATCTCGCAAACCAGCCCACGGATTTTAATAAGTCTAATGGTGTGTAAGAGTGCGTGTCCAGATCTACAAATCGACATATATTTGCCAACCCTCCCCCATGGGAAATAGTAATTACCATAAAAGTGTTTATTAGAGTCTGGGAAGACGATTTGCGTTTCTCGATTTTTCGACCCCCTATATCTCGCAAACCAGCCCACGGATTTTAATAAGTCTAATGGTGTGTAAGAGCGCGTGTCCAGATCTACAAATCGACATATATTTGCCAACCCTCCCCCATGGGAAATAGTAATTACCATAAAAGTGTTTATTAGAGTCTGGGAAGACGATTTGCGTTTCTCGATTTTTCGACCCCCTATATCTCGCAAGCCAGCGTACGGATTTCAATAAGTCGAATGATGTGTAAGAGTGCGTGTCCAGATCTACAAATCGACATATATTTGCCAACCCTCCCCCATGGTAAATAGTAATTACCATAAAAGTGTTTATTAGAGTCTGGGAAGACGATTTGCGTTTCTCGATTTTTCGACCCCTATATCTCGCAAACCAGCGTACGGATTTCAATAAGTCGAATGGTGTGTAAGAGTGCGTGTCCAGATCTACAAATCGACATATATTTGCCAACCCTCCCCCATGAGAAATAGCAATGACCATAAAAGTGTCCATATCTCGCAAACCAGCCCACGGATTTTAATAAGTCTAATGGTGTGTAAGAGTGCGTGTCCAGATCTAAAAATCGACATATATTTGCCAACCCTCCCCCATGGGAAATAGTAATTACCATAAAAGTGTTTATTAGTCTGGGAAGACGATTTGCGTTTCTCGATTTTTCGACCCCCTATATCTCGCAAACCAGCGTACGGATTTCAATAAGTCGAGTGGTGTGTAAGAGTGCGTGTCCAGATCTACAAATCGACATATATTTGCCAACCCTCCCCCATGGGAAATAGTAATTACCATAAAAGTGTTTATTAGAGTCTGGGAAGACGATTTGTGTTTCTCGATTTTTCGACCCCCTATATCTCGCAAACCAGCGTACGGATTTCAATAAGTCGAATGGTGTGTAAGAGTGCGTGTCCAGATCTACAAATCGACATATATTTGCCAACCCTCCCCCATGGGAAATAGTAATTACCATAAAAGTGTTTATTAGAGTCTGGGAAGACGATTTGCGTTTCTCGATTTTTCGACCCCCTATATCTCGCAAACGAGCGTATGGATTTCAATAAGTCGAATGGTGTGTAAGAGTGCGTGTCCAGCTCTACAAATCGCCATATATTTGCCAACCCTCCCCCATGAGAAATAGCAATAACCATAAAAGTGCCCATATCTCGCAAACCAGCCCACGGATTTTAATAAGTCTAATGGTGTGTAAGAGTGCGTGTCCAGATCTACAAATCGACATATATTTGCCAACCCTCCCCGATGGGAAATAGTAATTACCATAAAAGTGTTTATTAGAGTCTGGGAAGACGATTTGCGTTTCTCGATTTTTCGACCCCCTATATCTCGCAAACCAGCGTACGGATTTCAATAAGTCGAATGGTGTGTAAGAGTGCGTGTCTAGCTCTACAAATCGACATATACTTGCCAACCCTCCCCCATGGGAAATAGTAATTACCATAAAAGCGTTTATTAGAGTCTGGGAAGACGATTTGCGTTTCTCGATTTTTCGACCCCCTATATCTCGCAAACGAGCGTATGGATTTCCATAAGTCGAATGGTGTGTAAGAGTGCGTGTCCAGCTCTACAAATCGACATATATTTGCCAACCCTCCCCCATGAGAAATAGCAATAACCATAAAAGTGCCCATATCTCGCAAACCAGCCCACGGATTTTAATAAGTCTAATGGTGTGTAAGAGTGCGTGTCCAGATCTACAAATCGACATATATTTGCCAACCCTCCCCCATGGGAAATAGTAATTACCATAAAAGTGTTTATTAGAGTCTGGGAAGACGATTTGCGTTTCTCGATTTTTCGACCCCCTATATCTCGCAAATCAGCGTACGGATTTCAATAAGTCGAATGGTGTGTAAGAGTGCGTGTCCAGATCTACAAATCGACATAAATTTGCCAACCCTCCCCCATGGTAAATAGTAATTACCATAAAAGTGTTTATTTGAGTCTGGGAAGACGATTTGCGTTTCTCGATTTTTCGACCCCCTATATCTCGCAAACCAGCGTACGGATTTCAATAAGTCGAATGGTGTTTAAAAGTGTTTATTAGAGTCTGGGAAGACGATTTGCGTTTCTCGATTTTTCGACCCCCTATATCTCGCAAACCAGCGTACGGATTTCAATAAGTCGAATGGTGTGTAAGAGTGCGTGTCCAGATCTACAAATCGACATATATTTGCCAACCCTCCCCCATGGGAAATAGTAATTACCATAAAAGTGTTTATTAGAGTCTGGGAAGACGATTTGCGTTTCTCGATTTTTCGACCCCCTATATCTCGCAAACCAGCGTACGGATTTCAATAAGTCGAATGGTGTGTAAGAGTGCGTGTCCAGATCTACAAATCGACATATATTTGCCAACCCTCCCCCATGGGAAATAGTAATTACCATAAAAGTGTTTATTGGAGTCTGGGAAGACGATTTGTGTTTCTCGATTTTTCGACCCCCTATATCTCGCAAACCAGCGTACGGATTTCAATAAGTCGAATGGTGTGTAAGGGTGCGTGTCCAGATCTACAAATCGACATATATTTGCCAACCCTCCCCCATGGGAAATAGTAATTACCATAAAAGTGTTTATTAGAGTCTGGGAAGACGATTTGCGTTTCTCGATTTTTCGACCCCCTATAGCTCGCAAACCAGCGTACGGATTTCAATAAGTCGAATGGTGTGTAAGAGTGCGTGTCTAGCTCTACAAATCGACATATATTTGCCAACCCTCCCCCATGGGAAATAGTAATTACCATAAAAGTGTTTATTAGAGTCTGGGAAGACGATTTGCGTTTCTCGATTTTTCGACCCCCTATATCTCGCAAACGAGCGTATGGATTTCAATAAGTCGAATGGTGTGTAAGAGTGCGTGTCCAGCTCTACAAATCGACATATATTTGCCAACCCTCCCCCATGAGAAATAGCAATAACCATAAAAGTGCCCATATCTCGCAAACCAGCCCACGGATTTTAATAAGTCTAATGGTGTGTAAGAGTGCGTGTCCAAATCTACAAATCGACATATATTTGCCAACCCTCCCCCATGGGAAATAGTAATTACCATAAAAGTGTTTATTAGAGTCTGGGAAGACGATTTGCGTTTCTCGATTTTTTGACCCCCTATATCTCGCAAACCAGCGTACGGATTTCAATAAGTCGAATGGTGTGTAAGAGTGCGTGTCCAGATCTACAAATCGACATATATTTGCCAACCCTCCCCCATGGGAAATAGTAATTACCATAAAAGCGTTTATTAGAGTCTGGGAAGACGATTTGCGTTTCTCGATTTTTCGACCCCCTATATCTCGCAAACCAGCGTACGGATTTCAATAAGTCGAATGGTGTGTAAGAGTGCGTGTCCAGATCTACAAATCGACATATATTTGCCAACCCTCCCCCATGGGAAATAGTAATTACCATAAAAGTGTTTATTAGAGTCTGGGAAGACGATTTGTGTTTCTCGATTTTTCGACCCCCTATATCTCGCAAACCAGCGTACGGATTTCAATAAGTCGAATGGCGTGTAAGAGTGCGTGTCCAGATCTACAAATCGACATATATCTGCCAACCCTCCCCCATGGGAAATAGTAATTACCATAAAAGTGTTTATTAGAGTCTGGGAAGACGATTTGCGTTTCTCGATTTTTCGACACCCTATATCTCGCAAACCAGCGTACGGATTTCAATAAGTCGAATGGTGTGTAAGAGTGCGTGTCTAGCTCTACAAATCGACATATATTTGCCAACCCTCCCCCATGGGAAATAGTAATTACCATAAAAGTGTTTATTAGAGTCTGGGAAGACGATTTGCGTTTCTCGATTTTTCGACCCCCTATATCTCGCAAACGGGCGTATGGATTTCAATAAGTCGAATGGTGTGTAAGAGTGCGTGTCCAGCTCTACAAATCGACATATATTTGCCAACCCTCCCCCATGAGAAATAGCAATAACCATAAAAGTGCCCATATCTCGCAAACCAGCCCACGGATTTTAATAAGTCTAATGGTGTGTAAGAGTGCGTGTCCAGATCTACAAATTGACATATATTTACCAACCCTCCCCCATGGGAAATAGTAATTACCATAAAAGTGTTTATTAGAGTCTGGGAAGACGATTTGCGTTTCTCGATTTTTCGACCCCCTATATCTCGCAAGCCAGCGTACGGATTTCAATAAGTCGAATGGTGTGTAAGAGTGCGTGTCCAGATCTACAAATCGACATATATTTGCCAACCCTCCCCCATGGGAAATAGTAATTACCATAAAAGTGTTTATTAGAGTCTGGGAAGACGATTTGTGTTTCTCGATTTTTCGACCCCCTATATCTCGCAAACCAGCGTACGGATTTCAATAAGTCGAATGGTGTGTAAGAGTGCGTGTCCAGATCTACAAATAGACATATATTTGCCAACCCTCCCCCATGGGAAATAGTAATTACCATAAAAGTGTTTATTAGAGTCTGGGAAGACGATTTGCGTTTCTCGATTTTTCGACCCCCTATATCTCGCAAACCAGCGTACGGATTTCAATAAGTCGAATGGTGTGTAAGAGTGCGTGTCTAGCTCTACAAATCGACATATATTTGCCAACCCTCCCCCATAGGAAATAGTAATTACCATAAAAGTGTTTATTAGAGTCTGGGAAGACGATTTGCGTTTCTCGATTTTTCGACCCCCTATATCTCGCAAACGAGCGTATGGATTTCAATAAGTCGAATGGTGTGTAAGAGTGCGTGTCCAGCTCTACAAATCGACATATATTTGCCAACCCTCCCCCATGAGAAATAGCAATAACCATAAAAGTGCCCATATCTCGCAAACCAGCCCACGGATTTTAATAAGTCTAATGGTGTGTAAGAGTGCGTGTCCAGATCTACAAATCTACATATATTTGCCAACCCTCCCCCATGGGAAATAGTAATTACCATAAAAGTGTTTATTAGAGTCTGGGAAGACGATTTGCGTTTCTCGATTTTTCGACCCCCTATATCTCGCAAACCAGCGTACGGATTTCAATAAGTCGAATGGTATGTAAGAGTGCGTGTCCAGATCTACAAATCGACATATATTTGCCAACCCTCCCCCATGGTAAATAGTAATTACCATAAAAGTGTTTATTAGAGTCTGGGAAGACGATTTGCGTTTCTCGATTTTTCGACCCCCTATATCTCGCAAACCAGCGTACGGATTTCAATAAGTCGAATGGTGTGTAAGAGTGCGTGTCCAGATCTACAAATCGACAAATATTTGCCAACCCTCCCCCATGAGAAATAGCAATAACCATAAAAGTGTCCATATCTCGCAAACCAGACCACGGATTTTAATGTCTAATGGTGTGTAAGAGTGCGTGTCCAGATCTACAAATCGACATATATTTGATAACCCTCCCCCATGGGAAATAGTAATTACCATAAAAGTGTTTATTAGAGTCTGGGAAGACGATTTGCGTTTCTCGATTTTTCGACCCCCTATATCTCGCAAACCAGCGTACGGATTTCAATAAGTCGAATGGTGTGTAAGAGTGCGTGTCCAGATCTACAAATCGACATATATTTGCCAACCCTCCCCCATGGGAAATAGTAATTACCATAAAAGTGTTTATTAGAGTCTGGGAAGACGATTTGTGTTTCTCGATTTTTCGACCCCCTATATCTCGCAAACCAGCGTACGGATTTCAATAAGTCGAATGGTGTGTAAGAGTGCGTGTCCAGATCTACAAATCGACATATATTTGCCAACCCTCCCCCATGGGAAATAGTAATTACCATAAAAGTGTTTATTAGAGTCTGGGAAGACGATTTGCGTTTCTCGATTTTTCGACCCCCTATATCTCGCAAACCAGCGTACGCATTTCAATAAGTCGAATGGTGTGTAAGAGTGCGTGTCTAGCTCTACAAATCGACATATATTTGCCAACCCTCCCCCATGGGAAATAGTAATTACCATAAAAGTGTTTATTAGAGTCTGGGAAGACGATTTGCGTTTCTCGATCTTTCGACCCCCTATATCTCGCAAACGAGCGTATGGATTTCAATAAGTCGAATGGTGTGTAAGAGTGCGTGTCCAGCTCTACAAATCGACATATATTTGACAACCCTCCCCCATGAGAAATAGCAATAACCATAAAAGTGCCCATATCTCGCAAACCAGCCCACGGATTTTAATAAGTCTAATGGTGTGTAAGAGTGCGTGTCCAGATCTACAAATCTACATATATTTGCCAACCCTCCCCCATGGGAAATAGTAATTACCATAAAAGTGTTTATTAGAGTCTGGGAAGACGATTTGCGTTTCTCGATTTTTCGACCCCCTATATCTCGCAAACCAGCGTACGGATTTCAATAAGTCGAATGGTATGTAAGAGTGCGTGTCCAGATCTACAAATCGACATATATTTGCCAACCCTCCCCCATGGTAAATAGTAATTACCATAAAAGTGTTTATTAGAGTCTGGGAAGACGATTTGCGTTTCTCGATTTTTCGACCCCCTATATCTCGCAAACCAGCGTACGGATTTCAATAAGTCGAATGGTGTGTAAGAGTGCGTGTCCAGATCTACAAATCGACAAATATTTGCCAACCCTCCCCCATGAGAAATAGCAATAACCATAAAAGTGTCCATATCTCGCAAACCAGACCACGGATTTTAATGTCTAATGGTGTGTAAGAGTGCGTGTCCAGATCTACAAATCGACATATATTTGATAACCCTCCCCCATGGGAAATAGTAATTACCATAAAAGTGTTTATTAGAGTCTGGGAAGACGATTTGCGTTTCTCGATTTTTCGACCCCCTATATCTCGCAAACCAGCGTACGGATTTCAATAAGTCGAATGGTGTGTAAGAGTGCGTGTCCAGATCTACAAATCGACATATATTTGCCAACCCTCCCCCATGGGAAATAGTAATTACCATAAAAGTGTTTATTAGAGTCTGGGAAGACGATTTGTGTTTCTCGATTTTTCGACCCCCTATATCTCGCAAACCAGCGTACGGATTTCAATAAGTCGAATGGTGTGTAAGAGTGCGTGTCCAGATCTACAAATCGACATATATTTGCCAACCCTCCCCCATGGGAAATAGTAATTACCATAAAAGTGTTTATTAGAGTCTGGGAAGACGATTTGCGTTTCTCGATTTTTCGACCCCCTATATCTCGCAAACCAGCGTACGCATTTCAATAAGTCGAATGGTGTGTAAGAGTGCGTGTCTAGCTCTACAAATCGACATATATTTGCCAACCCTCCCCCATGGGAAATAGTAATTACCATAAAAGTGTTTATTAGTCTGGGAAGACGATTTGCGTTTCTCGAT
>CAXARF010000073.1:0-189727 GCA_963971325.1 Aphodius granarius | reverse complement strand
CCTGGACGGATCCCTGTGCAACTCCATGCTTCACCCTCTCCAAGCCCGATATGAACCCCCACACTCCGTCGCCTGCATCCGATCGGTGAGATACGACCTCAAAAGATCCAGTGAACTGCCCCTTCGCCAGTATATCAAAGAAAAGCGACATAAGTTCGGCATAAAGTTGTACGTCTTGTGTGAACCAAATGGATTAACCCTGAAATTAATAGTTTATTCAGGAGCTGTTGATCTCCAGTTATCTGGTACTCTGCACACAGAAAAAGTAGTCCTATCCCTTTTACAGGAATACCACACTATACAATTTTTATAATAGCGTCAAATTGGCCAAAGATTTATTAGCTCAAAAAACATGTCACGGGAACTCTGAGAAAAAAATAGAAGGGGAAACCCCCCAGAAGTTTTAGCTAAAAAAATAAAGAAAGGCGAGTTGGTTATTCAATTCAGTACCGAGGGAATTTGTGTTGTAAAGTGGTAGGATCGCAGAGAACATGAGTTTAGTGAACAACTGGAGGAAGTAACTACACAACGCGGTCAAGTGGTGATGAGCCGATGATGATAAATAAATACAATAAGTTTATGTCAGGTGTTGATCATTGCGACCAAATGTTGTCATATTACTCATGTGAGCTTAAGACTCTTATTTGGTATAAGAAGCTGGCCATCCATATATTTCAGATAATGTTGCTGAATTCATTCCATTTATACAAGATAGGTACTGGAAGCCCTAAAACCTTGTATGACTTCAGATTAGATATTATTAGAAAATTGCTTGGACCACAATCACCAGATCCCATACCTAAGGTTAACCTTCAGCAACTTCCAGAGTACTGTCCAAAAGGAGAAAATGGTAAGGCTAAAAGAAGAAGGTGCAATATTTGTTGGAGCAGTGGTCAGAGAAAGGATTCCGTCTATTATTGCCCTGAGTGTCCTGGCGGCCCTGGGCTTTGTCTTACACCATGTTTTAGGGTATTTCACGCAAAAAAATAATAATGTTTCAGTTTATATTACATTTTGAAAATAAACACATTTTTACAATTTCTTGTTTCTTTCATTTACATACAGTGATGAGATGAACGCGCCTAGCGTGGTTATGGACACTGACTATAGTTTGACTCCTGACCTCGTTTTTTGGAAAATGTAAAATGCTATAATGGGATCAATTTTAACCAAAATTTTCACATACCTTATGTTATTATATGAAAAAATTTAAGTGGCACCTCGCACAACATACTTTTTCAAATGGGCAGTCAATGTGTTAAAATCTCCAGCAATGACAAGTTTTCTTTTCAAAATCCGAATCATTAAAAACAAATTACTCATGACCTCAAGAAAAGAGTCAAAGTCCACGCTGGGTGAACGATATACGATCGTGTTCATAACACCGTGCAATAATCTATCATCTAAATTAAAAGCGCGCACGTTGGCCGTAGTGATCTCGTCCCAAACGATCAAACGGGCCTCTCTAAGCTGCAGCTTTCGATTAATCCGCGGAGGACGTGCTTTCAGCATTTATATTGAATTACAATCGAAATCTAGTATGCAAGTAGAAGAAATAAGCTGGAGCTAGACCATGTGGCACATGTGGTATTGTCATTTTTTAAAATTCAAAATAAAGCGCGCCATCTATCGGCGAGTGGCAAAATTGTGCGTCGTGGTCGGGCGACGTGATCCGGTGCGCCATCTATCAGCGAGTGGCAAAGTTGTGCACCGTGACCGAGCGGTGCTATTAGGTGTGCCATTTATCGGCGCGTGGCCGGGCGGCGCTATTCGGTGTGCGTGCGGTGCGAAGGTGCGCGCGCGGTGCCGGGCGGAGCGACACGTTAAACATTTAAATTTAAAACTTCTGACGTCTGCACGGTTCGGTGGAGCGCCATCTGTGTGCGCTACTCGATGAAAGCGAGTCGTACGGTGCGAAGTTGTGCGCACTGCGCCGGGCGACGCAACACGTCAAACATTCAAATTTAAAACCCCTCGCGTTTGCGCGTTTCGGTGTACCCGTTGGAGCGCTATTTGCTATTTGTCTTTTATTTCTCATGATTAAATTGATTAGAAAAGAAACACCAAAATTTTATTATTTATTTATTTATTATTATTTATTTTTTATATTATATTTGGACGTTGAACGTCCAAACATGTACCACGTTGTCCTCAACGCGGTACTCCGTTTGCTCGTTTAGGGCGATCATCCCTGGCCAGGGGTTGGGAGGCGGGTATGACGACAGGTGGACCACCATCGTTAGGAGCTAAAAAAGAAATAAACAAAATTTATAAATAATGTCATAAATCCTTCAATCATTTCTAATTGAAAGTTATAAATAAAACATGATTTAGGTTATTATTAAACTAACATATTTTAATCAGGTTATTACATTCATTTAATACAATACGTCTTGGAAGTTTGTAAACCTATCTTTTGCTAGTTTAGCTTATTTCCATACAATGACATACACCGTAACAAGTGTTCTAATTCGTGAACACTCCTGTAAAATTATTGAAATAAACTTAGCAGGTTAAAACTTAAAGCTATTATTATATGTTTAGTTTTTTTTGTAAAAACAAAGTTATAGGTATATACGAAATTTGATTAAAATTATATTATATAGAAATACGTATTATATAGAAAAATTATCAATAAAATATGTACTTACACGTAAATGATGCGGAAGCATCAGCTCGATCTGTATTTGTACTAAACAAAAAAATTATTAGAACTTCTCATATTTGAAAAATCAATTAAACACTTACATGCTATCAAGGCATCCATTGCATCCATTTTACAAAACAAATGCTCCATAAGATGTCCTCTATATAAATGCTAAGTCTATTCATCTGACTTAGCATTTTTTTATCACATCTGAAGAACCGGCTCGTTCGAAAAGACTATAATGTAATTTATATGTTTACTTGTCACTGCATAAAATTTATTACCACAATTAATTATAATTTCTAAAGCTTTATTTATAGGGTTTAAAATGCAAATTTCTCATTGAGAAAGGTTGCTAAAATTATACGTTCTGACTACAACTGTTTAAATAAAACACATAGTTTGAAGTGAAAATTTTAATTTTCTTTTACATTGAATACAAAGATTTCAATGAAATCTTCATGAAGGATGTAACATACATCCTCCTTCAGAAAAAATTTATCTTCTAACCAGTCCACAGGTGGTGGATGAGGACTTAGTTGGAAGAAGTACGGAAGACACTACAAAAAATAACCATATAAAAATAGGGAAGACATAAATCGATTTCAGGCTGATACATAAAGATGTGTTATAATATTGTTTAAAATGTATTCTTACTCTTATATCCTGAGGAAGATATTCTTCCACTTCAAATAACACTAACCAGAAAAAACTATTAGTACTTTTACAATTTGAAAAAAATCACAACTTACAATGTTCAATAAATGATGACATCGTTGTTAAACTTGTAGAACTTCTACAATCTTAGAACTGATAAATACACCAGGAGTTCTACTGTATTTATATAGCTCAAGACATTTGTTAAATCGTATTTTTTTTTAATTTAACACACATATAACTGATAGAAAGTACCAATTTTTAAAATATATTACACGGCGCATATTATGTAATTGATAGAAGATGCAATGCGTTGCTTTCACAAGCAATACATGCTAATAATCTAATTCACATGATTCGATATATATTTCAACTTTTTTAAAAATTATTTATCCTCATTTTTTCACCAATTAAAATTCTCCGAATAAGAAACGTTCAAGAGTTCAACATTTTCATGTGAAAAGACCAAGAAAACGTATTTTAATGAGCTTGCAAAAAATCGTTAGGGAAATACTACACATCTCTTTCGTATTAAAGGCAATTATACGTATTGTACGTGTACGTGAGTTGTACTCTATTTATATAGTTCTATAACAAATATGTTTTACAAATATTCAGGAAATCTAGAACTTATGCATTGTATTTAACAGTTGGTTGCTTTCACAGGCAGGCATTGACTACTTTCATAAGCAATATATCCTAATTAATTCACTTGATAACGAATATTGCTCAAAAAAAATGTATTAGAAATACAACAAGAGTTCTACACTATTTGTTAATTCTATGAATCCATTCAGTGATTTTTTATAAACGCATGAAGTATTTAATGAGGTTGTAAGAAACCTTAAGGGAAATGAACTGACTGTAATAACATTTTTGTTGCTATTTAAAATTCTTCGAATTGGAAACACAAAGACAAAGGTTTTTTTTCTATGAAATATAAATATTGGGGTCACAGTTTAATGTAAAAAGACGTATTTTCATGAGCTTGCTAAAATTGCTGCAAAAATCAACTATAATAAGTTTTTTCTATCATTCACCTTTTGATAATAGACACAGATACACGTACGCATCTATTTACAACTACAACACGAAACTACTAAAAAAGTATTTGTACAATGTAAGCAATATACCTTAACAAACTATTTTATTGATTTTAGGAAACCCATTGTTATAATTTTCGTTATTTTATCATCACTATCCATGATGATACCATCTCTAATGACGTAAGTTAATCAAAATCTTTTTTTCGTTACATAATTTTAATACAATTTTAATTTTTAGAGCTCCAGCTCAAGCAGTAAAACCACAATATCCAGCCATGATGATACTGTAACGATAGTGCCTTGCATGGGCGCGGACTAACGTCGCCGCGGCGCGGGAATATTCGAGGAGAAACCAGAGTAAACGCGAGTGCGACTCCCCGATATAGAATATTCCGGAAGACTCGGGAAGGCGTGCGGCGTGGACCGACAGGCGCACGGGCTTGCCCGGCCTATCCATTCGCGAAGAGTCTAGAAAGGTCGGGAGTTATCACAAAGGTCGAGGTGCGGACTATATAAGCGCGTAACGGACGCCGCGATAGTCAGTTTTTGCCTGGAAGCGCTACGAGTGAATACCAAGAGATCCACATGGCGACCGTGTGAAAATAAATAAGTGCTGTATTTACATAAATAGAGTTATTATAGTTATAAATAGAGTTGTGATTTTTAGTAGTGTTTAAAATAAATAAACTCTACACACACTGGACGTTTTCTTCGAACCCCAAAACGTAACAACTGGTGTCAGAAGTGCGATTGAAGAAAATATAAGTGACAAGTGCGTGTAGTGATCATGGCCACCTTGGACAATTTAAAGGTGAAGGATTTGCGACAGGAGTTGGAGGATCGTGATCTGGACACGTCCGGAAAAAAGGAAGATCTTAAGAAGAGGCTATTAGAATATCTAATATCGATAGGAGAAGATCCAGACACGTACGTATTCGAGAGTCTCGAAACGAAGCTTCTCGAAATAAAGCTTCTAGAAAATTCTAGAAACACCGAAACCAAGCTTCAAGAAATTCTTGAAACGAAGATGCAAGAAAATTTTCAAAACCTCGAGAACCTCAAAGCCGGATTGCAAGAGAAGCTTCTAGAAAATTCGCAAACTCTTGAAATGAAGATGCGAGAAAATTCTAGAAACAGCGAAACCAAGCTTCTAGAAAATTCGCAAATTCTTGAAACGAAGATGCAAGAAAATTCTCAAAACGTCGAGAGACTGCATGAGAAACTCGAATTCAAGGTGAGAAGTCTGGAAGAGCAGCTACACGAGGAACTTCTAGAACATAAAGGAAACCTTGATAACAAGGTGAGAAGTCTGGAAGAGCAGCTACAAGAAAATCTGAAGATTGTGGACATAAAATAGAAGAAATTGCTGAAAAAGCAGATAAAGACGACACACTGGATGCGAAAAAGTTCCAAGTAACTGCGACGGATTCCGTGATAAGGGAGGTCAAGTCCAGCATTAAACCACCAACCTTTGATGGGACCACATCATGGGATAACTACAAGAAACAATTTGAGGCAGCTGCTAGGGCTAATGGATGGACAACGCAGGAGAAAGCTATTTCTCTGACTATGGCGTTGCGCGGCAATGCGGTGGACATTCTTCAGACTTTGCCCGAATCCGAGTTGAACGATTTCGAAAAGTTAGTGAAGGCAGTCGAGGTGAGATACGGCCAGGCTCATCTCGAACAAGTATTTCAACTCCAGCTGACGAATAGAATCCAAAAATCGTCGGAAACCCTACAGGAATTTCAATCAGACATTGCTCGCCTGGTCAGGTATGCCTTCCCGAATGTCCCGGAAACCCTTTTGGAAACTCTTGGAGTCCATGCCTTTGTGGATGGCATAAGAGATGTGCAAGTACAGCAGGTAGTCAGAATGGCACGACCCAGGACGATCGTCGATGCATTGACCCATGCCTTAGAAGTGGAGGTAGCCAAAGAAACATCCAGGGGACATGCACGACTTCGGGGTGTCGAGCTGGAGGAAAATGAGAGAAGGTCCCTGCGCTGCTGGCACTGTGGTGAATTAGGCCATACCAGGAACAAGTGCAAGAAGTTTCTGGAGAGCATGGCCAAAATGAGGGCAGGAAGGATTCACTAGAATGTCGACGCACTTTCTCGAAGACCTTGTCCAGTGGATTGCGAACACTGTTGCCGAGTAGAGAGGTGGATGAAGATTGGTCAACCGAACGATTGATTGCTGACCAGAAAAACGACCCCGATCTAAGACTTCTTTTTGATTGGAAGGAAAGTGGACAGCGACCGAACTGGCAGGAAGTGGCTCCCGGTTCTTCAGCGCTAAAATCTTATTGGGCCCAGTGGGACTCGATTACAATGGAGGACGGACTATTAAAGAGAAAAATAGAAAATGATGATGGTACAACTTACACGTTACCAAAGAATAGGATCCCACAGGTGCTGTCGCATATCCACGATGGTACATCCGGAGGCCATTTTGGTATCCGAAAAATCGTCGAGAAGCTAGAAGAGCGGTTTTACTGGTCGGGTTACCAGGACAATGTCAAGGAGTGGTGCCGGAAATGTAAAGTTTGCGCCGAAAATAAAGGACCCCAGAAGAAGCCACGAGCACCGATGAGGCCATACAACGTTGGTAGTCCTTTTGAACGAATAGCCATCGATGTCGCAGGCCCCTTCCCCGAGACCGATAACGGCAATAAATACATCGTGGTAGTGATGGACTACTTCAGTAAATGGACCGAAGCATATGCCCTTCCTGACCAGACAGCAGCTTCAATCGCAGACGTCTTCGTGAAAGAGCTGATTTGCCGCTTTGGTGTCCCGCTGCAGATCCACTCAGACCAGGGCAGGAATTTCGAGAGTGAACTTTTTACTAAGGTGTGCGAGTCCTTGGGAATACAGAAGACCAGGACTACCCCGTTATACCCCCAGTCGGATGGCATGGTGGAAAGGATGAACAGAACCATGGGAAAATACCTTTCCAAGGTAGTTGCCGATCATCAGAGAGACTGGGACAACCACATCCACCTGTTTTTGCTAGCTAACAGGTCAGCTGTACAGGAAAGCACTGGTCGAAGTCCAGCCAGCATTTTATTTGGCAGAGAACTCAGGCTGCCCTGTGACCTGAAGTTTGGATCGAAACCTGGAGATGATGTTGCGGGTGAGGACTATGTGACCGACCTCAAGAGGAAGATGGACGATATCCACCAGCACGTGAGGCAGAACCTTCAGGACACGAGCGAACGGATGAAAGACCGATACGACGTAAGGGGCAAGCAGGGAGGTTATCAACAAGGAGACCTGGTGTGGCTGTACAATCCTCGGCGCAGAGAAGGATTTTCGCCCAAACTCCAACGAAACTGGGAAGGTCCTTTTGAAATCGTTAAGCGGATAAATGACGTGGTGTACCGGATTAAGAAGCTTCCCTCAGGAAAACCAATGGTTGTCCACTTCAATCGTCTGGCACCGTACGAGGGCACCAACGTTGACGAAGAACGCGTAAACCAGATAGGTAGAGAAGACGAACTGGAGAAGTTCCTTGCTGAGTTCTCGACTGGCCGCAAGGTGCGGTATGGTGTCACGAAGGAAGAACGTCGTGACCTCTTTGCGATGCCGGAAGATTATTCGTTGGCCCATTGCGTAGGAAGCGATCTGCTTATGCGAAAAGGAATAGCCACGGTTTTTCGAAGGAAATTTGGGCAGATTCAAAAACTGAAGGAGCAACATCCGGAGATCGGAAAAGCCCTTGAGTTGGAAACAAACAAGAGGCACATTTATTATTTGGTGACCAAGAATTCCTCGTTTGCCAAGACAACTAACAAGTCGATGTGGGCATCACTTCTGGAACTGAAACGCCGTATGTTGTTGAATGGTGAAAATAAATTAGCCATACCAAAGCTGGGATGCGGACTGGACGGGCTGGACTGGAGGGTAGTAAGGAACATGCTGGAGACCATCTTCAGGGACACCTCTATCCAGATCGTCGTCTGTTGCTTTAATCTGCGACCCCGTTCGCCAACTGGTAAAAGTGTCCAGTGCTATTTTTACAGTAGGGGCACCTGCACAAAAGGACCTGACTGCCAATACCTCCATGGGGATGCTGTTTCGGGGCGAAACAGTCTAAGAGGAGGGCAATGTAACGATAGTGCCTTGCATGGGCGCGGACTAACGTCGCCGCGGCGCGGGAATATTCGAGGAGAAACCAGAGTAAACGCGAGTGCGACTCCCCGATATAGAATATTCCGGAAGACTCGGGAAGGCGTGCGGCGTGGACCGACAGGCGCACGGGCTTGCCCGGCCTATCCATTCGCGAAGAGTCTAGAAAGGCCGGGAGTTATCACAAAGGTCGGGGCGCGGACTATATAAGCGCGTAACGGACGCCGCGATTGTCAGTTTTTGCCTGGAAGCGCTACGAGTGAATACCAAGAGATCCACATGGCGACCGTGTGAAAATAAATAAGTGCTGTATTTACATAAATAGAGTTATTATAGTTATAAATAGAGTTGTGATTTTTAGTAGTGTTTAAAATAAATAAACTCTACACACACTGGACGTTTTCTTCGAACCCCAAAACGTAACAATACCATCTCAGATGACGTAAGTAAATCAAATTCTTTTTTTTCGTTACGTAATTTTAATCCAATTTCAATGTTTAGAACACCAGCTCAAGCAGTTAAACCAACTAGCAACGTGGACAACTGCAAAACGCCTGTATTAGCAAATCGCAATAATTAGTAATAATCGTCAATATATGCCCATGATGATGCTAGATTCGCACACGCACAAAGAGAGCAAAGAATAATTCAAGAATGAAACGGAATTACACTATTACAGGGTAAATTTTGTGCGATTTGAATTTCACTCGAACTGAAGATATTGTTGAAAATTTAACTATATCTTTAGCTTATTCTGACAGTAGACTGCTGGAAGAGAAAGTTCTGCATTTGTTAGAAATCGATACCTTAAATATTGAAATCAAAGTCAGACTATTGGATTAATAAATAAATTACGGGAAAATCAAACGATATTGTTGTCTAATCTCACCACTTGTTATTCAGAAGTTAATAATTTAAAAATAAATGTTGAAAGTTTACGACACACGTCAAACGAATTTCATTTGAAAATTGAAACAGCAAACAAAAATACCCTTGACCACATACAAATGCAGAACAGTCACCTGCAGATTAAAAATGAATGGGTTAGAAAGGCTGGTCATCTACAAATTGAAAATAAAAAACTAAGGAAAAGTTTGAAAATTCTGTGTTGTCATTTGAAGAAAAGGAACGTTAAATTTAATGAAATTTGTTCCAAAAAATAATTGATAAATGTGATAAGAAAAAAAGTAACATTTTGATGACTACACCAAAAGTAGCATTGTAGATGTTACCGCGGTTGTTTAAAACTTTTCTTTAATTTCTACTAGTTAGGTTTGCAATTACTTTATTATAATTCATTTTTTCAATAGAATCGCACGATTATAAATTTACCTAAAAAATCTGATGTAATTCTGTTTCACAGAAGGCTGTTTTATACCTAATAACTGTTACAATGTACTAAGTATTAAAAAATCTATGTTTCTATATTTATGTAGAATAAACAATAATTATTTAAAAATATGTACGTGTTTAATTCCAAAGCGTTCACCGATATAGTGAACGGTCATTTACCTTCAGGTAACGGAATGCATGGTTTTTTATAAGCATGCTCGCTGTGAGCGCGGTCTATATGACCGAGAATAATTGTTACCAACTCGCTCAATCCGACAGTAAACGTAATATACATATATATATATATATATATATATATATATATATATATATATATATATATATATATATATATATATATATATATATATATATATATATATATATATATATATATATATATATATATATATATATATATACAGTGTCGGCCAGTTTCAGACGCCGTATAGCCCATAAGAGAGAGCAAGAAAGCAATATAAAGGCGGTCACTGCGTGCCCCCACCAAGCAACGTACCACCACCAAGAGCGCTGTGACACAGCGCGCTGGCTCATGGGTGCTGCCGCAAGTCTCTAAGTCTCTTCAGTAATACAATAAAGGCGAGGGGTGTATGTACTATGCTCGTACTTATTATGTCCGATATGAAACTTGTCTTTAACTTTAAATCTATTGTTGCATTTTGAGTCATTAAAATCCTTTGGGGACCCTACAAAACAGTTATTCTGAATAAACACATAAATAAAAATAATAAGTTATTTTTTATTTTCAAACTTATCTCCTCCTACACCTTCGCAGTACCCTAATCTGTCGTAAAACTCTGTTCGTACTTCTGCCAAAGTTTCTGGCGTTATACGTCCAAGTTCATCAACAATTTTGGCACGCAATTCATTTAAATTTTGAGCCCTTTCATGTTCATGGCCATAAATTGTCGACTTCAAATGGCCCCAAAGAAAAAAATCGTTTGGTGATAAGTCCGGTGATCTTGCTGGCCATTTGATCTCAGAGGTAGATGAAATACATCTATCTTGAAATGTTGCTGCCAGAAATTCACGGACTGGTCGTGAATTGTGAGCCGGACACCCGTCTTGTTGAAACCAAACTTCCTCAAAATTTTGCCTGACAGTTTGAACAGCAGGAACAATCTGCAATTGTAGCAGGTCTAGGTACTTAGCCCCATTTAAATTTCCTTCGATAAAATAAGGTCCTATTATGTCGTTACCTAATATTCCCACCCAAACATTTAGCTTTTGCGGATACTGAGTCCGTGCAGCTATGTGCAAATGCTTGTTTTCAGTGGACCAATATCGGGTAACTGAACTATTGTGAATGCCATGAAGTGAAAAACTAGACTCGTCAGAAAATAATATATTAAATGTAAAATTTTCGTCAGTTTCAATTTTTTCACGCATGGTCTCACAGAACAACATTCTCCTTATTTTATCGTCAGCAAATATCTCATGAGTGAGAGATACCTTGTACGACTTGTACGTATTGCGCGTGAGAATGTTCCTGACTGTTCTCGCTGGCATGTCCAAATTTTCGGCAAGTTTAGTAGACGAACATGGCTTACTAGTTTCCGCCAAACCACAAACATTTGTTTCTCGGGCCATTCGTTCGTCAGACATTACTGGTGGTTCAGCGGGCGGGTGGCATTTTTTGCACGGTGTTACGCACCCCGTGGTCTTAAATTTATTGAACATTCTCTGAACGGTCCTCATATCAGGAACTGGTCGATCGGGAAATTGAAAAATAAAGTGACCTATAGCCGCCTGCCCACCTTCGCTTAAATACCAGCAGATTAACTGCACTCTTTCTGCAGTCGTGTACACCATTATTTCTAATTATCCGTTTATCACACACTGCTTTGTAACGTACCACGTAAAGGATGAATTAGTTCTGCGAGCTGAGTGGGGAGCAGAGTGGGCTGTGCACTTGCAGTACGATGGTGCCATCCCCTCCAAGTGGTGGGGATATATTTGAAATGTCTTCGTCGTACACATAGAAAGTGTATGCGGCGTCCCGGACTAGCCCAACCTGTATATATATATATATATATATATATATATATATATATATATATATATATATATATATATATATATATATTTATATTTATATATATATGTTCATTCATTGTACCTGGGCGAAGGTTGTACCTCGGGGTGTACTTGTTACCTCCGGCGCGACGTTGCTTCTAGTCCTCGAATTAGAGGATGTGGTAACTGAAGCACCAAATTGGTGACGTTGGTCTCCCTGATTCAGGTCCCTTCTATTAACTTCTCCATTGAGCTTCCACCTTTACTCTTTGGCGATACCGTACTGATGAGGACTAACAAGTCCGAAACACGTGTATGCGGTTGCATTTTAGATGGCGGATATGCCCGAAAAAAAAATCTCTATTTGTATATATATATATATATATATATATATATATATATATATATATATATATATATATATATATATATATATATATATATATATATATATATATATATATATATATATATATATATATATATATAAATATAGTAAAAAGGATTATCTTTTTTTTTGGGCATAACCGCTATCTTTAATGCAACCGTAGACACGTGTTTCGGACTTATTAGTCCTCGTCAGTACGGTATAGCCAAAGAGAAAGGATGGAAACTCAATGGAGAACTCAACAAAAGGGACCTTAATCAGGGAGACTAACGTCACCATTTGGAGCTTCAGTCACGACATCCTCGGATTTGAGGACAAGAAGTAACGTCGCGCCGAGGCAACAAGTACACCCCGAGGTACAACCTTAGCCCTGGTACAATATAAAGGAAAAAAGTATTGTTTGCGGTGAAATCTAAATATAAATATAGTAAAAAGGATTATCTTTTTTTTTTGGGCATAACCGCTATCTTTAATGCAACCGTAGACACGTGTTTCGGACTTATTAGTCCTCGTCAGTACGGTATAGCCAAAGAGAAAGGATGGAAACTCAATGGAGAACTCAACAAAAGGGACCTTAATCAGGGAGACCAACGTCACCATTTGGAGCTTCAGTCACGACATCCTCGGATTTGAGGACAAGAAGTAACGTCGCGCCGAGGCAACAAGTACACCCCGAGGTACAACCTTAGCCCTGGTACAATATAAAGGAAAAAAGGTATTGTTTGCGGTGAAATCTAAATATAAATATAGTAAAAAGGATTATCTTTTTTTTTGGGCATAACCGCTATCTTTAATGCAACCGTAGACACGTGTTTCGGACTTATTAGTCCTCGTCAGTACGGTATAGCCAAAGAGAAAGGATGGAAACTCAATGGAGAACTCAACAAAAGGGACCTTAATCAGGGAGACCAACGTCACCATTTGGAGCTTCAGTCACGACATCCTCGGATTTGAGGACAAGAAGTAACGTCGCGCCGAGGCAACAAGTACACCCCGAGGTACAACCTTAGCCCTGGTACAATATAAAGGAAAAAAGGTATTGTTTGCGGTGAAATCTAAGTATAAATATAGTAAAAAGGATTATCTTTTTTTTTGGGCATAACCGCTATCTTTAATGCAACCGTAGACACGTGTTTCGGACTTATTAGTCCTCGTCAGTACGGTATAGCCAAAGAGAAAGGATGGAAACTCAATGGAGAACTCAACAAAAGGGACCTTAATCAGGGAGACCAACGTCACCATTTGGAGCTTCAGTCACGACATCCTCGGATTTGAGGACAAGAAGTAACGTCGCGCCGAGGCAACAAGTACACCCCGAGGTACAACCTTAGCCCTGGTACAATATAAAGGAAAAAAGGTATTGTTTGCGGTGAAATCTAAATATAAATATAGTAAAAAGGATTATCTTTTTTTTTGGGCATAACCGCTATCTTTAATGCAACCGTAGACACGTGTTTCGGACTTATTAGTCCTCGTCAGTACGGTATAGCCAAAGAGAAAGGATGGAAACTCAATGGAGAACTCAACAAAAGGGACCTTAATCAGGGAGACCAACGTCACCATTTGGAGCTTCAGTCACGACATCCTCGGATTTGAGGACAAGAAGTAACGTCGCGCCGAGGCAACAAGTACACCCCGAGGTACAACCTTAGCCCTGGTACAATATAAAGGAAAAAAGGTATTGTTTGCGGTGAAATCTAAATATAAATATAGTAAAAAGGATTATCTTTTTTTTGGGCATAACCGCTATCTTTAATGCAACCGTAGACACGTGTTTCGGACTTATTAGTCCTCGTCAGTACGGTATAGCCAAAAAGAAAGGATGGAAACTCAATGGAGAACTCAACAAAAGGGACCTTAATCAGGGAGACCAACGTCACCATTTGGAGCTTCAGTCACGACATCCTCGGATTTGAGGACAAGAAGTAACGTCGCGCCGAGGCAACAAGTACACCCCGAGGTACAACCTTAGCCCTGGTACAATATAAAGGAAAAAAGGTATTGTTTGCGGTGAAATCTAAATATAAATATAGTAAAAAGTATTATCTTTTTTTTGGGCATAACCGCTATCTTTAATGCAACCGTAGACACGTGTTTCGGACTTATTAGTCCTCGTCAGTACGGTATAGCCAAAAAGAAAGGATGGAAACTCAATGGAGAACTCAACAAAAGGGACCTTAATCAGGGAGACCAACGTCACCATTTGGAGCTTCAGTCACGAATCCTCGGATTTGAGGACAAGAAGTAACGTCGCGCCGAGGCAACAAGTACACCCCGAGGTACAACCTTAGCCCTGGTACAATATAAAGGAAAAAAGGTATTGTTTGCGGTGAAATCTAAATATAAATATAGTAAAAAGGATTATATTTTTTTTTGGGCATAACCGCTATCTTTAATGCAACCGTAGACACGTGTTTCGGACTTATTAGTCCTCGTCAGTACGGTATAGCCAAAGAGAAAGGATGGAAACTCAATGGAGAACTCAACAAAAGGGACCTTAATCAGGGAGACCAACGTCACCATTTGGAGCTTCAGTCACGACATCCTCGGATTTGAGGATTTAAGGTCCCTTTTGTTGAGTTCTCCATTGAGTTTCCATCCTTTCTCTTTGGCTATACCGTACTGACGTGGACTAATAAGTCCGAAACACGTGTCTACGGTTGCATTAAAGATAGCGGTTATGCCCAAAAAAAAAGATAATCCTTTTTACTATATTTATATTTAGATTTCACCGCAAACAATACCTTTTTTCCTTTATATTGTACCAGGGCTAAGGTTGTACCTCGGGGTGTACTTGTTGCCTCGGCGCGACGTTACTTCTTGTCCTCAAATCCGAGGATGTCGTGACTGAAGCTCCAAATGGTGACGTTGGTCTTCCTGATTAAGGTCCCTTTTGTTGAGTTCTCCATTGAGTTTCCATCCTTTCTCTTTGGCTATACCGTACTGACGAGGACTAATAAGTCCGAAACACGTGTCTACGGTTGCATTAAAGATAGCGGTTATGCCCAAAAAAAAGATAATCCTTTTTACTATATTTATATTTAGATTTCACCGCAAACAATACCTTTTTTCCTTTATATTGTACCAGGGCTAAGGTTGTACCTCGGGGTGTACTTGTTGCCTCGGCGCGACGTTACTTCTTGTCCTCAAATCCGAGGATGTCGTGACTGAAGCTCCAAATGGTGACGTTGGTCTCCCTGATTAAGGTCCCTTTTGTTGAGTTCTCCATTGAGTTTCCATCCTTTCTCTTTGGCTATACCGTACTGACGAGGACTAATAAGTCCGAAACACGTGTCTACGGTTGCATTAAAGATAGCGGTTATGCCCAAAAAAAAGATAATCCTTTTTACTATATTTATATTTAGATTTCACCGCAAACAATACCTTTTTTCCTTTATATTGTACCAGGGCTAAGGTTGTACCTCGGGGTGTACTTGTTGCCTCGGCGCGACGTTACTTCTTGTCCTCAAATCCGAGGATGTCGTGACTGAAGCTCCAAATGGTGACGTTGGTCTCCCTGATTAAGGTCCCTTTTGTTGAGTTCTCCATTGAGTTTCCATCCTTTCTCTTTGGCTATACCGTACTGACGAGGACTAATAAGTCCGAAACACGTGTCTACGGTTGCATTAAAGATAGCGGTTATGCCCAAAAAAAAAAGATAATCCTTTTTACTATATTTATATTTAGATTTCACCGCAAACAATACCTTTTTTCCTTTATATTGTACCAGGGCTAAGGTTGTACCTCGGGGTGTACTTGTTGCCTCGGCGCGACGTTACTTCTTGTCCTCAAATCCGAGGATGTCGTGACTGAAGCTCCAAATGGTGACGTTGGTCTCCCTGATTAAGGTCCCTTTTGTTGAGTTCTCCATTGAGTTTCCATCCTTTCTCTTTAGCTATACCGTACTGACGAGGACTAATAAGTCCGAAACACGTGTCTACGGTTGCATTAAAGATAGCGGTTATGCCCAAAAAAAAAGATAATCCTTTTTACTATATTTATATTTAGATTTCACCGCAAACAATACCTTTTTTCCTTTATATTGTACCAGGGCTAAGGTTGTACCTCGGGGTGTACTTGTTGCCTCGGCGCGACGTTACTTCTTGTCCTCAAATCCGAGGATGTCGTGACTGAAGCTCCAAATGGTGACGTTGGTCTCCCTGATTAAGGTCCCTTTTGTTGAGTTCTCCATTGAGTTTCCATCCTTTCTCTTTGGCTATACCGTACTGACGAGGACTAATAAGTCCGAAACACGTGTCTACGGTTGCATTAAAGATAGCGGTTATGCCCAAAAAAAAAAGATAATCCTTTTTACTATATTTATATTTAGATTTCACCGCAAACAATACCTTTTTTCCTTTATATTGTACCAGGGCTAAGGTTGTACCTCGGGGTGTACTTGTTGCCTCGACGCGACGTTACTTCTTGTCCTCAAATCCGAGGATGTCGTGACTGAAGCTCCAAATGGTGACGTTGGTCTCCCTGATTAAGGTCCCTTTTGTTGAGTTCTCCATTGAGTTTCCATCCTTTCTCTTTGGCTATACCGTACTGACGAGGACTAATAAGTCCGAAACACGTGTCTACGGTTGCATTAAAGATAGCGGTAATGCCCAAAAAAAAGATAATCCTTTTTACTATATTTATATTTAGATTTCACCGCAAACAATACCTTTTTTCCTTTATATATATATATATATATATATATATATAAATATATATATATATATATATATATATATATATATATATATATATATATGTATATATATATATATATATATATATATATATATATATATATATATATATATATATATATATATATATATATATATATATATATATATATATATATATATATATATATATATATATATATATATATATATATATATATATATATATATATATATATATATATATATATATATATATATATATATATATATATATATAGAGCTCCTTTCTCAGTAGACTTAGTAAGAGTTGAAAACTACACTTATAACAATTTATCATACCTACAATACATGTATTATTTTCAACAAAAGTACCTACAAGCACAGCAAATTTTGATGATGTTTTGATATGAACAGTGCTAGCGACATATAGCTAACTAAACAGAGACGGAGAGAGACAGAGGCGTACGTATACTTTCTCTATTTTTAATTCTGTCTGGACACAGGTGTACCATCTGTTGATGTATATCGAAAGTTGCAGTCAGTATGTAACCATGTAAGAAAGGTAGTTGACTGCACAGGCTATTGGGAAAAAGATGGAGCTAGTAGTATTTAATATTTGTTTTCGTTATCATACGATACATTCTTTTTAATGTATCGTACCGAAAATTACTTTTGTCGTTCTATAACTGATCGTGGGGGTTGTGTAAGCAGTGTTGGTTTTATTTGTGTTGGTACATTTGGTGTATTTCATGTTTGCGTGGTTGGTATGTTGTGATTTGGTGACATGTTCCCATTAGGTTGTAAAATGGAGGTAAACATATGAAGCATTTATATAAAAAAAAACAGGTCATATGGTACAAACAAGGTACGTTTCTGTGTACATAACAGCACATTGGTACATATTTTCCTAATTAATTTTGTTTTTTAGGAAGGGTCACTCAGAACAAAACCGTTGTTTGACTTGTTTAGGGTAAAATATTGATACCGTTCTATTCCGTTTCTTTGCTCTGTGAAAAACCATAACTACGTGCGTATATCACAATTTACACATACACATATTACACACATATTTTCCTTTTTACTTTCCGACTCCTAGAAGGAAAGTATTGTAATCGACGGAAAAAAAAATTTGAGATTTTAGCGGAAATACGCGTTTTGGGGTCCCCTGAATCCATTGCAATGATTTCTGGAAAATGTATGTGTATATGTGTGTACGGTGTACGTATGTCCGTGAACACGATAGCGCCCAAACGGAATAACGGATCGGGCAGAAATTTGGCATACATATTTAGAATTACCGGGGGACGAACTGGATTGTTTTTGGTGACAATCTGACAACCGGAAGTGGCAGTTGTCAAATACGTTTTCTTAGGTACTCATCCGATTTGGACCAAACTGACACCATCTCATCCTGCAGTGACTTTAAATATGTATACAAATTTACAGATCAATGGGATGAACGGTTTAGGCACTATAAGAGTTTATACCTATCGGGCGCCTTCGGTTTATGTCGTAATGGAGGGCTCACGGATGGCTCACTGTATGTGTCCGCATTACGTTATCGGCCCGCCGTCGAAGAATAAGTAAACACCTCGCAGAAAAACACAGATACATACGTGACAGTATAATATTATGGTTATTCGTATCGAGAGGTGCCTTGTGTTATGATCTAATAATATAGTATTATTATGTTACGGACATTTATTTAAATGTCAACAATGTAGTCGGAAAGTTGGGTGAGGGCCACCCCAGATATTTATTTTAGAAATCAACACAAAAAAGAAAAGCCGTTGTTTGAATAGGTTAATTATGAACACATTTTCCCGCTCTTTTCCGCTTCTTCGCTCTGTGAAAAACTATAACCCGGTAAGTTTCTACGTAACTTATTAGTACAAATTTTACTATTTAATTTTGTTTTAGAAATGAAAATCATGATATATTCACTTCTTGTCAATTCCTCCATAAATGTTGGTGTTATTTTTTCAGCCATACGTTTTGGTAGAAAGACACAAAATTCGTTGTCCAGTTCAACCATCACGCTGGGCCATGATAGATGATTAAATTGTTTTATTCCAGTTACCTTGTAGCTCTGATTTTCTGTCATTTCACTCAACTTTTTAAGAGGAAGGGAAAGACATAATCCTATTTTATTCATTTCGCTGAAATCGTCTTCATCCTTGCGGAATTTCTTGTTTTGTAATGGTTCTTCTTCTTGATTTTTGCGTTTGTTAGAAGATGAGATTGTTTCGTCTGAGCTTGTGGAATGATTACAATTTTCCAGATTTTGACTATCCTGTTGCACTTGTTGTTCTAACATCTTAACGGTTGATACGTAATATATGAACTAATGTATTACAAATCTGAGTGTCTTTTATATATTTTTGTTTGTAGTGGGGATTTATGTATTAGAATTTATTGGAATGCCCAGTCACCAACACTAAATAAATAATCTAACTCAACTCCATAATGAATAAATCTGGTACAGTTTTCATTGTTTGACACTTTAAATAAAGGTTTAGTCAAACACCCATTACACCAAAATTCTTTATTTAATACAAAATTATCAAAAAAACATTGTGACACAGTTTTAACCATGGTTTCTTGTTATCAATAAAACCTCTCCAGACATTATACCACATAAAACAAGCACTACACATATTGCCTATCGGTGTTTTAATACAATATTGAAAAATACATACGTAGAAAGTCTCCGACTGAAAATTTTGTCTAAAAATAGATTGTCTAAATCTATCTCTTACTTGATCATCTCTATGGGTTCCCATGATTAGAAGTAATTGCATTAATTTTGGTGTAAAACAAAAATTAACTCTAAAAGTTATTTGTTCACTGCACATTAAAGAGAGAAGGTGTTCGTCAGCAGAACGCATGAGTAGTTTCCATTTAACGTTGATCCACTTTATCAGTAACAGATTAATCATTTCGATTGGAAGACCTTTTCTATAATATGTAGCCGCAAATAACTTGTATATGCTTGTTATTTCTGTAACACTAGAACAAATTGTTTCTACTGTTAAGTCTTGTAGCTTATCTGGATTGTACACTTTTTGAACAGACATGTTTGTTACTCAAGTCTCGTAATTCAATCCGTAATTTATATGAGCACGCATTTTCTGCAGATAAAAATGATACGTCTTAGATGCATTTTCTGTAGATAAAAATCATACGCCTAGGAAAACAGGGTCTAAAAATGCAAATAGCAATTGAATACATAGCACTGAATTAGAAAGTAATTGTAGCTAAAAATCACAATCCTTAGGAAACAGGGTTAAGCAATTTTATAACTTAATGGAGAGCGGTGAATGCATGTCTAGTAACTGGAACGCTAAAAATCATACGCTTTACAAAACAAGGTCTAAAAAACGTAGGCAGTAATTTATTGGTACACACCGTATATAAATAGCCTGGAAATTGATCTGGCTATTGCAGAATTGTTACAGTTCGTCATAATGAATGATCAAATAATTTTTGAGCATGTGTTAGAGGAGTTATATGACTTACTACCTAACAAACCAATTATGTTTACAAAACATGTTGAACCCAATTATGAATTGAAATATATAGAAATATGGGAATCATACATCATTCACATATACGAGAGTGAACAAGATCTTCACATCTGTTGGGTAAGATAACTGTTATCTTTTTTTGTAATACGCTATTATCATATTTTTATGTCTTAGACGAAAGATCAAAATAATTCAAGCCCAGGCATTTATAGCAATGAGTTTTAATTGTTCCGTTTGCGGTAAAAGTTTTACACATAAGACTAGTTTAAACAGACATTCATGTGGTGGGTTCCTTGGCTCTGCTTGTGGCCATTCCCTTTCACGTTTCGACAGTCTTCAGCGTCATATGCGTCTTATTCACAACACTAATAGCATGAAAAAAAGAAAAAGGAATGAAGATGAAACAGCCGGAGATGGATTCGTTTGTGCTGAGTGTGGTAATGTGTTTTAACGTGCTGATGCTCTACGACTACATATGATAAATGTTCACAACATGGGAAGAAAAAAGAAGAAAACTGGAGAACAATCTGCAAGCAATTCGAACGACAACCAATACCACTGCCATATTTGCATTTTTCTAACGCTACTAAATTTAGAGGACATCTGCGCTCTGAAAGTCACCGAGCAGCAGATTTAAACGTTTTGAGAGATGATGGAATTATAGAAATGTCGAACGCTTTTAAGAATCGCGTGAAAAGTTACAAAATTCAAAATACAGAATCTGCTGATGCACCTACCTTCTTGAACAATGTTAAATTGAACATATGTAGGTTACTTGAAAGTACTATTAGAGAGATGCAAGCGTTTAAGTTACAATTTGAATTATTTGCTTATTTCATAAAACCACAGGCTGATGATACAACCATAACTGCAGACTTGAAATCTTTTAACACTCGTTTCGTAATTGTAGACAGTGGTACAAATTTGAGTGAAATGTACGCGACATTTGAAGAGAAACTTTTAAACAAGGTAGAGCAGTTCGCCGAAAAAGATAGCGGTTGGTCACTAACATCGGTCGCTCATTTGGAAGTTAATATAAACAAATTCTCTCCTCTTGGCTCTTCTTCGTATATAGAATTACCTAAACACATTCAAAATAAAAAAGCATGTGTAAATATAAAAAATGTCGATGATGGTTGCTTAGGGTACTGTCTGTGTGCCGCTTTGTTCCCCACAAATGATCACTCAGACCGTATTTCTTCCTACCCTCACTATTTAGATGTGCTCAATTTTGAAGGTATAACTTTTCCTGTAAAATTAAAAGATATTCCTCTAATTGAACAGTTAAATAATTTAAGCATAAACATATATTGTTTGGAGTACGATTCACAAACTAGAACGAATAAGGTGGTGGGGCCAATTTATTTCACTAAATTAAAACAAAATGTTCATGTTAATTTGTTGTTGCTCGAGAACGATGCAACATCGCATTATCAACATGCAATATCGCACACGATCGAAAAGTAATCGAGCTGTACATCTGTGTGACGGATGTTTAACGTTTTTTCCCACTAAAACGCATCTGGATGATCACTGTCGGTTCGACTGTAACAAAATTTGCACAATATTACCCTCTACCGAATTAAAGAAAAATAAAATGGGGGCTATGGTTCCAGAAAATATTTTATATTTTGCAAACTTTGAACGGAAATTAACAGTACCCTTTGTCGTTTATGCCGATTTTGAATCTCTACTACAACCAATTCACTCTTGCGCACCGGATCCTAGCCGTTCCTATACCAACAATACACACATACATATTCCCTATAGTTTCGCGTTTCAGCTTGTATGCTCCTTTGACCCAAAATATAATAAGTTCGTATCGTATACAGGTCCGGACTGTGTCCAAGTCTTTGTTAATAAACTTTCAGAAATGACTAGACAGTTGTACAACGAACACTTTAAAAAAATCGTTCCCCTGAAACGGTTAACGCCAGCTGAGCGGACGCATTTTAATGAGACTTCAATTTGTCACATTTGCGAAAAGTTTATTAACGATGATGATGAACTTAATAAAAAAGTTATTGACCATGATCACTTAAATGGCTTTTATCGGGGTCCTGCGCATAGTAACTGTAACCTAAATTATAAAATTAAAAAATTCATTCCAATTTTTTTTCACAATCTTTCCAATTACGACTGTCACCTTTTTATTAAGCAGTTAGCACTTGATGGTGAAAGAATTGAGGTAATTCCTCAAAATAAGGAACGCTATATTAGTTTCACAAAAAATATTCTGGTTGACGAATATATCAACAAAGATGTTATGTCTATTGTCTATTTTAAACTAAGATTCGTGGATTCTTTTCGTTTTATGTCCCCATCACTGGATGAGTTAGCCAGAAATTTAAAACCGGAAGATTTTATTCAAATAAAGCAAGCTTTCTCGGATCCGGAACAGTTTCAATTGGTGAAAAGAAAAGGTATCTTTCCGTGCCAGTACATGGATTCATTCGAGCGATTGAACGAAACCGGTCTACCGTGCCGTGAACGCTTTTTCAACTCGTTAACCAATTCTGAAATAACGGAGGATGAGTACAGACATGCTGAAACCGTGTGGAACGTATTCGGTTGTCAGACATTATCACAATACTCTGATTTGTATTTAAAAGTTGACGTCCTGTTACTTGCGGACATTTTCGAAAAATTTCGTAAAGTTTGCATAAATACGTATGGTTTGGATCCTACTCATTTTTATACATCTCCCGGTTTGTCGTGGGATGCAATGTTAAAGTATACTAACATACGGTTAGAGTTATTAACGGACATGGATATGTGTCAGTTTATCAAAAACGGTGTTCGGGGCGGCATTTCACAATGCTCCCATCGATACGCGACTGGCCTAAAACTGCCTTAATAAATAAGGCAGTTTTAGGCCTACTGAAAGATGAAATAGGTGGAAATTTCATCAGCGAAGCAGAATGTACGCGTTTCGAGTTGAGGGAGGAAAGGAAGTGAAGAACGCAAAAGGTACCAAACGGTACGTTGTACAAAATGAAATTACCTTTGCAGATTATAAGAAATGTTTATTTGAAGATTCCGTTTTATATAAACAGCAGAATTGCTTTCGATCAATAAAACATGACATTTTTACACAAAATCAAAATAAATTGGCTCTATCACCGCGCGACGATAAACGGTCAGTTTGCAACGATTCCATACGAACGTTAGCTTGGGATCATTATTCACTTAACGATAACGATATAGCAGAGTAGTTGTTTTAGTCAGTCTGAAGTAGTCGATACGTTAAGATGTACTTTCAAGTAGACCTCGATATTTTCAACCATGTGAAGGTAACCTACACCGATCATTTACGAAAATTTATCAACGCTAACGACGTAGACGGAGTGAAATTTGTGTTAAATAAAATACAAGTGCCTGAAGAGCTGCTAACGTATGGACGCCTGAGCGACACAACGACCGACATTGTTGTAGCACTTTTCGACTCGAAACTAGCAACTGATAAATTTGTGAAATGTGTGCTAGAGTTAATGTTATAAGACAATAATAATTGTAATGAAATTGATGTGAACTATATAGCATCAATTGCGAAACAGATTAAGTGCATTCACCAGTCAGATGAACTCTACAGAAAGTGTTTACTTTTTACGCTAGTGTGCGGTAGCAGTGAAGAAGACGTACCAGCGACAACGCTACCACTTTTAACCAATAACATTATTTATAACTATAGAAATGTACGTTATTATTTCGAAAAAAATATGTGTGACGCTCTGTACAACGCCGACAAGAGTTTTCTGTTGAAGTTGCTCGATTTAGGCGCTAAGAACTCTTGGAAATTTCGCTTCGAGCCGCGACGACCCGTCAATCGCATAAGGACACTTGGAAATGGCTTAGACAGACAACGTACAGAGAGGTATTCGAGGACACCACCTCGGATGGCTTTCGGGGCCGGACACGGGCGTTTGGCCATCTAACACTCTCCAGGACTATATTGACATCCTAAGAATTATACATTCTCACACTACCTTAAATTTGTAAATACCTATAAATAAATTCTTTTTTTAAGAACTTGTTTTTTTTATTTATGTTGGCTTCGAAAGAAAAAACCGAAAAATATAAAAAATGGTGTATTCATACAAAGTTATAATAATAAAATTTACATTTCATTAGTAAAATAATTTTCCCTGATCGGTGGTGGCTGCGGCTGCGGTGACCAATACCAGGGGGACGTTTCCAACCAGTCTCGAATAAGGTAAGCGTTTTGTAGGGCACACAACAGATCATGGTTGATGTTGGCGTGCTTACGACAATGGTAACCTTTAACCTTTTCTTCATCAACATGCTGGTGCTTCAACGTTGACAGAGCGGGACAACCCATGTATTCCACATTGACGATGCCGCGAATGTTGGGTAGCAATACCTCCAACCACCGCTTCTTCTGCAGTCCCTTAACGATTATTTGCGATACCTCATCGATTCCGGCCGTCCGTAACAGTGCACACAAGTTGACATAGGGTTCTTCTTCTCGCCGTTGTCGTTGACGACGTCGTGGTTGTTGTTCCTGTTGTCGTCGCTGACCAATGTAGTGAACGTTATCATTTTGCAGACCCCAGCTGAGACCGTGTATCTGCGAAGTGAGGTGTATATCTGCCTCTGCATTCCATCTTTTAAATGTTCAAATTTTACAGGTAATTTGAAAAATGTGTGTAGTTGTCCACGTCCGGACTGAACATGTATCAAGGCCAGTTCTTTGCAAATGAATTCACCATCACCTAGCTGGAAGCCTTGCACGTCTACTATCCAAGTGTTGTGCATGATATCTCACATCGATCTAAACAAACCCGTTAAAGGCAAGATATACAAACACTAGAAGGCAGGATATCGCGGGTATCCAAATCGGGTCGGTTGCGCGCATGACGTCACGCGTAGAGTAAAAGGAACCGCCAATATAAAATACATACATTAAATAGGCGTATCTGAGCTATATTTTCTGTTTAAACAGACAGTTCTCGACATTGTTATGTGTGTTATGTTATGACACGGGCGATTAGAGGAAATTAATTGAAAATGTAACTAATAATTCCTGTAAAACCACTGTTTGCCTTAGTACATTGTACATCGAACTAGTTTCGTAAATAAATAATTATATCATTACCAATATTAGGATATCATGTTTTTGAATATATTGAAAGGTAAAATTGTATAATAATATACTTATACATACTTACCATAAGCAACATGTAAAATAATCTATAAATACAAATGGGTAAAAGATACACTGGTATTATACAAAATTTATTCACATCTTTAATCATAAACGAAATCAGAATCAAACAGTTTTTTATAGACAAATGTAAAAAAATGTACAAAATAAAAGCTGGTTTCAAGCAATCAATGCTGACAGAATATTTGCTATTATAGTTACCAATAATGAAATGTTTGTTGACTTTAAGCAAATCTTTCAATGACTTAAAATGAACTTTCATATCTAGATGATAAAAAATGTTTACCTTCTAGTCATAGATAAACAAAATCAGAATGAAACAGTTTTTTATAGACAAATGTAAAAAAAATTACAAAATAAAAGCAGCTTTGCAGCAATCAATGCTCACAGAATATTTGCTATTATATTTACCAATAATAAAATGTTTCTTGACTTTAAGAAAATCTTTCAATGAATTTAAATGGACTTTCATATCTAGGTGATAAAGAATACATATTTACCTTATAGTCATAGAAAAACGAAATCAGAATTAAACAAATTGTTATAGACAAATGGTTAGTCAAGTGAATGATGATAAGAAGAGATTCAAATTTGAAATGTTTCACGTAAAATAATTAACACAAAATATTCTAAAATTTCAGATAAAGTATTCTAAAATTTCGGACATGTATTTTAATTGAAAAATTTTAATTTAGTATTGAAAAGAGAAATGAACTAATCGACAGGTTTGTGGAGCTTTATTTTTTTTTAAGTGATGCATCATGTAGGGCCCTATTTAAATCCTTAATTTTAGCTTTTCTGATAACCCTTCAACGTCAGGTGTGGAATCTTCTGCTACATTTGCATCAACTAGGAGATCACCTTCATTTTTTCCCAAAATATAGTCCCTCAACCTATACTTGAATTCAAGGGCATCTGGATAATCATGTAAACCAAAGCGTCTTGATTCAAGCGATATGTGAGTATATATGAAAACTTGAATCGTGCTTGTAGATCTTCGAAAAGTAAAGGAACAGCAGTATTTGTCATGATGATTCCTAGAACATACGTAGTTTTTCAATTGCTTCCTAACTTATCTACGTGCCTGCACAACATACCCTTTTGAAACGGCATGATAAAACTTTTATTTTTCAATCTCATCTCCCCCATGACTTTTGTCATACGATTTAGTATGTCATTCTGTTCTTCAATTGCAAGTCCATACGCATGTTTCCTTTTCCGACTGTATTCGGTTGGAACTTTAACGTTAAGTACGTCAAATACAATTACAATGTTTAAAAACAAAGCAACCTGTTGCTTACGTTCGGTAATCACAAAAACGCAGCAATTTTATGTATTTATTCTCAGCAGACCAATACGGAGACGTAATAATACAGAATCACTCAAAATCCAGGCTGGAAATCTGTTGACAACGGTTAAATTTCAAACTATCTGCGATGTTTACTCTACGCGTGACGTCAACGGCCGCTATTACTCATGCGCGATATCTGCCCCTGCCCCCTACAGAAGTATAAACTGTTTATGTTTGAAGTTGGCGTTGATCGATTCATATGGAAATTGCTCGCTATTGAGAAACAGCTGCACGTTCGTTAAGTTACAGTGATCAAACAGGCTCATATTTTTATTTATGTTATTTTTTTATCGGTCTGGAACGCTAGAATGGCGTAGCGGGGTCGCTCCAACTGCGAACTTGACTTTATCGCCCACGTATGTTGTCTTGTCTTGGGCCATAGCGGCTCCCAACTTCTAAAAGCTAGACTCAATTCGCGACCGCTTGAAATATAATTTAAAAGACGTATTCGCTCCACATCAGCGACTGTTATGTGCGGTACTCCCCATACTACCTTGCTTAGAGTTATCTTTAATTTCAAATCGGGATTGTTGTCGTACATAGCATTGACATCTGAATTGCTCCTGATCAGCACCAGTTCTTGGTGAACGTTCAGCAGAATCTTCTTCTAGTCTTAAGCAAAACCTAGTAAATATCTTAGCCGTATGCACAGGTTAAAGAAGCCCGTTGTCACGTCGAAGCCGTTAAACTTGAAACCGGCCATGGAGGCAGCACCGTCCATTTCGTTCTTATTAAATGACACCATAGACTTGAGAGTGGTCGTCACGCCTGGGTTTCTCACGCGATCAACAACCTTTCCACCGATCTCGTACCGAATCTCCTCGAATAGGTGCGCAAATCCGTTGTTGATTATTTTTGAGGTCGTTGACACTTTACCATCCTCCTTCAAGATTTTACCTTCCAGAACAAGGCAGCTGGCTCCTACCAGAGTGAAGATATCCTGTTGCTGAATGGGCAATCGAATTTCGTCATTCAGTTCGAACGCATTAGTCGTGTAGGGTAAGTGGTTGTGGACTTCTGCTCTAATAATAAAACTGTCAAACTCAATCTTGTCGGTAACGTTTAAAATATCCATGTCGTAATGGTTATTGTCGCAGTTTCAATCCTAGTGCTTGCAGGAAACGTCGATTTTCAGGTGTTAACGCACCAAAAGTCGCAGCAGAATTAAATGGACTCGTAGTAGTTTTGGTCTTTATAAAGTTAGATGAGGTAAAAAACTTAAGACCCATTATTCCGCTCGCGTAGATGCAGTCTTACCGTCACCACTTCCTCTCGGAAATTGATCAATTTGTCGTCTTGATCTACTATTTTAAGGAAAATATTATCAATGGTTCTGGTATTTAGCGGCATATACAGGACGTTTTGCGGTGTTTCAACTATTTTATAGCCAGGTGGTACTTGAGGAAAGAAGTTGTGAATCGTGTGGGCCATGGTGCCGTTCACGTAGGCACCGTGAATTATATTACACTCGATTTTAACGGTATTAATTCTAAGAATATCAACCACACGCTCGGACTCAGCCGGTAAATCGACCACAGTTAACTCTTTCGTGTTACCTAAACCCAGCAGCGGCCCTATTGAATTCTTTACTTTGAAATTAACATTTTCACTACAGTCGATTATACATTTCAGGGTGTTATTGTTACCGCGAATGTAGAAGCGTACGTTTTTCTTCTTCCGTCTGAGCTGTGCTCCAATTTCCCGATTGATGTCGGCTTGCTCATAAGAACCGACCGGTATTTCGATTAACTGACCGCCGATCTCTAACGCGTTGTTATCTCTATCGACGTTTGGAATGGCGTTATATTTTTCGAAATTTACCAAACCCAATTCGCAGTCTGTACGCAACGAAATCGGAGGGTTAAAATGCGCTTGCAATATGGATGATTTACCGGTGAAGGTAAAGGTGTATGCCACCATAATGATTATAGTTAGTTGATTGGTGGTTGTCAGACTTCAAATGAAGCCATTCTGTCGCTCCGCAGGAATTTTAAGCACAGCTGTCCGCAATTGCTGCTGTCGTACGATTGATACGCTCTGTGGTTATATTTTATAGTCACATTCCCCCCACTATTAAAGTACCGCACTATTTCCTTGCTAGGTCGTAGGTTTCCAAAACTGTCGTAGTAAACGACCACCTTTCCGGCTTTTTTGTACGCAACCCAATGACTACCAGGTCCTTCCATTCCATCCAAGTTAATTATACCTCGTTCCTTGTTCTCGTTGATTCGTTTCGGTAGAGAGTCGCGCATGAACACACCTCGAAAGTGTGGAATTCCTCGCGCCAACCGTTCTAACTCAATGTTTGTTATGGTTTCAAATGCAGACCCTTCCCCGAAGCGATAGATTTCATGGCTTTATTATGACGTTTGCGCTCCTTCAGTTGTTGCGCGGCGTCTTTGCGACCGCCGACAGCCTTAGCGATGGAGGATGCTCCCGTGGCTAGAGCTCCTAAAGCGCTCAAACCCGCGAAAATTGGTATAAGAGGTAAAAGTCCACCAACCTTGGGGGTCGGTATTAGCCTTCTTCGCTTTCTCCTTGCTACGGCAGTTTGAAATTTGATGCCCTTACCGCGATTTCGTACTGCACTTCGAAATTTAATTCCCTTACCTCTTCGAACGACGACTCGCAAATGATATTTTCTAATAAGGGCTACCACTTAAATTCATACTTCAGTACTATTACAACCATGAAGCTAGTCAAACAAAAGTGTCGTCTTCATGTAACAAACCTTGATGCTTATCGTGAAAAGAAAAATATTAATAGACACGGTCCCCTCTTTCCATCGAGCATACGCGCGATAATTTGTGGACCCTCAAACTGTGGGAAGACCAACGTTATGATCAGCTTGCTGGAAGATCCGAACGGCTTCAGATTAGAAAACGTGTACGTCTACTCCAAGTCGCTCTTTCAACCCAAATATCAGTATTTGCGTGATTTATTTCAACCGTTAGCACCACACATTGGTTACCATGAGTACGCCGATGATGAAGAAATAATGCACCCGTCTGAAGCGAAAGAGAATTCGATATTCATATTTGATGATGTCGCGTGTGAGAAACAGTCAGTCATTCGCGACTTCTTTTGCATGGGACGACATAAATCGATTGATAGTTTTTACTTGTGTCAAACTTATACACACGAGCCTAAGCATCTTGTACGCGATATTGCAAATTTCCTAATCGTTTCCCCATGGATGTTCTAAATTTACGACACATCTTCCAAGACATTGTTAATACAGATTTTGCTTCTTTCGCGGATTTAAAAAAATGTGTCAATTATGTTGGGTTGATAAGTACAGTTTTCGGGTAATCAATAAGGATGATGAATTAAACAAAGGTCGATATAGGAAAGGTTTTGACTGCTATATAAATCTACCCTAACATCGTAATAGCACTCACTAAAAGAAGTACCTCGCAAGCGTTCGGACGATGACTATGAGCCTGATGACTAAGCACGCTAACGTCACCGCCCGCTTAATAAAAGCTAAGAAGAACATTAAGCAAAAACTCGCAGCCCTTAAAGAAAATAAACTAATATCCGAAGAATTACTTAGGAGTCAATATAAGCCCATAACCGAGTCCATACGAAGCATGACCGCTGCAGCTGCTCCTCCGGTAATAAAATTGGAACAACCAAAGGAAGAAAGAAGAGATGTTGCGAAAAAAAGAAGAGGAAAAGTCTGCAATAAAATCTATTAAACAACAGTTGCCACCATTCAAGAAGAAATACAGAGGACGAACATCATTACCCTTGATGGAAGATGATGATGATGATGACGATGAAGTATTTGAAGGATACACGGAACCGGTAGAACAACCAACGGAGTCCTCATTTACTTCAATTACCGAAATTCCAGATGAAGCCTCATTTAGCGAATACCTTGATCAATTTGCTCCATTGCCTAAGCAGTACATTGAGGGTTTTATTAGAGATACGAAAAATATCTACGATCACGGACATGCTGGCGTTCGCCATGACGCCGAACTGGATAAATTCTATATTGGTTCGTCTGAATTACAGTTTAACGATCGTAACGATAACATTGTCGTCGGTGGAAGAGAATTCAAAGGTACACCTGGATTATATGAATTACTTTTTAAGAGAAATCCAGTTAATGTTAAAAATGAAGATAAGAGTAAATATCGCGAAATTATTCTAATGACAAACGCGGCTAGGGTTGGTTATGACCCAAAAAAACAAGTAGCCGGTAATGCTAGTGATAAGTATAGAAAAGTTATAGCACCGCTTCTATTTGAACATACGTCAACACCGAAAACTTCCCGCCCGTCACAATTGCAACATCCACACCGCCTTAGAACTACCAGGTTGACGAGTAGTAGTACAAGGCTTAATGAGGTACAATCACAAACCGGTCGAGTACACATACAGAGATGATCCTAACGAATTGGTTGAACGCTTACGGCTACTGATTGCATCACAAAGCGCTGGAAATGACGGACATGACAATGAAATAAACAGTATTGTGGAAGAACTACGCGAGGCAAAAAATCATTGTATAAAATGTCTACCGTTAAGTAAGCGTTGCTTAGTGTTACGATGACTCTCGATAAGTTTGGACGTCATATAACCGCGAAAAAGAGGACACACGAGGAACTGTACGCCTTCATTAACTTTCCTATACGCGGTTCATATACCATAGACTTTACAACATTAAAATTTATTTACCAACTCGACAACGGATCCGACACCTTTAGCTTTCCATTAGAAAAGGGTGAAATAGAAAACGTGGTTGTTCTCCCTCACGACTTAACCACTCGTATTAATTCACGTAAAGATCTTACAAAAGATGAGTTGATTTGAACCGTTAGTGAAAAAGGTGACACATTAACATTTGACATAGCGACGCCAGCTACCACAACAAAGCCGACAGGAGTTCGTAGGCAAGTCACCTCCCATTTCTACATAGAACTACTTGTTAAGTATCCTATAAGCAATGAGTAGCATTAAGCAGCGAACTCCATAAACCTGCTAGGAAAATTTTTAAACGAAGACGAGTAATAGTAAAGGGGCTCGATGACCTATTCCAAGCGGACTTGGTAGAGATGATACCCTATTCCCGGCAAAATAGAGGTAATAAATATATACTGGTTGTTATTGACGTATTTTCAAAATTTGCATGGGCCGTACCAGTTAAAACAAAGTCAGCTAAGGATATAACTAATGCCATGAGGAAAATTCTACTACAAAGGCGACCTGTAAATCTTCAAACCGACTTGGGTAAGGAATTCTACAATAAAGAGTTTTCAAGTCTAATGAAAGAGTTCAACATAAATCATTACTCCACGTACAGTACCATGAAGGCGTCCGTGGTGGAACGTTTAAACCGAACGCTAAAGTCCATGATGTGGCGCGAATTTAGCATGCAAGGGTTAGCATGCAGTGGTTAAAACTATTACCAAATATTATTTCTAAATACAACAATACGACTCATTCAATGATTAACAGGAAACCTGCGAATGTTACCGTTAAAAACGAAAAAAAGTTACTCGATAGCGTTTATAGTCACGTTAAAATTTCGTAAGAATTTCTAAACATCGAAGCTTATTTGCTAAGGGTTACCAACCAAGCTGGAGCAATGAAGTGTTTATTATCGATAAAATTAAATACACTAATCCTACAACGTACATATTACGTGATCTTGCCGGACAACCGATTCTAGGCAGCTTTTACGAGCACGAGTTAGAGAAAACCAAGTATCCAGACGTTCAACTAGTAGAAAAAGTGCTTAGAAAAAAGGGAAACAAATTGTACGTTAAGTGGTTGGGTCTGAACGAAAGAAGTTGGATCTCCAAAGCAGACCTTGTGTAAAATGTGATAAACACAGTTCCTACACCTCAGTACAATGCCGCTACTAATAAAGAATACAACCGGTAAGGGACTAATAAATTCTCTAATCAATAAGTTACCCGTTGAACTTCACATGCCTGGCGGGTACCAGTACTGCGGCCCAGGGACACGGCTAGTGAAAAGACTGGCACGCGGAGATCCCGGAATCAATCGACTCGATAGGGCCTGCAAGCAGCACGACATAGACTATTCCCAACACAAGGACCTACAACGGAGACATGCAGCCGATAAAGTTCTGGAGGAAGCAGCATGGGGGCGTGTTAAGGATCCGTCATCTTCAACCGGCGAGAAAATTAGCTCCTGGCTAGTTACAACTGCGATGAAAGGTAAGCGTAAGCTGGGATTCGGAATGCAGCGACGGCGGACCACCACCGAACGTCGTAGAAGACGTCGTGCAGTATAAATAAAATGTATTTTTTTAAATAAATATTTTAAAAATTTTGGGTATTTTATTTGAACTTAGATAGCGCTCCTTCGCACCACACGACTCGCTTCCACCGAGTAGCGCGCACAGATGGCGCTCCACCGAAACGTGCAGACGTCAGAAGTTTTAAATTTAAATGTTTAATGTGTCGCTCCGCCCGGCACCGCGCGCGCACCTTCGCACCGCACGCACACCGACTAGCGCCGCCCGGCCACGCGCCGATAGATGGCACATCGAATGGCACCGCTCGGTCACGGTGCACAACTTTGCCACTCGCTGATAGATGGCGCACCGGATCACGTCGCCCGGCCACGACGCACAATTTTGCCACTCGCCGATAGATGGCGCGCTTTATTTTGAATTTTGAATTTTTAAAAATGACAATACCACACGTGCCACATGGTCTAGCTCCAGCTTATTTATACTACTGATGAGTACTAGTCAGAGTACTATCAGTATATATACATCACAAATCATAATAGTTATTACAATCTGACCTAATCAGTTACTTAGTGACCTACAACTTATAAACTTGACCGGGGTACAATTGCTGACTCGGTAACTATGTCCATTACGCGAATAATTGCAATCATGCTCGGTGTATAATTTCGTATACCAACAATTATGTTGTTGTTTAAACAAAATAATAAGCATAAACACTTATAGTTTACACTGGCGCAAATACCAATAATAATTAAGGAATGTGAAAATTGAAAATATCCTAATAAAATTAGAGAAACAAAAAATTGTTTAACAGGATTAAACAAATTGCCGGCCCGGAATAGTAGGGAACTGCTGGCAGTGGTACTCCATGCGGGTGGCTTTAATTGAGATGGGCTGTAACAAGAATTCATCGTATTTTCTTCTTGACTTTTCAATGGAGTTCCCTCTCCTGGTTCATCACTATTTTCATGCATCGTGAATTGGCGCGGGTGAGGAACGGGGTTTATAGCTGTAGATGTCGCTTGGTTCTGTCTCTGACTGCAGCTCTCCTTTCTTCGTTTTCATAGTTTAGTCAAAAAGTACATTACGCATACTGTGCCTATTATACCAACCGTAGTTAAGGAACTGGTAACTGCTGAGTGGCGGTTGATATGGTGCCATGTAACCTGTTGCAGGTTTTGGCTGATGATTTCTTCTGTCCGTTTTAATTAGCTAAGCTCTTCGGAGGCTTTTAGAACAGGTTCCTCCTGCAGATTGTGTAGCGTTGCTGTCGGTACCGTTCCATCGTTGGGAATTGTGGGAAGAAAGAATTTTTAAGTTTCAAGTTGATACCGGAAGTGGTATTTCAGTTATTTCTGACGCGTTTTGGTCAAATTATTTTTCTAAGTTTAAGTTATTATCCACAAATAAGGAAATTTTTGTTTCCAATGGTTCTAAAATACAGCCATTAGGTTATTTTAAAATTAATGTTTCATATAAACATGTTACAAAGGCCATTGATTTATTTGTTATTAAAAATTATTTAAATTTACCACGAGATGTTGATGGTATTTTGAAAAAGTTTAAGGACACTTTTTAGTTTAATGAAAAAGGATCAATGTACTCTTGCTGATCAAAATAAAGTCTTGAAAGACCGAGTAGCAAATATGCAGAACAGACAAAAGCGTTACTTTAGGGGAAATGTAATTAAAAAGATCAATCTCGAAGAGGAAGTGTTAGTCAAGGGTTTCCGTAATGTAACAAAATCTAGTTTTCTAAATGAAATTGTAATAGAATGTTTAGGAAAATGTATGTACAAAGTTAAGGTACCCGAGCTGAATGCACTATGGCGTCGTCATGCCAATCAATTAATAAAAATATCAAAACATAAGTTTTCAAGTTTGCCAATTGCATCCAGATCGGATACTGACCATGAACTAAATTCTAGTCAAAGAGATAATGTAGTCGAATCGCACGGACGACCGAAACGTCTTATTAGACAACCCGATCGATTATGTTATGACCGTTAGCGTTCCATTTAAAGGGAGAGGTGTAATGTATGACATTTGCTCAGGTATGTATATCTAATAGAACCATTCCCGAATCGTAATTATGCGCATGCTAAACCGAGAACGTACGCGTGCAGGTGTATTGTGAATGTAAGCGATGACATCTACTACAATAAATGGTCCAACCATAATGTTGTGTTTGAGTAGTCTATTCCAAAAGTGTTATTAGTAATTTATAATATCAGTAAAGATATTACACATACATCATACACATATACGAGAGTGAACAAGATCTTTACATCTGTTGGGTAAGATATCTGTTATCTTTTTTTTGTAATACGCTATTATCATATTTTTTACGTTTTAGACGGAAGATCAAAATAATTCAAGTCCAGGCATTTATAGCAATGACTTTTAATTGTTACGTTTGCGGTAAAAGTTTTACACATAAGGCTAGTTTAAACAGACATTCGTGTGGTGGGCTCCTTTGCTCTGCTTGTGGTCATTTCCTATCACGTTTCGACAGTCTTCAGCGTCATATGCGCCTTATTCACAACACTAATAGTGTCCGGTGTTGCTTTTTATTTACGCGCGCTAGCCCCACTCCGCCTCGTGACCATGTGACATGTTAGCATCCATGCGTCGACGAGTCCAATAAGACGTACGCTGTGAGCCTTCAGCGAGAGCAGTCGCATATATGTAATCTTTCCTTAGTTGTCTATTAAACGATATAAAAATACAGTCCACTACGTTTAATTCCACGGATCTCATCAAACATCGAGCTAGTACCACTCAAATAGCATGAAAAAAAGAAAAAGGAATGAAGATGAAACAGCCGGAGATGGATTCGTTTGTGCCGAGTGTGGTAACGTGTTTGAACGTGCTGATGCTCTACGACTACATATGATAAATGTTCACAACATGGAAAGAAAAAGGAAGAAAACTGGAGAACAATCTGCAAGCAATTCGAATGGCAACCAATACCACTGCCATATTTGCAAGGTACATTTTTCTAACGCTACTAAATTTAGAGAACATCTGCGCTCTGAAAGTCACCGAGCAGCAGATTTAAACGTTTTGAGAGATGATGGAATTATAGAAATGTCGAACGCTTTTAAGAATCGCGTGAAAAGTTATAAAATTCAAAATACAGAATCTGCTGATGCAGCTACCTTCTTGAACAATGTTAAATTGAAAATATGTAGGTTACTTGAAAGTACTATTAGCGAGATGCAAGCGTTTAAGTTACAATTTGAATTATTTGCTTATTTCATAAAACCACAGGCTGATGATACAACCATAACTACAGACTTGAAATCTTTTAACACTCGTTTCGTAATAGTAGACAGTGGTACAAATTTGAGTGAAATGTACGCGACATTGGAAGAGAAACTTTTAAACAATGTAGAGTAGTTCGCCGAAAAAGATAGCGGTTGGTCACTAACATCGGTCGCTCATTTGGAAGTTAATATAAACAAATTCTCTCCTCTCGGCTCTTCTTCGTATATAGAATTACCTACAGACATTAAAAATAAAAAAGCATGTGTAAATATAAAAAGTGTCGATGATGGTTGCTTAGGGTACTGTCTGTGTGCCGCTTTGTTCCCTACAAATGATCACTCAGACCGTATTTCCTCCTACCCTCACTACTTAGATGTGCTCAATTTAGAAGGTATCTTTTCCTGTAAAATTAAAAGATATTCCTCTAATTGAACAGTTAAATAATTTAAGCATAAACATATATTGTTTGGAGTACGATTCGCAAACTAGAACGAATAAGGTGGTGGGACCAATTTATTTCACTAAATTAAAACAAAATGTTCATGTTAATTTGTTGTTGCTCGAGAACGATACGACATCGCATTGCGTTCTATTAAAAAACTTGTCAGCACTTATTTCAAAGCAACGATCGAAAAGTAACCGAGCTGTACATCTGTGTGACGGATGTTTAACGTTTTTCCCCACTAAAACGCATCTGGATGATCACTGTCGGTTCGACTGTAACAAAATTTGCACAATATTACCTTCTACCGAAAAATGTACGGACAATCTCAGAGCCAAATGTATCAGATGTAAGAAGATACTGAATACATTGGGAGGCTCAACTTCAGTGCTTCACACTCATTTAAAAGCAGCACATTCAATTGTGTTGAAAGATATCGCCACTCCTGGTACATCACAAGGATTAGTCAATATGGCATCTTCTAAAGTTTTCACCGAAAAAGAAGATAAAATCGAAAGCAAGAAACAAAAATTAACGGATTATTTTTCAATCTCAAACAGCTTAGTAGAAACTGTATCTCGTTTGACAGCTTTAGATGGTCTTCCATTTTATTTTTCATAACGTCTAATGACCAAAGGCGAATAATGAAGCAATGTGGCTACAATTTGCCTACATCGCCTAATTCAATTAAAAATATGGTGATAAAGCACAGTGAAACTATTAAAGCCTCGTTGACGATCAAACTGCGCAAGCTGAAAGCAGAAGGAGTTAAGCTGTCTGTGACACTGGATGAATGGACGAGTTGGGGGAAACCGTCGTTTCATGAACGTAAACATTCATAGTCCCAGGTTAAGCAACAACTTTGCGAATCTCGGCCTAGTAAGAGTGACTGGCAGCATGCTGGCCAGAACAGGTTTACATTGCTGGAAAAAAGGCTGTCAGATTATGAATTATCATTGAAAGATGATATAGTCTGCTTAACTACTGACGGTGTGATGATCGCATTAGGACATGAAGCAACGCTTTACCACCAACAGTGTCTTGCTCACGGTATACAGCTGGCAATTTTAGACGTACTTCATAAAAAAAAGACACCACCTCAACAACATCAACCTGATGATGATGACAGCTGTGGTTTTCATGTTACAGTTCAGATCAATCAAAATAATGAATTCATTTTCAAGGATTCAATCAGTAAAGTGCAAAAAATAACAAAAATTTTCAGAAAGTCGCCCACTAAAAACGCGATTCTTCAGAAATATGTGGAGGCTGGGGTGCTACAGGGAACCATGCTCGGTCCTGATCTGTTCTCTATATATACTTGCGCATTTCCAGATTGTCTTGAATGTTGTAAATATCACTTCTATGCCGATGACATTTTTTATATCATTCATTTCCCATCGAACAGATTGGTGAGGCTGTTCAGCTGATGAATCGCGACCTAGATAGTTTAGCAAAGACTTTAGCGTCGCACTTTCTCAAGCTTAACCCGGCAAAGTGTTCTATGATAGTACTGGGAAACAAAAGTAATCCAAACAAATTTGTGCAAAGCAATTCTGTCATAAAAATCAACGATACCCAGATTCAGATGGTTCAAAAAATTAAAGTGTTGGGGTTGGTGATAAATTCTGATCTGAACTTTAGCGAACACCTTACCACATTACTGCGCGGTTATTACGGAAAACTAAAAAGGTTGTATCCGAGTCGGCGATTGCTGAATACTGAGGCAAAACTGATGTTGTGATTCTTTGATTCTCTCTGTGTTCAGCCATTGTGATTTGGTTTATGGGCCTTGTTTGCGGGCAGTTGATGCTGAAAGGGTACAGAGGGTGCAGAAGTCATGTCTTAGGTTTGTGTACGGTGTAGGACATAGAGAAAGTATACCCTACAAGCTGACGGACGCCAACTGGTTGAGTATGACTGATCGCCGATTGCTACATTCTGCCTGCCGACTGCATCACATATTGCTAACGAAGACTCCTCCATATTTATACAATAAGATCACTTACAGGACGGATGTTCATAATTTAAATTTGAGGCACAGAAATATTATAACTATCCCTCAACATAGATTGCAGTCGTTCAAGCATTCTTTCTCATATGTTGCTGCAAAAATCTTAAACGATATAACCTCCAATTACTCTAATTGCACAAGTTCAGTATTTAAGAAAAAATTCAAAGATAGTTTAATGAATCCTCCGGGGAGAACCAATGATCATGTTTAGGAATGTAGACATAAGTGAGCCTTTTCTGTAAAAAGAGTTAGTTTTAGTTTAATTTTTTTTTTCTCTGAAACAAATTTATGTTTAAGTTTAAGGGGCACCCATAAAATCAGGCCTGGTCTGTGGTGTTCCCATTGAAACCGTGTATGTACGATATGTTTATCAGTAGCTATTCGAAGCACTAGGATATATGTTTTGTTTTTCGGTGTTCAGCATTATAATTATTTAGTTTTCAATAAATTAATTATTATTATTATTATTATTAAATAGATCTTGACATATCTGAACACGAATTTGAAAGACTGTTTAATCTCAGCAAAATATTTGAAATACTGAAAGCAACGGTAGAAGAACATTTTAAAAGAAATGACAACTTAACAACATATGATGCGGCTTTAATGTTTATGTTAAAAAAATTAGATACATCATGAAATAGTTGCACGTGACCTTGTTGCTGCACTGAAGCTTCGGATTAAAGGGTGCCGGTTGTTCATATCTTCAACTTTAAATTACTTACATAAACCTAAGACGTACTTCGATTCAAATGAGTACTCGGACGTTTTTTTAAGGCCACATTCCGACCAGATGCGAAAACATATCCTTGACCTTCAACAGTTTGGTCAAACAGCTGATTCCTCTTTGGAAGTTTCTACTACGGACAACGAAATTGAATATCTTGGAAATCTTGACGAACCTGAAGACTCATTGCCCCTCAGGCGCAGGCTAATTCTTCCAGACCAAGTGATGACATGGAAACACTGGTAAAAATTTAAATGACCTTATTTGAAAACGGCGGATCAAGAGGAAAATACCTTCAAATGACATACAATAGCTTAAGTTCTATTCCTCCGACCAGTATGGGGTCTGAGCGAGTGTTTTCGTCATCGGGTTACTTTTGTAATCATTTGCGTTCTAAATTAAGTGATGAAAGCTTGGACGCATTGTCATTTATGCGATCGTATTATTTAAATTTAGCCACAGATTAAACAAATATTTTAAGGGTTTGATTGATACAATTATTTAAAGAAGTTTTTTTGTTATTTAATTCTTTACGTTATTTAAAGCCCGAAGTTTAGAGACAAACTTGATACTCATGTATCTGGCAAGTTAAAGTTAGTACATTTCATTCAATTTCTTCAAATACATGCTGTTATGACATTCTTAGATATAGTAATGTGGCATATATGCTAAAGTACTCTTAAAGTATATACACTATTATTCAGCGATTCTTGAATAAAGTGCATTATTTTTTTATTATTTTTGTCGGTGGTGTAGTGGTTAGAGCGATGACTATGTACGTCGTCGTTTGGGGTTCGATTCCCCATACGAACAAACCGAATCTCCTGTTTTTTTCGGCAGGGAACAAAAACCTTATCATCGCCTTCCATCGGATGAGGAAGTAAAGCCCGGTGGTCCCGTGTGCTGTCATGATGCGACGTGCACATTAAAGAACTCTTACTTGGGGGTTGGAATTCCCTCAGTTCGACAAAATTCCTGGATGTGTGCGGCCTGCCTCCAGCGTCGGTGATTGGCCAAAGTTGCGGAAATAGGCCGACGTAAAATAATCGAGATTAAAAAAAAGTATTCTTTTAGGTAAATTATGCCCCAAAAACACATAGAAATATTGTTCAAGATATTTTAAATCTACACTAGATATAAAGTGATACTGTTTGATTTTGTGCACAATAATTATAAAGATGAACTGCTTCAGATGTTAAGTAACTTTAATAATATTTTTAAAGAACTGGATACAGAATATAAGCAACTGAAAATGCTGGAGAGCATTGGGAAATGAATCAAAGCAAATGAAGTAGTTGTGGTACAGCAGATGCAATTGAATAATATAGGAACACTCGTCCAAAATCATTAACTTATCAGTTTATTCCATTGAGACATACTCTTAAATGCTTCTTTGAACTAGGAAATGTATTTTCGGAATGTATAGTGTTGGCGCAGGGTAGGTGGTATCCCTGATATTTAGGACGCAGTTTACGGCACAAGGAAAAGGACTTACCGAGTGCTTCAAAGGTTGCTGGTTCTCCGGATCTTGGCACCAGAAGAGATAGGGGGCCCAGTGAAGACCAAACAATTGTCACTTGGGAAGGTCTTTCTAGAGACCGAAGCGTAAACTTTTCACGTATAATGCTTCGCACACAAAAATATCTAACACACACTCGATGTGCCTCTCTAGCAATTGCAAATTCCTCACTGGGCAGAAAGAATATTCGGGAACAGGCATGGGGTGGGGTGAACAGGTATTCTTGCCTCTTACCACTTCCAGTCATTCTGGTCAAAATAAAATAAAACTAAAATATAAGTTATATCCTGGATACCACACGTGGACCAAGGAATGTGCTGATTGCAGCATCAGCACTATAGCGATAGAGTAGAATAATATAAAAGGCCGCACACGTTAGATAAGAACTAATTGTTACTGTACGCGCGAGCCTTCGTAGTTTCTATAATAATTCATTGTACTTAGTGTTAACTTAATTTTGTATCCGAAGTTATCGTAAATAAACATTTTTTTAAAATTCAACTGAAACGACGAATTTAACTGGCGCAGTCGATGAGCATTTTTGACCACCGCAAAAGAGGATAAAATTTCCAAATTTGTGGGTGAACATTTATTCTTCGGGTCGAAGAACCAGCGGTAGTTCGGTACAAAGTGAAAGTGAACGCAAAGTGCAGACTGGGAGGATAAAACTTTCCAACCAGTGCGACGACAGACCGGGAAAGAAGAGCCAAAACGATCAAATTCTCGTGGAGGTGCCCGCTATCGTCATAGAAGATAAGAAGACGGCCGGACGGATCAAAATTTCCAAAAGGTGCAACTTTTGTGAGGGAAACCGTCAAAGTGATCAAAATCTCGCCAAGACACCCACCAAGGTTATAATTAGGAGAACAAAGAAACCAAGAAAGGCAAAGAAGAAACGAGAAAGCCAAGAAAGGCAAAAACAAGAAGAAACAAACCCAAACAATTAGGATTAAGGAATGCTACTCATCGTACTAATACTGTAAGTACCAAATTTTACTTTTATCAACCCTGACGAACTTGCTGACGCACTCACCAACGGTCTAAGTACTATTCAAATAAACAACAACACCCAAATGGCTCCACCACAACCTGTACAACAACAGCAACAAGTGCAACAACAACAACCCCAACAGCCACCGCATCATCCCTATACAAGATCATCAATAACCCAAGCAGAGATAACTACAATACCAACTTTTAACGGAGATCCCAACACGTTATCCTTATATGTCGACGCTTGCGAAGATCTGCTAAGGACTTATGCTGACGTTAGCAATGTTGCTAATCCGATAAATCCTTATCTGATTAAGATAATAAAATCCAGAATCACAAGGGAAGCACAGGCGCTTATTGGATCCAGAAATCTACACACATGGCATAATCAAGAGTCTACTTGAATTATCTTTTCTTGATCAAAGATCTGAAGACTGTCTGCTTAACGATTTAACAGTGGAACGTCCGAGGAAAAATGAGAACTCGTATTCCTATGGACAAAGAATTAAAAGCATTCTTAACCTGCTTTTAACTAAAATGCAATCTGTTACACCAGCGGATCTTATTCCACTAAAGACAAGTTTTTATATGAACTCAGCATTGCAAACTTACAAGAGAGGACTTATGAAATATGGAAATCTAGGGGAATTAATGTACCTTAAAGACCCAAAAACTATGAAACAAGCAATGTCAGAAGTATTGGAATACCAGAACTGGCAATACCGTTGCGGAAAATCATCAGCTCCACAAAATCAAGTGAAGAATCAGAGTCAAATCATCCCTGGACACATGAGGACACCATTAACCAGTAATTCCTTTCCACACTACTACAAGCCACAAATTCCTTCTCAGCAATTTTCACAACAACCAATTGTCCTGCAGCAATTTCCACAACAACAATTTATACCTAAACAATTCTTACCCCAACAGTATCAACCCCAACCTTTCCAAAGACAACAGTTTCAACCTTTTCATGTAAATCAACCTTCTCAATCCCTACAAAGATACCAATCACTATTTCCACAACGATATCAACAGCAATTTCCTCCTAGACCAAAACCACCCTCCTTCAAATTCAATAAATCACCAGGATAACTAGCAGAGAAAAGGCAACCGAGACAGACACCCATGGAAGTCGATCGTTCAACCTTAGAAAAAGTGAAGATGACACCATTTGGACCATCATACCCTCAAAATAAATTTATGATTGAAGAACTCCATCAGCAAGAAGAAGAGGACGAGGAAGAAGAGTACCACCAGTACCTTTACCCAAATGACTCCAATACGAAACAGCATCATATGGAACCATATGTGTGGGAACCAGAAGAACAAGATGAAGATGAAGATGAAAATTTTCGGGAAGCAGCCTCAACCTCCAAGACAACATAGCAGTAAATGAAGATTTACCAAAATTACCCGACCACATTGAGTTTAACCACCAACATGCTATCCGTTTACCTTATATTTTTATCCCTGAAATCAATTGAGAACCAATTGGCTCACAATGAATTTTCTGAGTTTATTCAATATTCACCATTTTCTGTCACAACTATGCATGGTACAACTCACTATGACTATATCCTAGAAATCCCATCCCTACGTATATTCAATGCACCCAAGCAACGCCACAGATTCAACATCGTGAACTTCTCCAAGAAATACGATGGTATCATTGGACTACGTTTAATGGAACAAATGGACGCAGTGATAGACTTCAAACGCAAAGTACTAAAAACCAAATTTACCACGATTCCACTACACTTCGAAGATCCCAGATTATCTATTGGATCGAGAGAAAGAAGATTGGTGAAGATCCCTGTGGATAGAAATCTTCAAGAGATCGTCATCAACCATCAACAAATAACTCCAGGAGTCGAAATAACACCTAGCTTAACAACATCTCAAGATTATCAAGCATTGGTAGAAGTCATCAACTACAATGAACATCCAGTCCACATCAATTTAGACAAGCCCGTAAAATCTGAAATCTACTTTATGGACCAACAAGACCAGGCAGAAGATTATTATCAACACTACAATCCTGAAGTGATCCAGCAAATGCAGAACGTAGGATCAAAATTGCGACTATCCCATCTGAACGAAGAAGAAAAGAAAGCAATTAAAGGTTTAATTCGAGAATATATGGACATCTGTCATGATGATAGATTACCTCTATCATTCACATCCAAAATCAAACATCATATTCGACTGAAAGATGAGATGCCCATCTACATGAAGCCTTACAGAAAATCACCACTACAGCGTTAAGAAGTTAATAAACAAGTCAAGAAATTGTTAGAACAGAAGATAATACATGAAAGTTGCAGAATAAGAAACTCGACGCATCAGGAATCCAAAAATATAGAATGGTCATAGACTACCGAAAAATTAATGAAAAGACAATTGAAGATAAATTTCCAATCCCGAACATCAACGACATCTTGGACAAACTAGGAAGAGCAAATTACTTCACCACCCTTGACTTAGCATCCGGATATCACCAAATTGAAATGAAAGAACAAGATCGAGAGAAAGCTGCATTCAGTACAGAAGAAGGACACTTTGAATTTACAAGAATGCCGTTTGGACTAAAAAACGCACCAGCTACTTTCCAAAGAGTGATGAAACACATACTCCACATCTCTTCAAGAACACATAGAAAATCTGAAAAAAGTGTTCAATCGATTGAGAGAATCAAACATGAAGATCTCTCTAGATAAGTGCGAGTTCCTGAGAAAAGAAGTTGCTTACCTGGGACATATCATCAAGAAATTAAGGCATTTCTTGGACTATTGGGATACTATAGAAGATTTGTCAAAGATTTTGCGAAGATCACTAAACCTATGACAAAACTTCAGAAGAAAGGAGCAAAAGTAGAACTGACGGAAAAATATAAAAAGACCTTTGAACTATGCAAGAACATCTTATGCAACGAACCAGTTCTAACATATCATAACATATGACTTCACAAAACCGTTCATCGTTACCACCGATGCAAGCAACGTAGCAATTGGAGCAATCCTATCACAAGAACCAATCGGAAAAGATCAACCAATATCATACGCATCAAGGATATTGTCAGAAACGGAACAAAAGTACTCAACTATAGAAAAAGAACTTTTGGGAATAATCTGGGCATGTAGAAAATTTTGACACTACATTTACGGCCGAAGGTTTACCATAGTCACGGACCATAGACCATTAGTTTGGTTACAATCATTAAAAGAACCAAACATGAAGCTACAAAGATGGAAAATTAGGCTCAGCGAATACGATTACGATATCGTTTACAAAAGGGGAAAAGCTAACAAAAATGGCGATGCATTATCAAGAATAGAAATCAATCACTTGGAAGAAGATAACCTCTTATCAACAATACCTTTGATTTCAACAGAAGATTTTGACGACTGTATTGCAGACATTATTTGAGAAATAGAAGAGCTTGCTGAACAAGAAAGACCAGGACCATCAGCACCAACATCAGGACCTATTGGCAAGAAAAGGGTCAACAAGGATCAACCACCAGAAGTCGTAGAAGTACTAAGTGGATCAAGCGAATCTCGCCATAGTAATATAAATGTGGAACCAGCCCAATCAATTCCAATCACAGAGATGGCAATCGACACCCAAAAACTTCAAGTTTTTATCGAATCACACATTTATCCAACAACTGTTCATAATGACAAAAAAGAAGGTAGAAACATATACCATGTGAAGATCAACCAGGAGAAAATAGACGAAGAATTATTCAAAATCATGCGAGACATCATGCCAAAAGGAAAATATTACATCTACACCAATGATGAGATCTACAGACAATTATGCAACATTTATACCGAACATTTTAACGACAACGGACCCAAATTGTACAGATGTACGAAGAGGGTACAAATATTGGAAACAGCTGAAGAGAAGATAGAAGCCATAATGCAACAACATGAGGGCAAAACAGATCACCGAGGTATAAATGAAACATTAAAACAACTAAAAAGAAGCTACTATTGGCAGCATATGCAGACGGATGTCACTAACTATATTAATAAATGCGAGATCTGCAAAAGAAACAAATACGATAGAAGACCACCGAAAATCCCTTTCCAACTGACTGACCAGGTCGACAAACCATTTGACAAACTCCATGTCGACACGATTTCCATCAACTCAGAAAACTTTCTCACAATCATTGATGTTTTCACCAAGTACGCTCAAGCCTATCATATCCAGGGCAAAACTGCAGTGGAAGTGGCAGAGAAATTAATCGAGAGCTTCAGTATCCATGGAACCCCGAAAGAAATTGTCATGGACAAAGGATTAGAATTCGATAACCTGACGCTGAAAGAATTACTTAAACTACACAAGATCAACCTGCATTATACATCGCCACAAAACCCAAATTCCAACTCTCCAATAGAACGTCTCCATTCCACCTTATTGGAACACATAAGGATTATGAAGAATCAGAAGACAACATAAGATCCCAAATTACTGATGAAATTGGCAATTCTGGCTTACAACTCAACTATTCATTCGGTAACAGGAACAACACCATTTGAACTTCTATACGGGCACACGAACGCAAGAGAACAACTGAATCTGTTGAACAACTGAACTACGATAACACCTATTTCCAATATTACATTCAAAACCACAAGGAAAGAACTAGGCATCTTTACGACCAAATAGCAGCTAAACTACAACAGAGAAAAGAAGCTGTAATCCAAAAGGCTAATGAAACCCAAAAAGAAAAACAATTACAAGTCGGACAGCAAGTATATGTAAAACCATCCAAATACTATACGCAAAAAACAAAGGAACGTTACTGGGGACCGTACATTCTTATAAAACTAAATGAAAACGGCACAGTAGAAGTCAAAAATAAGAACAACAAAATTTTAAAATATAACATAAATTCATTAAAACTTGGACCTATTCCAGAGCCCTTATCGGAAGAGGAAGCCGAGGTATTAAAGGTTGAGAACCAAGTAGGACTCCTACCCCTAAAAGAAGGACTGGCTTACAACACCGAAAACCAGCACGAAGTCATCATTCAAAAGGACTATTCCAGCCTACTGAAAATATGGGACACCTACCTACAACAAAAATCTGAAATATCTTCTACCGAAAATCCGCATCAAGAATACTCAGCTTTAATACAACTACGACAAGAAGAGGAAAAGAAAATTCAACAGTTCATCAATATTATCAATCCCTTCAATCGACAGAGAAGAGGAGCATTCAATTTCCTAGGGAGCATAGTCAAAGCTATCACTGGAAACCTGGACGAAGAAGATGGAAGAAAATACGAAGAACAAATTGCCGAGCTTCAAAACAATCAGCAAACCTTCAAGGTAGCGTTCAAATCACAGTTAAACATCCTGAAGAACGTAACCACCCAGTACGAAGATAACATTCGGCAGATGATGTTAAACCAACAGCGTATCACTAAAGAAGCAGAAGCACGCCAAAAAGTCATGGACGCTTTCGAGATGACTAATTATCAAATCCACCTTCTCACCACCATCAGATTAGAAATGGAAGAGCTTGTCGAAGCAACAAATATAGCTAAAGTCGGAATATTACACCCAATGGTCATAGAACCGCAAGTACTCCTAAATTATATAAAATCGAATGGATTTTAAATTCAAACGAAAAATTTCCATTTGATATTTTGGCTGATAACATTTATCTCATTGAATCTATTATTAAGGCCAAGGTGTACCAAACTAAAGATCATTATGTTTTTGTATTGGTCATTCCAATAGTAGATATTGAACCATTTCAATATTATAGCCTTAACCGTTTACCAATTTTTTCAAACAATTGCTATAAACAAATTTCTCCACAATTTCAATACATTGGTCTTAAAGAAAATAAATACTTTGTCTCAAATAAAATTTGTAAACCATTAAGTAAAACAAAATTTCTTTGTAATCATGAGTTAGAAAATTATTTATCTGAAAACGCACCATGCTAAATTCATATTATTCAAATGGATAGTAATTATAAAAATTGCATCTATCAGTCCTTTAATTTAAAAGATATTGAAATTAGAAATATTGATAATAACATAAAAATTTTACTCAGTCCAACTGAAAATAAATTAATAAGAATTTGTCAACAAGATAAAGACACCCAAATTGTGAAAGGTACTTATCTGATAAGAAATATTACTAATTGCATTTTTTTCTATTAAAGAACAAATCATTCGTAATTTTAAAACATTACTTAAAACTGAAATTAAATTAATTCCTTTTCAATGGCAACACAATAAGATAACTACGCTTAATCTTACACAACCAAATTTTGTAAACATTTCTAAAACTATTGATGCTCAAACAAAACTGATAGAATCTATTACGTTTTCTCAACATTATTTCACTACTAAAGACTTTGTCTTGTACTCAGTTATTACAATAATATTTTCTGTTTTTGTATTCATAGCATGTCGCAGATATCGTTCCCACTGCCGACAACAAGCCGACATCACCAACAATGATAAGGCCACAATTGACTCTTATGACAATCAGGCATATCCCTTGCAAGAAATACCATCTCACATGTAATCGACGGTATTTTTGCAGCTGGCCGTGGAGGAGTTGTATCCTGGATACCACACGTGGACCAAGGAATGTGCTGATTGCAGCATCAGCACTATAGCGATAGAGTAGAATAATATAAAAGGCCGCACACGTTAGATAAGAACTAATTGTTATTGTACGCGCGAGCCTTCATAGTATCTGTAATAATTCATTGTACTTAGTGTTAACTTAATTTTGTATGCGAAGTTATCGTAAATAAACATTTTTTTAAATTCAACTGAAACAACGAATTTAACTTATATATTGTTGCGACGCAACATAGCCGCCCACCAAATTTCATAGAAATTTTACAGAAGAAAATAAACGAAAAATTAACACAAACGAGAGGGAGAGAACTTCGAATTTAGTTGAGAGCCGGTAAAGCCACAAGCTTTCTGACGGGGCGGTTGTAGGTTCCGATGCTAGTCTGGACATCTACAACGCGAACAATGTTATCATGCCCGGGGTAAATGGCTTTAATCACGTCACAAGGCCAATTTAGGGGAGCCAAATTCGGCATGATGAGAAAAGCTAAGTCACCGACTGATAGATTTTGGGAAGAGGTGGTCCATTTGCACTTCTGTTGCAAGGTGTGCAAATACTCAGTCGACCAGCGTTGCCAAAAATGTTGCTTAATCTGCTGAAGGAGCTGCCAACGTTTTACTACGGGCATGTCACTCCCATAGTCCGGTTCCGGAGGTGCTAATAATGGGGTGCCAATTAGAAAATGGCCGGGAGTCAAATAATCCAGATTATCAACGTCGGATGACAAGGTGCACAATGGACGCGAATTTAACACGGCTTCTATTTTTGCCAAGACAGTAGCAAATTCCTCATACGTAAGAGGTCGATCACCAACCACACGAGTTAAGTGATGCTTGGTGCTCTTTACACCCGATTCCCACAATCCTCCGAAGTGAGGTGCGCCAGGGGGAATAAAACTCTTTAATGTTCCTCTGAGCCAATCTACCACCGATGTGTCGCTGCACGTTGCGATCTTTCCAAAATGCATAGAGTTCACTCAAATACCGGGAAGCGCCGACGAAATTCGTTCTGCAGTCGCTGTAAATATTTTCGCAAAGTCCCCGGCGGGCAACAAACCGATCGAGAGTGGCGAGAAATGCATCGGTTGACAATTCTGACACAGCTTCCAAGTGTACCGCCTTCGTGGCCATGCACACAAACACGCAGAAGTAGGCCTTATAGGTTTTAGCCTTCGTCCGGTTGGATTCCTTCAACCAAAAGGGACCCGCAAAGTCGACACCAACATTAATAAAAGGACGACCGGGGTTTACACGAGATTGAGGGAGGTGTCCCATAAGTGGAGTAGTCACCTGGGCACGCAATTTGGAACAAGTTAAACATTTGGACAGACATTGGCGAATTACATGTCGGGATGAAACAATCCAAAAACGCTTACAGAGCAACGCTTGCAAAGTGCGGGTACCTGCATGCATGCACATCTTGTGATAATGATGGACAATGAGAGAAGTGAGATACGCATCCTTTGGCAGCAACATGGGATGCCTTGCAGCGAAAGGCAGCATGGCAAAGTGTGGACGGCCGCCCACCCTGAGAAGACCCGCCTGGTCAATAAAGGGAGATAATTTTTGGAACCGTTTTGACGCAGAATCAGCCTTAATAGAAGTGATCACATCAGCAAAATGGTATGACTGGATCTGTTTAACCAAAAAGTGGAGAGAATCTTCTAGTTCCTGGGTGCTAATAAACCCTTGAGAGCTCGGGAATTTACGGGCACGTTTAATAAAACGTAACACATAACACAGACTAAATTGGAGCGTGAAACGGGATGAGAATTTCTGAGTCCACTCTATCAACATATTGCAGGCCTGGGCAGCTACAAGGCTAAAACTGGAGGCTTTGATATCAGGGAGGTCGGAAAGAGAGACCGCCGAAATGTTTGAAATTGACCACAGTTCTTGGCACTGTGTGAGCCATGAAGGACCTTTCCACCACAATGTGTGAGAAAGGACCTGTTCCGGGAATAAACCACGTGACGCAGAATCAGCTGCGTTGAAACCGGATTCCACGTGATACCAGTCCTCAACACGTGTTTTATTGGTGAGCTCAACAGCCCGATTGGCAACAAATGTCTTTAGCTTGTAGGGAGGCGTTTTCAACCAAGATAGCAATAGTTGAATCGCTGCACAGCACATAATCAGAAATTGATAATCTGTTAATCAAGGGGCGCAGTGACTGAAGCAATTTGGACAATAATACAGTAGCACATAACTCCAAACGGGAAATGGATAGAGTATTCAGCGGAGCAACTCGAGTCTTTGCCTTCAACAAAGAAACATGAACGTGATTATCACTTGATTCACCGCGCAGATATACCACAGCAGCATAACCGCCCTGAGATGCATCGCAAAATCCAACAATTGTGAGAAGCGAAGCTGAGGCAGGAATAATTAAGCGGGGAATCTGAATTTCCTAGAGACGAGAGAGCTGGTGGTGAAACTTAACCCACAAATCCGTCAAGGACTCTGGCAGAGGGTCATCGCAGTCCAAAGTTGCCTTCCAAATATCCTGCATAAAACGCTTGGCGAAGAGGAGAAATCCAACCCAATGGATCAAAAATGCGCGCTATGCAAGAAAGAACAGAACGCTTAGTGGCAGGCCTCTCTGAGGGAGTTACTATATAGGTAAAAGAATCTGATCCTGCATCAAACTGGAGACCTAAGATCTTAAAGCATGGAGAGTCTGAAGATGCGATGCTTAATGAAGCTTCACGATCTTTTGCCGGGATCTGGTCCAAAAATGCCTGCGAATTACTCGTCCACTTTTTGAGCGCAAAGCCACCGCTTCCCAAAAGCGCAACGAGTTCCTCCTTCAACTCAAGGGCTTCATCCAAAGTATCTGCTCCAGTAACTACATCATCGACATAGACGTCATGGCGAAAGACTTTAGAAGCAGACGGAAACCTGTGGTGTTCGTCGGAGGCAAGTTGTTGGATGACTCGCAGGGCCAGAAACGGAGCGCACGTAAGACCGTACGTGACTGTTTGCAGTTCAAACTCTTGAACAGGGTCGTTGGAATTATGTCTCCACAAGATATGTTGAAACTTGCGGTCGTTAGGGTTTATCAGAATCTGCCGATACATTTTGCGGATGTCGGTAGTGAAAACGATCTTACGACAATGAAAATTGGAGATGATATCACAGACATCACTCTGTAATTTGGGTCCTGGGAGAAGGGCATCATTCAGGGATACAATCAAATCCGATTGGGGCCTAGATTTAGCAGAGGCATCAAAGACCACTCTTTGATGCCCTACTATTTTAGAGAGAGATTTTTATAAACACAATGGTGAGGAATCAAATACGCACCGCTCTGTGGGACTTGTAACATATGCCCAAGATCGATGTAATCCTTCATAAAGGAATTATGTGCGATGCGGAGAGGAGGATTTCGATTGAGACGAGATTCGAGATTGAACAGCCTAGTGTGAGCTAACTGGCGGAAGTTATCAAAGTTCAGACGTAAGTCTCTCTTGAAGGGTAAAGAAACGACATATCGAGCTTCTGGGCGATAGTGTGATTTTACGAAATGGTTTTCGACTTCGATATCTTCGTGATTGCTAGGAATGTTTATCTCTGGCTCCTCCAATTGCCAAAACTGTTTTAATTCAGCCCGTAAATTTTCTAAGCCCAAGAGAGATGTTGCGTGATTCGATAAAGAAGAGGCATCCTGTAACTTTCCTAAAAGCACCCAACCAAAGGCGGTACTTATCGCCGACAAACCACAGAAAAGTGGTAGAGATGGTTGACCTCGAAGGATCTGAGGAAACAAATCTGCGCCTAGCAAGACATGTATTGGGCCAGGGCAGTCAGGTCAAATCCGGGATCAGCCAGGGCCACATGCTGAAGATCAGATTGAATAGATTGGGACAAACGAGAATGAGGGAGATCGCTTGTGATCTGAGGGAGAATTATCGCACGAGTGGATAATGCAATGGGAGGATCTCATAGCGATTGTAACTCACAAAAAACCTTGCCCTTTGACCAAGAAATATTAGAATTATCTAATCCTAGAATGGGCGTACTCTTTCTATCGATGATTAAATTCAAACGGCTTGCGCATGATGACGTGATGAATGAGAGTTGGGACCCAGAATCAATCACCAATCGAATATTGAGAAAGTTACCAAATCCATCCTTTATTCGGGCAATAGCCGTACCCAATAAAACAGTAGAGTCTGACGAACAGGAGAGAGAGTGCGATACCGAAGAACTGAGTTTCTGCGAGACATCATTGGGGGTCGGAGAATAAGTGTGATTTCAATCCGAGGTAAAATGCAACAGTGAATGGTGTTTGCCGTTGCAAGTTCCACAGGTGAATTTGGATTTACACTCGTTCAGCAAGTAGGAGTTTGCGAAACAATTAAAACACAGCCTGTGACTCCTTATAAAATCACGCTTTTGAGCAGAATTAAGGGATAAGAAATCTTCACAACTCGACAAACGGTGGGAACCTTTGCAACGAGAGCATCTAGCGAAGGTTTCTGCAGAATAAAATGACCGTTTGGGAGCAGAGACGGTGACTTTCGGTTTGAAATTTGAACGGGATGAAGAATTAGATTGAGCCATTTCTAGCGCTTGATACTTCTCTCGAAAAAACGTCAAACAATCTGCACGCTGGGAAACCTTTTCTCGGAAAATTTCAGTTCAAATTTCTCCCGCATTGGGGAATCCACTCGTCTTAATAACAAAGAGAGTAAAATAAAATCTGAGAGATCTGGGATTTTCGAATTGCTTAAAGCCGACACATTATCATGAGCCATGTTATAAAACGTCTGGACGCTCTCATAAGAACCATCCATAAGAGGCTTTAAATCCCAAAGAGATTTCAAATAATGAGGAGACAAAACTCGAGTATTGTTATACCTATCTAATAGGGCTTGCCATGCGGTGTTATAATTTGCGGCGGCAAGAGGAAGTGAGCTCACGGTGCTATTGGGAGGACCTTGTGTCGAGAGAAGTAAATAGTGAAATTTAACTATGTTCGATAACGTCGAATTGTTGTGGATGAGAGAGGAAAATGTATCAAAGAAATACTGCCAGTTTTTTAAGGTACCGTCAAACGTGGCTAACTGTATGTCAGGCAGTCTGATGGGACGTAGTAGCAACGTTTGAATTTGACGCGGCATGTAACTCTTTATCCAAGCTAGACTTGGCGGAAATAATTGTGTAGTAAGCGATTTTGTGTTCCCCAAGCCTTTCGACATCCTGTTTATAGTCCTCGGTTTTATCTAATTTGACACAATCACTGCGAATATTTACATGTGTCATTGTGAATTGGTCAAAAGCAACATCAATATTTTTACAACGGGCTAATAAGAGGGAACGAGAACTGAGTTCGGCGATTATTTTCGCTAATTCGTGCGTAATTTTAATATCCTGCAGCGCTTCGTCGCGGCTTAGACGTAATTCTGTGAGGTGGCGTTCTAAACGATCAGTGTCTGAACGAACGGTCGGAGCCATTTTCAAAATAGAGAGAGAAAAGAGACCGGTTATGAGAGAAATAGGAGAGACCAGACTAGCACTGCGGAGTGAGCGCCAAAAAAACTGGAAAGTGAACGACAAATGCGACTCTACACAATTCGAAGCTCTTAAGGGACAAATAAAAATTGAAATTAATACAAAACGCAAATCTGATGGGCAACGATCCGGCTCGACGGAACAGAATGTTGGGGCAGGGCAGGTGGTATCCCTGATATTTAGGACGCAGTTTACGGCACAAGGAAAAGGACTTACCGAGTTCTTCAAAGGCTGCTGGTTCTCCGGATCTTGGCACCGTCTTCGCTTTTGCGTGAATGGAGAGAAGAGATAGGGGGCCCAGTGATGGCCAAACAATTGTCACTTGGTAAGGTCTTTCTAGAGACCGAAGCGTAAACTTTTCACGCACAATGCTTCGCACACAAAAATATCTAACACACATTCGATGTGCCTCTCTAGCAATTGCACTCGGCAGAAGGAATATTCGGGAACAGGCATGGGGTGGGGTGAACAGGTATTCCTGCCTCTTACCACTTCCAGCCCCATTCTGGTCAAAATAAAATAAAACTAAAATATATATTGTTGCGACGCAACATATAGCTTATGTTGATACATTTCTATCTTGCTCTGTTACAAGTAGTTTAATGCAGTGTAATCTTTGTAAATCTAAATTAGCAGCATGCAACAAATAGTAATGAAATAATTTTTCCACTCTTGTTGTATTACGATGATTTTGAAATCAGTAATCCTTTAGGAGCATAAGCAGGTATTCATAAATTGGGAGCAGTTTATTGTTCATCCCTTGTTAAATTCCACCACAGTATCGGTCAATGTTACTGAAAATATTTGTGTGTATATTATTTCATTGTATATATTATTTCATTTCCGAATAGTTGATGAGATAGTTTTTTTTTCTTTTTTTTTTAGAAAAGCATGGTATTGTAGTTGAACATTCAGGTAAAAAGATAAATATTAAGTTTAAATTGGTATTAATTCAAGGAGGCTTTGGCTTTAAATACGATTTTCGGATTTAGTCAGTCCTTACAGTCAAACTATTTCTGTCGTTTTTGCAAAATGCATAAAACTGATACATATGTGAAAACAAACCTTGTTGAAAATATAAACATAACTACAGAAAATTATTACCTTGATCTAGCAACTACAGATCTCAGTGAAACAGGGAGAGGCATGCATTTTTAATAATACACCTTCTTTCCATTTAACTGAAAATTATTACGTGGATATTATGCATGATTTATTGGAAGGAATCTGTTTGCGCGTCTAATAATTTATATACCATGATTATTACAAATGAGCTTTTTACTGTAGATATTCGTAATTCAAAAATGTTATATTTTCATTAGGATTTTGAAGTCAAAAATAGATATTCAAGATTTGAAAGACTGGGAAGATTTGATCTCACAAAAAATGATTTGTGTCGCCCAATCAAGGTGCAGTTGCCTGAAGACGCAACTGTCCTATCTGTAGTATGCAATTCTGCTAAGTTGAAGGATCAGCGGGAGTGGAGGCAAGTTGAACTTTATAGAGCCGTTAAGGCTGACCTCAATAGTAGAATATCTGCTGGTGAGACCATCTAAAAATTAAATATGTTGGTGGAATTCCTAATTGTATCTTTAAACTAAATATGCCCAACAACGTCCGCTCTAGTATGGGGACTATACTAGAGCGGACGTTGTTCACATATACTACCAAAACACTAAGGGCCTGCGTACCAAAACCAACTTGTTCTACTCTGCTGTAACAGAACACAATTTTGACCTGATTTTCATAACCGAGTCTTGGCTGAACTCTTCTTTTTCTGATTCCGAATTATTCGACTCAAACTACGGCGTCATACGTCACGATCGATGTCCGCTATAGGGCTCTCTTGGAGGAGGTATAATTCTTGCAGTCTCTAATAAACTCTCTTTCTCGCATGTTGATACTGGTGCAATAGTTCGGTCATTTCCAACCATCAACATTGCTATAGCTTGATGCTACTTCAGGAATTTATCAATACTTATGTGTGTTGAAGCCTGAGGCATCTATGCGACTTCTTACAGTTGAGACAGCTGAACAAAATTGAAAATTCTATGCATCGACGACTAGACCTCGTTCTAACAAACGCGGCAATAGATATTCAACATGATATGGTTCCTTTTGGCCCTGAGGATCCCTTGCATCCGTCTCTCAGTATATCTGCAGAGTTTTGCCTGGCTGGTGGATCTCGACCATTTAAAAGTGCTGATAACCTTAGGTACAACTTCTGGAAAGCTAACTATCCTGCATTTTATGCAGATTTATGTGCAGTTGACTGGTCTTTCCTGGACGATTTTAAAGATGTTGATATCATGGTCGATTGCTTCTACTCAAAAGTCTATTCCTTTCTTGATTGCCATGTGCCGTTGTGTGGAAGCAGACGTTCCACTTATCCCCTGTGGTTTACACCCGAAATAGTGAGAAATATTAAGTTATATATTAATATAGTTAAGTTAATATAAAGTTTGCGACTACCAGGAATATTGACCATCGAAATGAATTGAGAGGCTTCGCTTACTGATAAAGAAACAAATTAACGTGTCCTATACCAGTTTCTCGTCACAGGCTCGAGCTGATGTTTGTAGTGATCCAAAGTCCTTTTGGTCATTTGTTAATTTGAAGAGGGGTACAGGTAGAATCCCGGATGTTCTGAGGGATGAGATGATGGAGTATACTAAACCACTCGATGTGATGAATGCTCTTGACGTTCCCCATTTAGTTACGAATGTGCAACAACTGGACATCGAGTGGCGCATACTTTGCAATTCTGATATAAATTATAATAGAGATGCAGGTATAGAACAGTTTTGGAATGACATAGATCAGGTAAAATATGGCGATGGGAACAAAGTTTATAAAAATTTAACGTTTGTTTTTAATTTACTCTGTCTTCCCCATTCATCCGCAAATATGGAGAGAATTTTTCGGTTGTCCACTTCGTCACTTTAATATGAAAATTGATAAAACAATTTTAGGAAAACATAATAATACAATGTATTCAAAGTTTACGTATTTTTGAGTAATCTTTATGTATTTTATAGACTGGATTGTCAGACGTTTATGTATATGTAAATCATATTGTTAAACAAAATACTTTGTCATAATAAGAAGGTAAGATTTCCTTTATTGTGTTATTAAAAAGTTTATTTATTTATTGTCTACAACAATATTTTATAACAAATATCTGTAAATTGTTAACTATTAAATAAACGACGTGTTGTGTCTGAAGTTAGAAGAAATTTAGACTTCATTTGTACCTATTAATAAGAAGTTATTTATTTTATTGTATATGGAAATGTTACATAACAAGTATATTGGTAAATATATGACTTTTTGCACATTATTGAGACGTTTATTTATATTGTGGTAAATACAGTTATATTTTACAACATGTTACACTTTTATTTTTAGTTTGCCATTTCTACCTTCTGCACCGTACGACTATGGTTCGAATTTAATCAGCATTACAGACTCGTGGCGACATCTGTTGGTGGACTCCGGCGTATTGGGAGGCTTGTTTTTGTGTGGCCTGTTTACGCGTAATTAATGTCTTAATTACTGGCGTTAGGCATTGTTTTGGACTATACGCGTTATGTTACGGAATTTCCCATGTTCCATTGCACCTTCGGAACCATATTCCATAGTCCTACGTCCAGTTTTTTCGGCTAATTCGTCATAATTGCGTATTGCGGGTTTTACCTTAATTAGGCCTACTTAGGTAGGGAATCTGTTGTCATCAACGTTGGTCCCTCAACAGAAATGTTGCACAACCACGAGAAGTTAATTGGTCTGTGTAGTTTGGCCGTATTTTAATTTGTTCTGGAACGTGCTGGTTTTTTTGTGCGTCGTACATTTGAGAGCAATTTGTCGCCGATTCTCTTTTTGCATGTCCACCGGAACATCGGCGAATTTGTCAAATTGCTAGGACTGTGTTCTGTGCAATTTTGGCATTTTAATGGTTTGTAATTAAGAACTTGTTAACCCGTGACGTCACCGTCGTAGTTCTAACTTTTGCCGCTACGTACAGTTTCTGTGTTAAACTGGCGCTCATTCGCTGATTGACACTGAAAGAGTTTGGACGTGTGCTGTTCAAATAAATTCAAAGTCCTCTTGAATAGTTTGGTTGAACGTGAGTTTGCACAGAAGGAGATATTGGTGTTATTGGCCTTCACGCTTAGTGCGGATTTATGCAAACCACGTGGAGAAGAAAGTAGGTGTTGTGTATAACCTCACTTCTTACGTCACGGACGGATTTAATAACCTATTATTCTTGGATTTACTTTACGAGCCCAAACAACATCTGCAGGGTATGTGTTCAGCACTCGTTTGTATCTCTTGTGTGTACTTATTCGTCGGTACGCTATTTTAGGCTCCTTCGAATAGATCCATCGAGCAGACTTCATCGAGCAGATTCCTTCGAACAGATCCTCCGAACGCATTCCTTAGAGCAGACTCCTTCGGACAGATTCCATCGACTAGATCTGTCGATCGCACTGTACCTCATCGTGTCGATTACCCACGCTGGTTCCCGAACGCTTGCCGTGGGCTGAAGCGTTGTCGTTTTGGAGGTTATCCACCGTTGAGAAGGAGCGTCGAACGGATTGTCGTCAGGGAGCGCACAGGTCAGATCGTTTAGATACTCCGTCTAACCTTTTTGGCGGAGTGATCACTGTTTTATATCTTGACGCACCCGTGCTGACGTTGCGTACCGATCAGACCTAACGACCACAGGTTCGGTGAACGTCATTGGCGTTTAATGCTCGGCTTGGACCTTCTGTCCGTTCCGTTGATTGTTTGTTTTGGGGCTGTCATTAATCGAGTGGCACCTGACCTCAACTTTGGTTTTATTTTGCCGCAGTGTGAGCGGTTGTTGACGTGTTTGGCATTTGGTGACGCTTGGACGTTGAGGTTAGGTTACTGTTCGAGAACGTGATCAGCCGTCTTCGTTGTGTAATATAGTGTGTCGTGGCCTTCAGCCGGAACTGTAACTTGGCCTTCAGCCTGTATTCTGACGTGGCCTTCAGCTAGAAATAACTTTGCCTTTAGCCTGTATTTTGACGGGGCCTTCAGCCGATATTTACGCTATAGCTTGGTACATCAACATTTTCAGGGCGCTGTGTATGCAACACAACTGTTAGGTAATTTTTGTCCGCATTGGGACAATACGAGTATTATTTGTGTTTGGCCAAACGACAATTTAATGCGCGTTTTGGGTTTTGGGGTTGCGGTTTATTTACAGGTGCGCGCTGAGGTGCTTGATTGTATCTACTCCATATTATTCTGGTTTGATTGTTATGTTAATTATTGTCTCGATTATTACCAGCTATTGAATAAAACTTGGCTTAGTTTTACGTTCTTGGTTTTTGTTGTTCTCTCCTGTGTTGTGCTACAACATCTTACTCTCGCAGGCGAGTATAGTCCTAGTGGTTTAGCCTGCGTGGCGCCCATATTTTCAAGATCTGGTGATTTGTTGATAAACCACGACCACCTCCGTTGACTAGCCGGAGCACCCTAGGACTTTTGAAGGCGCACAGGTAGGGTGAGAAATTAAAGGCGTTACATTGGCGCCCAACGTGGGGCCTGCTTCTGTTAATTAGGCTAATTAATATCCTAGTTAAGCCAAGTTCAATAGTAATTTTTTTTGTGGTTCTTCTGGTTTTTCTTTGTTTGGATAGGCTGGACCTTGATTTGTCGACTAGGTTGTGTAACACTCTCTCCCTCTGGTTGTTTTTGGATTTTTTTTTATTGGCTTCGTAGTTTAGTTTCGATTATTTGCTGGACTTGCTGCCATGGCTGCTCCCACCATGAATATACATCACTTGAAGAGAGATGAGTTGGAGTTTGAGCTTCGGTTTAGAGGAATGGACCCGAGCGAGATAACAGTCGTCGATATGCGAGCAAGTTTACGATCTTTAATACGGCTTGAGCGAGCGCAGAGATCTCCACGCTACTCTAAGTACAAGTTTGACGCAGAGAGGGACCTGGCCGATATTTCTTCCAAATATACAGAGTTGGAAGCTCTGATACTGGATATGGCTGGTGATCGTTCCGGACCTGCTTACCTTCGTTGTTGCTCTCGTGTACTGCACCTACTGGGTCGTGTGGATGGTGTCCCTTTGAAGGAGGCTGACGCTGAGACCGTTAAAAAGAGAAGCGAGTGGCTGGTGAAGGTGTCTGCCCTTTTGAGTCGCTTGCAGGAAGATCGACCTCGTCGTGGTGCAGATTTAAGCAACATGCTCCTGAACGCTGATGATGCGGACGCAGATATTGGGGATTCAGACGCTGATGACGCTGACGCTCCGTTGAATGACGTTAGCATGCGTTCATCTGGTTCTCGACCTGGAGATAGACTTGTTCCGATTCATAAGTGGAATATTCACTTTACCGGCGACCCCAAATCCATGTCAGTGATGGACTTTTTGGAGCGGGTATCCGAATTAAGAAGGGCCCGAGGGTATTCCGAGGAGGAGCTGTACCGATCCTCTCTAGATTTATTTCAGGGTAAGGCGCTGCTCTGGTACCGTTCCGCCATTCAGAAGTGTGCGACGTCGGAAGAGTTAACTGCCCTTCTCAAGAAACATTATCTGCCACCTGATTATAGGAGTCGACTGTTCCAGGAGCTCATGGCTAGGACTCAGGGTCTCAATGAGCCCATCGTCGAGTACTTGTCGTGCATGCAGGCACTATTTAACCGCTATGGCTCGATGGCAAAGGAGGTGCAGCTGGACATTGTCCGCCGGAACTTGGCACCGTTCTACACGATGCAACTGCCGCCTGTTCAGACTATGGAGGAGTTGGAGTCTGAATGCTTGTGTCTGGAGGCAAAGAAGTATCGTGCCGATCATTATCAGGCCCCTCCCCGGAAACATCGGGATTGCGTCGAGCCCGACTTAGCATGTCTTTCTTCTTCGATGGAGGCCGCTGCGGTGTCCTCACCACCTGCTAATAAGCCGCCGACTGACCTTCGGCAGATCGAATGCTATGTTTGCCATGAACTTGGACACTTTGCTCGACAGTGTACCAAGAAAGCTGATTGTACCTGGTGCTATAGATGTCGTCGACCAGGAGTGACTGTCCGCACCTGCCCTAACTGTTCCCCGGCGGAAAACTCCAATCGAAGAGCCTGAAGGGTCGACAGCTTTCCGATGACTCTTCAACACAGACCCATCGAGCACTCTTGGATTATGTCATATCACATGCGTCGGGAGATTCCCGACCCTACTTGCGCGTTTCGATTTTGGGCGTGAGCATGCTTGGACTTTTGGATTCCGGAGCGACAAACACGATTGTTGGTGGACCAAGCTATGAGACACTGTTATCGTTGGGCCTTTCGCTGGACTCTGCCAATCGGAAGAGTTGTACTGTGGCGAACGGTGATCTTTGCGCATCGCTGGGCACTATTGCGACTCCCATGACTCTAATGGATAAGACCTGCCTCTTGAACGTTATGGTGGTACCATCTCTACCACACAGATTAATCCTGGGAATGGATTTTTGGCGAGCTATGGGTATTATTCCCGACCTTGGGAAGGATGTCTGGAAGTTTGGTGATGGCGTCGAAGTGTGTGGTCTGGGGGTCCATGATGAGCTGACCTCTGAACAACGATTGATGTTGGATGACCTGGTTGGTAAGCACTTTGAGGCAATGGGCACTGGTACACTTGGGACTGTTACCTCCGTCGAACATGAGATCATTACGGATTCACCACCCATCAAACTCCGTTATTATCCCGTGTCCCCGGCCAAGCAGAGAATGATTGACCATGAGTTGCAGACATTGTTGGAGCAAAGAGTGGTGGAACCCTCTAAGAGCGCTTGGTCTGCTCCGATTTTGCTCGTGCCGAAGAAGGATGGTACTTACCGTTTCTGCGTCGATTATCGCCGCCTCAACCAGGTAACCAAGAAGGATGCATGCCCTCTGCCGTACATTTCGTCGATTTTGGATCGTCTGCGGGACGCAAAATATATGAGTTCCCTGGATATTAAGTCCGCGTATTTTCAAGTTCCTGTTGCGGAGTCCTCTCGGGAGTATACCGCCTTCACAGTGCCCGGGCGGGGATTGTTCCAATTCCGACGCATGCCGATGGGGCTGACCAATGCTCCGGCAACCTGGCAAAGATTGATAGATCGTATATTGGGGGCTGACTTGGAGCCGTACGTTCTTGTCTATCTTGACGACATTGTCATTATTGCTCCCGATTTTGAAACTCATCTCATCATTTTGGGGAAGGTTCTGGAGCGTTTGCGTGCGGCCGGCCTGACTGTCAGCCGAGAGAAATGCAAATTTTGCATTCCGGAGCTCAAGTATTTGGGATACATAGTCGACCGGAATGGCCTGCGTGTAGACCCGGACAAGGTAGAGGCCATTTTGAAGATTCCTGTACCGCAGACTGTTTCTGAGGTTCGACGTTTTACGGGTATGGCTAGCTGGTACCGTAGGTTCGTCCCGGACTTTGCCACCATCTTATCTCCCATGACCCAACTCACGAAAAAGGTCGTGAAATTTGACTGGACTCCGGACTGTGACCGGGCTTTTCTGTCTATCAAGCAGGCTTTGGTTTCGGTACCCCTCCTGACGTGCCCTGATTTTGAAAAACCGTTTTGTCTGCAGACCGATGCATCTGCGTATGGACTGGGCGCTGTTCTTACCCAGAATTTTGACGGTGACGAGCGAGTGATAGCCTTTTTATCTAGGTCCTTGACACGGCAGGAGAGAAACTACTCGACGACGGAGAGAGAATGTTTGGGAGTGATCTGGGCAGTAGAAAAACTGCGCCATTATTTGGAAGGTACTAGGTTTACCGTTATTACGGACCATGCATCGTTGGTATGGTTGCACCGATTGAAGGATCCAACTGGTCGTTTGGCTAGATGGGCCGTAAGATTGCAGCCGTTTGATTTTGAGATTATTCACCGGAAGGGCCGTGACATGGTGGTCCCTGATTGTTTGTCCCGTTCTGTGCCTGTTTCTGTGGACTCCGTGCGTGCCGATGATATCTCATCTGACTTCGCTTCGACTTCTGATGCCTGGTATCATGGCATGATCGTCCGTGTTGAGCGAGAGATTCACAAGTATCCGCAATGGCGAGTCGAGAATGGACTTTTGTATAAATATGTGAAGTGGAAGGGATGTGGACTCTCTGATGATGGCGAGAGGTGGAAGCTGATTGTGCCTGCTGACCGCAGAATCCCATTGTTGAAGCGTTATCATGACGACCCTCGCGCTGGACATGTTGGAAGCTATAAGGTTTACTGGCGCTTAAGGGAGAGATATATCTGGCCAAAGATGCACGTCGACGTGGCGAGATATGTGCGTCGGTGTCGTGTGCGCCGCACATAAGCCTGAACAGCGTGCCCCTGCGGGATTGATGGGCTCTCGACCTGATGTATCGCGACCATGGCAGATGATAAGCCTGGATTTTGTGGGACCATTGCCACGCTCTTCTAAGGGGAACACTACCATTCTTGCCGTCAGTGACTATTTCAGCAAGTATGTCCTTTTGTTCGCCCTTCGATCAGCTACCGCGAAGAGTCTCGTTAAAGCGATTGAGGATCATGTATTTTTGGTGTACGGTGCACCTCAATACCTGATTTGCGATAATGGCGTCCAGATGAGGAGCAGGGACTTTCAGTCTCTGTGCGATTCCTATGGCACCAAGATCTCGTACACTCCGCTATATTGTCCCCGAGCTGATCCGGTGGAGCGAGTAAACCGCGTTGTCAAGACCATGCTGAGCTGCTACTTGAGGGATAACCAGCGAAAGTGGGATGAATACCTTGCCCCAATAGGTTGTGCCATTCGGGCATCTAGAAGCGAAACCACCGGTTATTCACCTTTCTACGTGAACTTTGGTAGGCATTATGTTGGATGTGGCGATGCCTTTGAGCGGGTGATCACTGATCATGAGCCGCCGGATGTACCTACCCGAGTTAAGGGCTTCCAGCGGCTATTCCTTAAGGTCCGCAAAGAACTCGCTGCAGCTCAAGAGCGAGGCCGAAAAGTGTACAACTTACGTAGAAGGCCGGTACAGTATGTCATCGGACATTGGGTGTGGCGTCGTAATAAGGTCTTGTCAAATGCGGCGAACTTCATCAACGCCAAACTGGCTGCCAAATTCGTGGGCCCTTATCGCGTAAAGAAAAAAATAGGTGCCTGGACTTATGAGCTGGAGGAGGACACTGGTAGACCTGCAGGGACTTGGCACGTACAGGAGTTGAAGCCGGTGCATGACGGGGATGGCATCACTTAAAACACCCAGCGCTCTGTAGTGGGGGCAGAAGAATACCACTACCGCGAATTCCTGCGTCCGGTAAAAATCCGGTAAAGTGACACGAAGAAACCTCTGGAACATCATTTTTGGTTGGGTCTGGCTTGGGTTCGTCGAAAAACACACCCAGCGCTCTGTAGTGGGGGCAGAAGAATACCACTACCGCGACTTCCTGCGTCCGGTAAAAGTCCGGTAAAGTGACACGGTGACTGCCCACTTCCCCGCGTAATCCTCCAGGATTGGAGTTGGAAGCGAGGTCCTAGCAACGCGTCTAGGCCTCGGTAGATTTTTCTTTTGGAGTTGTTATATTTTGGATATAGGCTTTGGATTTGATAGTTGCTGGTACCACCACCCTAGTGGTTTGTCGGGTGTGTTCCCTAGGTTTTTCCAAATTTTTCTTAACCCTTTTGGCTATTTTTTTGTTGGCAGGTGGTACATTTTTTTGTTTAGAGCATTGACGTGTTTAGCTCTCTTTTTTGTTTTGGGGGTCTCGTGCAGTTTCTCCGGCGGTGGTCGGGTTGGGTGGTTGGTTCGATAGTGGATTCTATATGTCAGTGTTTCCTGTGATTTTCGTACACGAGGCTGCGGATGCTCGTCCGTACGCGCAATGCAAAATCACCTCTTTCTTTTTGTGTTGTCCCCTTTATGTCCCCCTTCCGAATCCATTACCGGGCCCCACTTGATCCGGATGGCGGCGGCGGGCTGTACGTGACTTTTTAACCTTTTGGGGGGGGTGCATGGATTTGTCTTCTTAGAGTTTAAGGTTTCTGCATATTTTTCACTTTTTTGGCATTTTAATTACTTAGAAATTTTGCTCCGGGTGGTCAGCGTTCTGAGTGTCGGCAGTTCGTCGCTCGTGTGGAAGACATCAGTGGTTGCAGTCGGGCAGCATTTCCTCCTCGGATTGTTAGTTTTTCAATCGGAAAATTTTAGAGGAAATTTTCCTCTGTGGAAGGAGAGGGGGAGTGTTACACTTTTATTTTTAGTTTGCCATTTCTACCTTCTGCACCGTACGACTATGGTTCGAATTTAATCAGCGTTACAGACTCGTGGCGACATCTGTTGGTGGACTCCGGCGTATTGGGAGGCTTGTTTTTGTGTGGCCTGTTTACGCGTAATTAATGTCTTAATTACTGGCGTTAGGCATTGTTTTGGACTACACGCGTTATGTTACGGAATTTCCCATGTTCCATTGCACCTTCGGAACCATATTCCATTGTCCTACGTCCAGTTTTTCCGGCTAATTTGTCATAATTGCGTATTGCGGGTTTTACCTTAATTAGGCCTACTTAGGTAGGGAATCTGTTGTCATCAACGTTGGTCCCTCAACAGAAATGTTGCACAACCACGAGAAGCTAATTGGTCTGTGTAGTTTGGCCGTGTTTTAATTTGTTCTGGAACGTGCTGGTTTTTTTGTGTACAATTGAGAGCAATTTGTCGCCGATTCTCTTTTTGCATGTCCACCGGAACATCGGCGAATTTGTCAAATTGCTAGGACTGTGTTCTGTGCAATTTTGGCATTTTAATGGTTTGTAATTAAGAACTTGTTAACCCGTGACGTCACCGTCGTAGTTCTAACTTTTGCCGCTACGTACAGTTTCTGTGTTAAACTGGCGCTCATTCGCTGATTGACACTGAAAGAGTTTGGACGTGTGCTGTTCAAATAAATTCAAAGTCCTCTTGAATAGTTTGGTTGAACGTGAGTTTGCACAGAAGGAGATATTGGTGTTATTGGCCTTCACGCTTAGTGCGGATTTATGCAAACCACGTGGAGAAGAAAGTAGGTGTTGTATATAACCTCACTTCTTACGTCACGGACGGATTTAATAACCTATTATTCTTGGATTTACTTTACGAGCCCAAACAACATCTGCAGGGTATGTGTTCAGCACTCGTTTGTATCTCTTGTGTGTACTTATTCGTCGGTACGCTATTTTAGGCTCCTTCGAATAGATCCATCGAGCAGACTTCATCGAGCAGATTCCTTCGAACAGATCCTCCGAACGCATTCCTTAGAGCAGACTCCTTCGGACAGATTCCATCGACTAGATCTGTCGATCGCACTGTACCTCATCGTGTCGATTACCCACGCTGGTTCCCGAACGCTTGCCGTGGGCTGAAGCGTTGTCGTTTTGGAGGTTATCCACCGTTGAGAAGGAGCGTCGAACGGATTGTCGTCAGGGAGCGCACAGGTCAGATCGTTTAGATACTCCGTCTAACCTTTTTGGCGGAGTGATCACTGTTTTATATCTTGACGCACCCGTGCTGACGTTGCGTACCGATCAGACCTAACGACCACAGGTTCGGTGAACGTCATTGGCGTTTAATGCACGGCTTGGACCTTCTGTCCGTTTCGTCGATTGTTTGTTTTGGGGCTGTCATTAATCGAGTGGCACCTGACCTCAACTTTGGTTTTATTTTGCCGCAGTGTGAGCGGTTGTTGACGTGTTTGGCGTTTGGTGACGCTTGGACGTTGAGGTTAGGTTACTGTTCGAGAACGTGATCAGCCGTCTTCGTTGTGTAATATAGTGTGTCGTGGCCTTCAGCCGGAACTGTAACTTGGCCTTCAGCCTGTATTCTGACGTGGCCTTCAGCTAGAAATAACTTTGCCTTCAGCCTGTATTTTGACGGGGCCTTCAGCCGATATTTACGCTATAGCTTGGTACATCAACATTTTCAGGGCGCTGTGTATGCAACACAACTGTTAGGTAATTTTCGTCCGCATTGGGACAATACGAGTATTATTTGTGTTTGGCCAAACGACAATTTAATGCGCGTTTTGGGTTTTGGGGTTGCGGTTTATTTACAGGTGCGCGCTGAGGTGCGCGCTTGATTGTATCTATACCATATTATTCTGGTTTGATTGTTATGTTAATTATTGTCTCGATTATTACCAGCTATTGAATAAAACTTGGCTTAGTTTTACGTTCTTGGTTTTTGTTGTTCTCTCCTGTGTTGTGCTACAACATCTTACTCTCGCAGGCGAGTATAGTCCTAGTGGTTTAGCCTGCGTGGCGCCCATATTTTCAAGATCTGGTGATTTGTTGATAAACCACGACCACCTCCGTTGACTAGCCGGAGCACCCTAGGACTTTTGAAGGCGCACAGGTAGGGTGAGAAATTAAAGGCGTTACAAACATCTACCGGTTTCCCCTTCAAATCCACCGCATGTTTGCAAGCTCCCTACCGCTAACCTAATAGTTTACCTGGCAACACTGCTTTGAAGCTTTATTTTAGTATGGAAACAGATGACAGAATAACCGGAGCTGCCGAAATTCAAAGTTTGCTCAAAGAACCAGTAACCAAATTGTATTTGCAATTTTTATTGTTCGTTTTGCCTATATTCGTCCACATAAATTTAGAATTTCAATCCGAAATCCCCAAAATACACTTACTTTACTAAAAAATGTCATCTCTGCTTTCAAATTACTGTTGAGTTTCTATATGAAACCAGATTATTTAAAAACGCTCGTACAAACTATGCTTCATTGGAAAAATTGTATCTAGGTCCAAAAATAGCAATAACACTAGCTGAAAATGTATTAGAACATAGCGTGCTCCACGAATTCCGCTTGAAATGCCTAAATTTCTACATTGAGGCTGCAAATCAAATTTATAAATGGTTTCCATTCGATTCTCGGGAGGTGCAGACTCTTAAAGAACTTAATTTTTTGGATCCTAAGAATATAACAAATATTGAAAGTATTGGATCATTAGCTCAAAAATTCTGACGAAGTACAGCTTATCCTAAAATTACAAAAATTGTTAAAGTGCCACTTGTTTTGCCGCACAGTAGCGCCTGTCTAGAAAGAATTTTTAGTACAATTAATCAAAATAAAACCAAGCAACGTAATAGGTTAAGTACTGACACTTGAACCGGTATTCTCCATTCAAAACGTTTAATTTAAAAAAAAAATTTGCGATTTTGATATAACAGCTGATGTATTAAATCATCATAACAATAAAATGTATAAGGAGTAGATATTTAATATTTGATATTTGTTATTGGGGGTACAAGATTTTCACGTTTTAATAACCCCTCACCACCTTAAGAAAAATCTAGTGAAATCTAGGGATTTTTTGAAGCGGCGTCTAGAAACTTCTTGGATTTGAACCTGGAACACTGTCGACAGGTTAGTTTTGAAGCAACATTCAAGCTGTATGTGCGCAGTGATATTTTTTGTAGACGGAAAAAGGGAAATGAGTTATCATGGCACAACAGAAAAATGAACAGGAATTCAATGAAAAATTAGTAGATGCTGTAGAAAAATATACTTGCTTATACAATTATAAGTTAGCAGAATATTCTCGAAAAGATGTGTCATGTCCTGATCCTTATGATCAAGTTACTTCGTTGTCTTAGTGATAAAAATATAATATAGATAAATAGTTACATGTTTGACTTGTAGAATCATTCAGCAAAATAGATGGATTATTATAAACCCTGCGTTTAGTAATTAATATACAACAGCTGAATTTGGCGACGAGGATTGAAGAATCCCACGATCTCAACGATTATTGCAGAAATGGCAACATTAGGAGCTATTGAATAGTTCAATGTGAATGATCCAGCAAAATGGGAATCATACAGGGAGAGAATTGAATTCTACATTATGGCAAATGCCATCAAAACAGAGGAGAAGAAAAGGGCGATTCTATCCGAGCATTTTATAGCAAATTTTGTTAAGGAATTAAGAAATTTATCAGAGAACTGTGGATTTGAAACATCTCTGGAAACTATGCTACGTGACAGGCTGACGTGACATGCCGTATCTCAGAGGAAGGACTCCAACGAAAGTTGCTGGCAGAGAAAAATCTCAAATTTCAAAAAGCTTTTGACATGTGTCTAGCCTATGAGACTGCATCAACTGGATCGTTTCTTCTGCGTGAGTCCTCACTGGCGGCGGGAGAATGCGGCAACGGAGGAAGGAATGGAGGTGCCCTGCGACGAGTAAACTACAATCAGAAATGTTTTCAGTGCGAAGGTGCCCACTCTCCTGAAGATTGTAAGTTCTTTAACGCAAAATGCAGATTCTGTTCTAAGCAGGGGCACATTGAAAAGGCATGTTGTCTTAAGAAGTAGAAAGCAAAGAAAACAGTGCACAAAACAACCTTTGAAAACGGCAACGAAGACGGTGACGATCAAAATCAGCAGGATTATGAACTAACCGTGAACCACATGCATATTGACAGTATTTTTGACAGTGTCACGGTGACATTAAAAGTAAATGGAAAGCCGATTCGCATGGACGTAGATTCAGGTGCTGGAGCTAGCGTTATGGGAAAGAAAACATTCAAGGAAATGTATGGTAAGAAAAGACTAATTCTACAAACACCTAAACACACACTGAAAGATTATCAGGGTAAGGTGGTAGAAACGCTTGGCGAATGTATAGTACCTGTTAATTTTAAAAACAAAAATGCTAATCTTCCACTAATTATTATTAACAGCAATCGTTCAAGTCTTTTAGGAAGAAATTGGTTCTCGCCTCTAGGGATCTCAGTTACAGGAATCAACGTAGTATTGGACACATCCAAGAACCAACCAGATTATGTGAAGGAGTATCCCGAGGTTTTTGAAGATATCGAGGTCCACCCGTTTCCTTCAACATTGACAAGACAGTAAGACACATTGTGCTGACTGCTCGTCGTGTACCATTTGCGCTGAAGGCACGAATAGACCATGAATTGGATAGACTCCTTGAACAAGGTGTGTTAGAACCAGTTACACATCCTACTTGGTGCACGCCTACCGTTAGTGTCATTAAGCCAAATGGTGATATAATGCTTTGTGGCGACTACCGCGTCACACTGAACAAGGCATTACGATTGGATACTTACCCGATGCCTTCAGTAAGAAACATTGCGTACCGATCAGACCTAACGACCACAGGTTCGGTGAACGTCATTGGCGTTTAATGCACGGCTTGGACCTTCTGTCCGTTTCGTCGATTGTTTGTTTTGGGGCTGTCATTAATCGAGTGGCACCTGACCTCAACTTTGGTTTTATTTTGCCGCAGTGTGAGCGGTTGTTGACGTGTTTGGCGTTTGGTGACGCTTGGACGTTGAGGTTAGGTTACTGTTCGAGAACGTGATCAGCCGTCTTCGTTGTGTAATATAGTGTGTCGTGGCCTTCAGCCGGAACTGTAACTTGGCCTTCAGCCTGTATTCTGACGTGGCCTTCAGCTAGAAATAACTTTGCCTTCAGCCTGTATTTTGACGGGGCCTTCAGCCGATATTTACGCTATAGCTTGGTACATCAACATTTTCAGGGCGCTGTGTATGCAACACAACTGTTAGGTAATTTTCGTCCGCATTGGGACAATACGAGTATTATTTGTGTTTGGCCAAACGATAATTTAATGCGCGTTTTGGGTTTTGGGGTTGCGGTTTATTTACAGGTGCGCGCTGAGGTGCGCGCTTGATTGTATCTATACCATATTATTCTGGTTTGATTGTTATGTTAATTATTGTCTCGATTATTACCAGCTATTGAATAAAACTTGGCTTAGTTTTACGTTCTTGGTTTTTGTTGTTCTCTCCTGTGTTGTGCTACAACATCTTACTCTCGCAGGCGAGTATAGTCCTAGTGGTTTAGCCTGCGTGGCGCCCATATTTTCAAGATCTGGTGATTTGTTGATAAACCACGACCACCTCCGTTGACTAGCCGGGGCACCCTAGGACTTTTGAAGGCGCACAGGTAGGGTGAGAAATTAAAGGCGTTACAAACATCTACCGGTTTCCCCTTCAAATCCACCGCATGTTTGCAAGCTCCCTACCGCTAACCTAATAGTTTACCTGGCAACACTGCTTTGAAGCTTTATTTTAGTATGGAAACAGATGACAGAATAACCGGAGCTGCCGAAATTCAAAGTTTGCTCAAAGAACCGGTAACCAAATTGTATTTGCAATTTTTATTGTTCGTTTTGCCTATATTCGTCCACATAAATTTAGAATTTCAATCCGAAATCCCCAAAATACACTTACTTTACTAAAAAATGTCATCTCTGCTTTCAAATTACTGTTGAGTTTCTATATGAAACCAGATTATTTAAAAACGCTCGTACAAACTATGCTTCGTTGGAAAAATTGTATCTAGGTCCAAAAATAGCAATAACACTAGCTGAAAATGTATTAGAACATAGCGTGCTCCACGAATTCCGCTTGAAATGCCTAAATTTCTACATTGAGGCTGCAAATCAAATTTATAAATGGTTTCCATTCGATTCTCGGGAGGTGCAGACTCTTAAAGAACTTAATTTTTTGGATCCTAAGAATATAACAAATATTGAAAGTATTGGATCATTAGCTCAAAAATTCTGACGAAGTACAGCTTATCCTAAAATTACAAAAATTGTTAAAGTGCCACTTGTTTTGCCGCACAGTAGCGCCTGTCTAGAAAGAATTTTTAGTACAATTAATCAAAATAAAACCAAGCAACGTAATAGGTTAAGTACTGACACTTGAACCGGTATTCTCCATTCAAAACGTTTAATTTAAAAAAAAAATTTGCGATTTTGATATAACAGCTGATGTATTAAATCATCATAACAATAAAATGTATAAGGAGTAGATATTTAATATTTGATATTTGTTATTGGGGGTACAAGATTTTCACGTTTTAATAACCCCTCACCACCTTAAGAAAAATCTAGTGAAATCTAGGGATTTTTTTGAAGCGGCGTCTAGAAACTTCTTGGATTTGAACCTGGAACACTGTCGACAGGTTAGTTTTGAAGCAACATTCAAGCTGTATGTGCGCAGTGATATTTTTTGTAGACGGAAAAAGGGAAATGAGTTATCATGGCACAACAGAAAAATGAACAGGAATTCAATGAAAAATTAGTAGATGCTGTAGAAAAATATACTTGCTTATACAATTATAAGTTAGCAGAATATTCTCGAAAAGATGTGTCATGTCCTGATCCTTATGATCAAGTTACTTCGTTGTCTTAGTGATAAAAATATAATATAGATAAATAGTTACATGTTTGACTTGTAGAATCATTCAGCAAAATAGATGGATTATTATAAATCCTGCGTTTAGTAATTAATATACAACAGCTGAATTTGGCGATGAGGATTGAAGAATCCCACGATCTCAACGATTATTGCAGAAATGGCAACATTAGGAGCTATTGAATAGTTCAATGTGAATGATCCAGCAAAATGGGAATCATACAGGGAGAGAATTGAATTCTACATTATGGCAAATGCCATCAAAACAGAGGAGAAGAAAAGGGCGATTCTATCCGAGCATTTTATAGCAAATTTTGTTAAGGAATTAAGAAATTTATCAGAGAACTGTGGATTTGAAACATCTCTGGAAACTATGCTACGTGACAGGCTGACGTGACATGCCGTATCTCAGAGGAAGGACTCCAACAAAAGTTGCTGGCAGAGAAAAATCTCAAATTTCAAAAAGCTTTTGACATGTGTCTAGCCTATGAGACTGCATCAACTGGATCGTTTCTTCTGCGTGAGTCCTCACTGGCGGCGGGAGAATGCGGCAACGGAGGAAGGAATGGAGGTGCCCTGCGACGAGTAAACTACAATCAGAAATGTTTTCAGTGCGAAGGTGCCCACTCTCCTGAAGATTGTAAGTTCTTTAACGCAAAATGCAGATTCTGTTCTAAGCAGGGGCACATTGAAAAGGCATGTTGTCTTAAGAAGTAGAAAGCAAAGAAAACAGTGCACAAAACAACCTTTGAAAACGGCAACGAAGACGGTGACGATCAAAATCAGCAGGATTATGAACTAACCGTGAACCACATGCATATTGACAGTATTTTTGACAGTGTCACGGTGACATTAAAAGTAAATGGAAAGCCGATTCGCATGGACGTAGATTCAGGTGCTGGAGCTAGCGTTATGGGAAAGAAAACATTCAAGGAAATGTATGGTAAGAAAAGACTAATTCTACGAACACCTAAACACACACTGAAAGATTATCAGGGTAAGGTGGTAGAAACGCTTGGCGAATGTATAGTACCTGTTAATTTTAAAAACAAAAATGCTAATCTTCCACTAATTATTATTAACAGCAATCGTTCAAGTCTTTTAGGAAGAAATTGGTTCTCGCCTCTAGGGATCTCAGTTACAGGAATCAACGTAGTATTGGACACATCCAAGAACCAACCAGATTATGTGAAGGAGTATCCCGAGGTTTTTGAAGATATCGAGGTCCACCCGTTTCCTTCAACATTGACAAGACAGTAAGACACATTGTGCTGACTGCTCGTCGTGTACCATTTGCGCTGAAGGCACGAATAGACCATGAATTGGATAGACTCCTTGAACAAGGTGTGTTAGAACCAGTTACACCTCCTACTTGGTGCACGCCTACCGTTAGTGTCATTAAGCCAAATGGTGATATAATGCTTTGTGGCGACTACCGCGTCACACTGAACAAGGCATTACGATTGGATACTTACCCGATGCCTTCAGTAAGAAACATTTTGGCGACACTTGCTGGAGGAATATTCTTCGCTAAAATCGACGTGGCTCAAGCGTACTTAAAGCTCACCGTAGTTGAAGAAGCTGCAGAAGCCCAGACCATCATTACTCATCGTGGAGCTTTCAAGTGCAAAAGGTTACAGTTCGGTGTATCTGTAGCTCCACAAATATTCCAAACATTTATTGATGCATGCCTGGTGGGAATACCAGGAGTAATGCCATATTTTGATGATATTTTATGCGTTGGAAAATTGGAACTGGATCTACAAACAAATGCACGGGAAGTACTTAGACGATTCCAAGAAGAAGGGCTACACGTAAAGCGTGAAAAGTGTACGTTTCAAGCAGGGAAAATTACATACGTAGGTTTTCAGTGCGTGAGGAATCAGCCCAACCAAAGAAAAGATGACAGCAATTGAAAATGCTCCTGAACCCACTATTAAGACGCAACTTTAGGCATTCCTGGGATTGGTAAATTTTTATCACTTTTTCCTACCGGATAAAGCACCATTGCATAAGTTATTGAAGAAAGATGTACCATTTAAATGGTGCGAAGAGCAACATAAATCTTTCATTAACCTTAAGAAATGCCTCACATCTAAACCAATACTAGGGCACTACGATGAGAAAAATCCCCTAATTTTGACTGCGGCCGCAAGTTCATATGGAGTTGGATGTGTGTTGAGTCAACCAGACGGCATGGGACATGAAAAGGGCATATCATAGTCGCACTTTATCCCCTGCGAAGAGGAACTTAACACCGCGGTTGATTACGCGGGACCGTTCATCATAAAGGATAGTAAGCGGAATTGAAAATTTATAAAGTCTTATCTTTGTGTTTTTGTTTGTTACGTGACCAGGGAGGTAGCTACTGAATTGAGTACCGCGTGTTTCTTGCCAGTGTTCTGACAATGGAACTAATTTTGTGGGTGCTTATGGTGAAATAAAGTTATGGCCTTTAAAGAATTTAAAATTGCAGACGATAAAAAATTAACATGATATTTTACAGAGAATGATATAGAATGGTTTTTTACTCCTCACATGGGCGGGTTGCATGAAGCTGCTGTAAAGAGTGCCAAAACACATTTATTAAGAGTGTTAGGTAATGCGAGGTTAACTTACGAACAATTTTATACGGTGGTGTGCCAGACACAGGGTATATTGAATTCCCGTCCTTCATATCCCAGTTCCGATGATCCTTGTGATTTATCTCCCCTTACACCTGGTCACTTCCTCATCGGACAAAGCCTGAATGCATTGCCTGATGGAAGATTTGCTGCATCCAGTAGTCGTCTAAAGGACTACCAAAGGTCTCAGGAGCTGGTGAATCATTTCTGGCGCAGATGCAATCAGGAATATCTGCATACCTTGCAACAAATGGGTAAATGGTGCCGTCCAGGTTCTTCATCAGCCAAAACAGCTGACCGGTCGTGGCCATTCGAAACACTTGTCAACCAAGGTGTGTGAGTGAACATAACATAAGAAAACTTACAACGTTGCCAAGCCGGCCGTTTTAAACGATCTTTGTGACGTCACAAAGATCAACTCTACTTCAAACTTCAAATGACGATTTTTCTTAATTTAAAGCAATGGTTGAGATTTTATGTGTAAAGTAGCAATCAGTAGCATCCCTACTTTGTGGAAAACAACAATTATTGCCCAACTTGTGTCCGTTGCCAGCGGAGTAGTGTAGTTAGATGGTGATTCCCTAGAACTAGATAATAAGGGAAAAGTTTAAAAAAAGGTGTGGTGACTAGCAGTTAAGGCGGAATTTGAATTATTTGGAAATTGTTTCCGTACATTTTATTGGATCGTTTATAGTTTGTTTCTCATATTGATATTTGAACACTTGAATTTGATTTGGCCTAGCCGTTAGTTTATGTATTTTGATTTGTACTTATCTGTTTTGTGGGGCCTGTATATTGAACTTCTGTTCAATAATGTTGCGTACGCACGAATAGTTTATAATTTGAATTTAAGAAAGAAGGTGTGGTTTGTTAGTTCGTAGTTTTATCACCGGGGAGGCGCATGAGCCGAACGCACTCGTGAGTGAGTTGAATATGAGTCGCATATGTACAACGTAGCGAGGTGGTCGTCGTATCCTGTAGTGTGATGTGTCACTAATAAAAACATCGAAAACACAGTCCACTGAGGTTTCATCGAGCGCCAACATTATCAAAACTCTATTAATGGTGTTTATGGAGATCAACACCGTTACTGCATCTTAACTTTGACTTAGTTACCGGCTGCCACTAGATTACAGCGTTGACTGACAAGTTCTAAGAAGACGCGCAATGTCCGTACAGAATCGTGTCGCAGGGTACTGGCTATGGTTCCAAGCACACCCCTCACTCAGCTTCAGGTACGGTCGCCTACGATCTGAGTGACAAGTTTGTGGCTCCCTCCAAATCATGCGGCTTTTCGGTGAACTAACAATATCAACAACCGTGGGTCGGCCTCCTGCCAAATATTTTAGGCATCGGAATATCTAAGCGGGTTGGTAATAGCGCACGCAGCGCTACATATTCCATTTCTTTAGGATTTGTGCCTATTCTAATTGATATGTTTTTTTTTGTTACTAGAGTTTAGTCAGGGTTTAGTCAGAATTCAACAGTAGACCTTTTGTAGGGAATGCTGACTAAACCGATATATGGTTTCCCTATGATTTAACTTTGTTAAATTCTTAAGTTATTTTTCGGGGTAAGAAAGCTGACTAATGGTGGGTTTAGTCAGCTTTCTTAACTCGGAAAATAATTATAAATGTATAATTTACAACTAATTTGCCGAAATAATCTTATCTCAAACGGTTTAAATTTAAAAATATGTATATACAGACAGAAAAACTGTTGATTAACTCTATCGGCAAAATATAAAATAATACATAATTCAAAATAAATTACTAAATCATTACAAATTATTGTGTATTTACAGGTGCTATATTTACCTATCAAAATAAAACCTAAGTAATGTATTTTTTTGTTATTTCGCTGTAGCTATAGCAAAATATAGAGGATTATAGCTCGTATAGAGAATATACCTAATATTTGATAATGTAAATACCTACATCATAATTATGATTGTAAAACGTTTAATCGATTATTATTGAGTTTAAATTATAAACTATTTAGTGTTTTTACTTAGGATTGTGTAACTCAAAAACTACCTACCTATTGAATGTTAACCGAACTTACATATGTACTTACTACTCATTTGATATTTGGCACCCACTATTCATTTCATATTTTACAAATTATTTGTTTATTTATTATACATTAAAGCAGGCATACATATTCATGTATTATTTATTATTTAATTAAAGGAGAATTAAGGAAATTATTTAATTTTTACTTAATTTTAGGTTTAGACATTTGCCAAATATTCGAATATATAGAGCTGGCTTTATACGAATTCAAACAAAGTTACCAAAATCACTGGTATTATTTTATAATTACCTATTAGATGAATACATCGGGCAATTAATACATAAAAAAGAAACTACGGCACATGTTTGAACAAGCATTTATTAATACATGGTATTCTATACTTTATGTCAAAAATACAACAAACAAAAATATTCACAAAATTAGAAAATAAATACACACGACACACTTTATAATAAATATGGTTATACTAAATTATTGCGATAAAATGCGAACTTTTCTATGAGGTTTATTTGTTGATTTTGTGTATGTCTTCTTTCTATGGTTATCGGATTGCCATTGTAAAGTTCTGAACACTTTCATTTTGATCAATAATTTAATGATTTGTCTTCTGTGGTCGAAACAACTGGGAATTTCATGTACCCAAGGTAACTGTTCCAAGATGTCACGTTCTATTTTTTGCGCCATGTTTTCCGACAGTTTGTATGTGTGATATAAACTATTGAAAGTATCTAGAAGCCGTGCAATGATACCAACAAAGCCTTCTGCTGGTCTTTTCAAAAACTTTATATTAGTAGAACACCCATACTCCTTATTCAAAATAAATATTTCGTTGTCTTGTAAAACTTCATCACAGCCTTTCAGTAGTATAGATTTACAGTCTTCACAATTTGTTTTTCGCAAAATTGCGTGAATTAAATAACCCGCCACGTATACTGTTGAGCAAGTTTCTAGAGTTACGTTCTTCTGGGCACTACTACATGGAATAGTAACGTCTAAAACGTCGGTATGTCCATCATCATCGGCATCATTCCCGTCGATAACCTTACCTGATCGATTTACCTCTAGGACTTGGTTTTCTTTTTCAGCATCGGTAGTAAATTGGTCAATTTCTAGCCCTGACAGTACAAGTGCGTCGGCATCACAGTTACTGCTATCAACATCCATTCTCAATCGTATGCTGGTGTTATGTTAGGTGGCAATTCGGAATTGACGTACTGTGGGTGTTGGATTGTAACCACCTCTGGTTCGGACAACTGAGAAGAAGTTTTCAATTGGATCCTGGTTCAAAAAGCTTGTTAGTAAATATTTGATTCCCAGTAATTTTAGTTCAGACCATAATAACAAAATTGATCGTATAGTCCATTGAAATCCGCCTAAGCAATAAATATTGTTTCTTTTCTTTTCATTTTCCAACACCTCAATGTTTTGAAAGAAAGTCAATCCATGCAATAAAACATTTTCCGATCTATCATTATGTATAGACAGCGGTCTTTGTTGGGGTTGCGATCCTTTAGTATTCTGCTATTCAGGCTATCAAATATGTTATTGATATTTTCAATAAATCCAACAGTATCTAATGCCGTATCACTTTTTAATTCAGATATTCTGCTGGCAGTGGAAATTGCGGCAGCTACTGTATGTGAAAAGATCTGGGTAGCATATTTGACGCGCATTTTCTGGAAAGTGTCTGGACTGATGTGCGGCTCTCTAATTTTTAACATTGTCCGGGCGGTTGTGCTTTTTTTGTCTATATTATACGTTTCAACAACGTCGCTCCAGGATACTGTTTTGTTGTTAACTTTAAATTTGAGTTTTTTGTTCATAAAATTATTTTGTAGAGATTTTATTAAGTGAGATGCGTCAAAAGAGGTGTATACTTTTTTATTGTCAATTTCAATAGTTGGATGTTGTACAGTAGCGCCCAATAATTCCATTGCTTTTCTGTTATTAGAACCTTGATCACATACTAACATTTTAGGGTTGAATGTCATCTTCAATTGTCGTCAATTGCCTAATTACATCTTTGATTATCTGATGTAGCAAATTACTACTTACAAGTCCCGCGGATGTGTAATATGCAAGTGGTATTTTCCAGTTATGAAGCATACCACGAAGATAAAATACAAGAGCGGTATTCGCCAGGTTATCTTCTTTGCCATAATTTGAAAAATCTTGGAAACCCTCTACAGCATCCTGGTATTTATTATACTCAAGTTGGCCCTTTAGTTTGATTTCATCAAACATGACAACGCAAATCTTTTCATAGTCTGTCATGGTCTTCGCTTTACAAGCCAGTTTTGTTGTCAATGTTGTTCTCATGCCCGTCTTCAAATTCAAAACTTTCAGCCAGCATTGTATAGTCCTAATCGCTGGTAGTACAAGCTTTAACTTTTGTAACATGAAGGCATACGTACTCGGCGATTTATAGAAGATGGACATAGCTAGTTGCATCTCAGCCTTACTCCATTTTGCTTTCCGTCCATGAAAAATTTGCATATTTACAAATATCTTTAAGGATTCACTTTTGTCTATCATCAGATTTTGAATTGTGGTCTGTGGGCAAAAAAGATTTTGTTTTTTTCCTCAGTCTATATGTTTGCTGACAGCGCGCTCTATATTTTTGTCTTAAATGTTGTATTTTGCTTAACAAAACTTTGTATTTTTTTCTAGTTGATATTTTACTGGGTGCCATATTCATTATTCGTTCGCTTACTGTACTATTGCTTGTCGAAGTGGAGTTATATTGAATTATATTGAATCAGCATGAGATGCAGTGCTGGAAGTACCTGGTTCTACTGATTCTAACAGCCGTTTCCTACTGTATGTCTTAAGTGGCGAAAGTGGTCGTACTGGGCTATTTTGCACAGCAAACTCCTCTGTAGTATCTGAAAAAGTAGAGAAACATTAATGACATATGTAATGACATTGTACATATGTATCTTTATCTGATCCGCTTTTTTCGTTCTATATGCCTATTTATTGGAAAGTTTAATGACGTTCTAATTAATAAAATTAACTAAAAACGCAAAGTAGTTACAATATTAACAATTCAAACAATTCAAAATTATTCTTATACTTAATATGGCAAATATTTATACTTTATTTGGTAGTAAAAGGCCTAAATATGTATTTTTAATTGCTAAGTATTTATGTATATAATGATAATTAAATTGTCTTACCTAAACAAAACCTGCGGAGGGCGTTTCAAAGTGTGATGTAATGGACATAAGTAGTTGTTATGGGTAATAACTTTTATGATTTAAATTAGTGATCATAATAAATATATAATTAAATAATATTACAAATGTATATGGAACTAACCTGCATCATAAGCCACCGGAACAGCATTTTTCTGCAGCACCTTTCTTTGTCCTGATTTATAATAATCAGAGCTCAAAAAGTGTCTCTCGCAAATTTTTAATTTTTTTAACTCGACGTCCATAGCAGCAATTCGGATATTTCCACATCTTTTCTGCCACTCGACCGCTCTTCTTTTGTCGTGTATGAGAAATTTAAAATAACTTACACCATGGTCAATGATTCGGTTTTTGTTGCACTTCACATAACAACAGACATTTCCAGAGATTCGCATATTTACTTGGAACGCGCGAGTCGCAAAATCTGTCGAAATCCTCGAAATGCCAATTTGTACAATAGTTGAGTGAAGGAGTTTAGAACTTGTCAGTCAAAAACTGTGTAAAAAACTGTATAAAAACTCTGTAAACCCCATAAACAAAACAAGCGGGGCGCCATCCATGAGCGCACCCACGAGTGCACCAACGTGAGTACATTACAGGTATCTGTAACAACGAGGGAATACAAGGCTTATACTGCGCATGAGCTCCTTTGCCCTGCTGGGGCCATCTCGATCTCGGTCAACTTCGTTGCGACGCGCAAAGATATATGATTGCGCCTCTTCCTAAACTCCTTCACTCAACGATTACAGGCATTTAATATGTTTAGGTGTAATGAAACGTTTACTGTTATTTTGGACTAAAGGAGTTAAATGTTCGTTTAAATGACAGAAATCTACACCGTTTAGATGAAATTACTATAAAGTTGTAATGCCTAAAGAATTCGTGCGACTACCACGGACTGTCCATGACGTTGATCGATGGAAAGCAACGGAATTTTGACAATTCCTTCTTTACATTGGCCCTATCGCTTTAAAGAAATTATTGAGTCCAGCTGTGTATAACCATTTCTTAAGTTTGCATATTGCTGTTTAAATTTTATGCACCTTCTCCCTTTGTATAAAGCACAATAACTACGCAAAGCAATTATTATTATATTTTGTAAATACAGCATATGGAAGTAAATACAGAATATTGTACGGAGAAGAGTATATAAACCACAATGTGCATAATTTCATACATATATGTGATGATGTCCTTAAATTCGAACCATTGAACATGTTTAGCAGTTTTAAATTTAAAAATTATTTATTTCTTCTCTCCAGGAATTTTGAAATCAAAAATAAAAACATCAAACCATTCTCTTCAACAGATAATTTGGCGAGTGATTAAATACAGAGAACATAACATTTAACATACTCTACCTACAAATATTGAGCGCAAACAAAAAATTACTTATCGCAATTTAGAGAATATGCGATACTCGTCTACATATTACAATATCAATGTATAAAAAACCATGTGATTCCCTTTTGTTGGCTTGTGCGAAAATTTTACCGGTTCCAGAAAGCGAGGAAAATCTCGAAATTGTACCTATTACTAGCATTAACTGTAAATCCTTCTTGTTCGGTTCTTTTTTATTTCCTATCCTGCACACTCAATTTTAGATACAAAAATCATAAATAGGATTTTAATCAATCATATATCTATTCTTGTGAAAATATCTACATGTCGAAAAATATCTTATTTTAACATGTATAGTGAAATGAAAAAATCGTTTTAACATTTTAGTGACATGGTTTTTCAGACATGTTTTTTTTTTCTATGTGCTACAACTTAGTGCTACAATAAGAATAATAGCTTACATTAGTTTTTATATATAATTGTCTCCTTTATCAATTTATTGTTTTAGATGAAGTATTACGTCATTAAATTTTTTTCTATATATGTTCGGAAACTCTTTCTGCACAGATATCCAAAATTTATCCAACGATAGTTCAGCAAACCTCATTCTCACTGTGCGGTCAGATTGTAGTGCAGAAAGCTCCTCCTCCTCTCTTAAGGACAAGTTCTCCGAGTTCGCAAGTTCTGAGTATGGATTTCTCACAAAATATTCATGCAATGCATCTTTTAATTCAAATATTCTGTTCAGAACTCGTCCTCTGCTCAGCCAGCGAATTTCAGTGTGCAGCAACAGGTTGATGTGATCTTTGTCCAACTTCTCACATAGGGTCTTAAACATTCTTGAATGCACAGGTCTCTGTTTTATGAAGTTCACCATTTTTATGGCGTCATCAAACACTTTCTTCAACACATCACCAAGAGATTTTGATACCAGCACCTCCCTATGTACAAAACAGTGTGTTGATATGATATTCGGATTCACTTCTTTTACTCTGGAAACAAACCCCCTTATGTAGCCAATCATGGATGGGGCACCATCAGTGCAGATGCCAACACAATTCGTCCACGAAATACTTTTTGCTTCCAAGTATGAGGTCAATATATTATATATATTATATATATTCCCCTTTAGCTGTTCCTTGCAATTCCTTGCAACAGAAGAAGTTTTCTTGAATTTCATCGCCATTGACATATCATATAAAAGCCACAACATGGCATTTGTTGGTGATATCCGTTGATTCGTCGACTTGAATAGAAAAACTATTATTTTTTAGTTTATCGCACAAAACTTCTTCTGCGTCACAAGACATGTCATCGATGCGGCGTTTAATGGTAGTGTCTGAAAGCGGATTCTTTTCTATTTGCTGTACTGCGTCTTGTCCCAGCATTTTACCAACAATTATTTTGCAAGCGGGCATTATTAAATTTTCACCCACTGTGTGGCTCTTCCTCTTCTGGGCAATTAGTTCAGCAATCAGATAGCTTACTTCCTGCGCTTTTTCATTGATATTGTATCGGTTGACAAATACTTTCTTTTGCTTATGATCTGATCTTAATAATGATTTAAAATAATCAACAGTTTTATGTTGTAGGTGATTGTCTTTTGTACTGAAGCGTCTTTTTAATTTGGAGGGAAACATTGCATCATTTTAAAGCTGCATGCCACAAACAACGCACAATGGAATCGGAAAAGATTCCTCTCCTGTCCAAGTAAAGCCAAATGACAAATATGTGTCATCGTAACGACGATATTTTCTTGGTTCTATTTTTGCACTGCTAGTGCTAGGTGTTTCACTATTGTCTTCCTCGTCTGAATCTGGACGACTTCTTTTAAGATATCGTAACATTTTCTTTTTTGTATCTAATAAAGAAAACAATACAATACTTTTTATTTTGTCCATTGTTAAATATATATGTGACCTCAGATGCTAAAAGGGACCTATCATGCGAAAATAACGCGCGCCGCAACGGTACCTATCGGAACAGACCTTACGTGCGAAAATAGCGCCACGATAGGTCCCTTTTCGCATTCGAGGTCACATATAACTGATAATCGAATCGAATTATAACAATCTTTATTTAAGGGAAAAGAAAATACCAAAAAAAAGGAGATGCTAACTTCGAGCATGCATAAATATTGATATCTATTTATAATATAGTACCATATAATAATATATTATGTATAGCTTACAAAACAAACGCAAATAATGGTCAACTGGTACATACCTAAAAGCGAACAACAATGTACATGAAATGCAGCAACAAATAAATATAAATTGGTTTGTGAACTGAACTAGCACTTGTTTAGGTGTGGGGTTACGCCCGCCAGTCGGTCGCCGATGACACCACCTTATCAACCTGCAAAATGCAAAAAACTTCTCTAAGGGCCGCGCCGCGCCGGTTCTGTAGTCGTAGTTATCCGAGCAGTTATGCCAGGGATTATCCTATGCTACTATAAATGGCCGAATAACCGTTCTGCAGTGTGCGGAATAAGATACACTCTGTACTCCCGGTAAAGTTTGGGCCTGCGGGACTAAATAACACGGACGCCAATTTTTCTCATTTTTACGTTTCTCTCGCGGCACCCTAGTGTGCCGCGGCACCCGGTTGAAGAACGCTGCTCTAGAGTCTAGAGTATTGAAGGGTAAGACTCTGCAGTGGAGGAATCTAGTGCTTCGAATACTATTAGGTTGGAGAAACCTTGCACCTCAAGTTCAACTGTGAATGTGCCCTTAGGTAACAATAATGAATTTTATTTTTCTTTTATGTACCGGGTGGCCAACTAAAAATGGACGCCGGCCATAACTCGATAACCGTTAGTCATATAGCTTGGAGAAAAAATATTGTCGGGTAAATCGGCCAAGGGAAACCGCTGGAAATTATTTTCAAGTTTGTAGGATGGCCGCAAGGAGGCGCAACTGGAATGGTAAATCAAAAAAGGGCCTATTCTCCAAAAATATAAATTTAAAGATATACTATAATTATTACCATCGTAAAAAGTAGAAAATTTGTGACTTTTTTTGTTAAAAGTATTTTGCTCTATCTCATAAAATATAGTGGTGGGGACACGTCAAACATGTTTTCATTTAAATGGTAATAACTCCGGTATGAGTTAACAGAATTGAACGAACTAGATCTCGTTTGAAAGAGCGTTTATTGCCTAATAATTTGCTGCATAAAAACTATTCGAATAGATTTCGCCGCTATCGCTAGAGGGCGCTGTGTATCATTGCAACAGTTATTACGGATTTTCATGAAAATTACAAATAGTAGGCTATGTCTCTTTTTACATTGTTAAATAGAAGACGAAATGCCCTAAAATTCTGCGCAAACCTCAACTTTCTAACTTTTTTCTAACCGGAGATATCATTAAAATAAATGTTAGGTGGCTGGGTTATGTAACGGGGCCGCAATTTGAGGGGGATACTCTACCTATATGTAACATAAATAGTTATTGGCTTCAAATGCATTACTTAAATGAAAAATAGTATTGATAAAAACCTCAGTTTTCCTTAACACTGCGTTTTATGCACAAGAAAAGAGCAAAATAGGTAAATAATCGTTTCTTTCACCAACAAATTAGAAAAGGTAAAAGTAGGCTGTGAAAACAAATATGGTATTGCAATTTTCATGAAAATCCGTAATAACTGTTGCAATGATACACAGCGCCCTCTAGCGATAAAGGCGAAATCTATTCGGATAATTTTTATGCAGCACATTATTAGGCCAGCGTTTTCCAAATACCGGGTCGTGACCCGGCACCGGGTCACGGTAAGCGAAAGGCCAGGTCACCAAAAAGTTCGTAAAAACCTCATGTTTTTTAAGAAATACTAGAATAGATAATAATAAGAGGGTACCCCAACACTATCTCTGCTCTAGAATACATTGGCCGGACACTTGTTAGTTTTAATGTATATCTATACCAGTGGCGGGGCGGTTGCAACCGAGAAAACACCAACCACCGGCTTTCGCGCCAACCAAATTGGCGGGCATCCACTTGTCAACGCTCACTCGTTCAGTTCGAGCAGTTAGATTTAATTGTTGAGAGATAGACAGTGTGCGCATCTTTTCCCTTACGTTTGATTTAAATAAAATTAAAAAATAAGCTGACGATGGACAAGTGGGTGATACGGAAACAAATAAATAACGGGGTGGCCACGAATTCATCGATTAGCGCAGAAACGAGCGATGTGCAGCCGGGTACAAGTTCCAATATATTGGTAAGTGATGTGGACACTATATCTGAGAGTGGCACTAAGAAACGTACTAACGATGTGCTGGATGTGCAATCCACAACTGTTACAAAAAAGAAAAAGGACTCGTGGACCCGACAGTATTTTGAGGATTATTTACAGTTCGGGTTCGTAAATGGCGCTGATGACAAACCATTATGTATTATTTGTTATTCAGCACTTTCAAACGAGTTAATGAAACCTTCAAAGTTGAAGCGGCACTTAGAATTGAAACATCCAGAATACAGAAATAATTCAATAGATTTCTTCATAAATAAAAAGAGAGAATTTTACTCGGGGCGCACAGTCTGAAAATCTAGTAATTGCTAGTTAAGAAATATCTAAATTAATTGCTGAAACTGGTTATCGTCACACAATTGCCGAAAAATTAATAGTGCCAGCAATGAAAATATTAGGATCTCGAATATGTGATAAGGAACAGGAGAACCAAATAAATATGTTGGCGTTATCAAATAATACCGTGAAGCGTAGGATCTTGAATATGGCAGATAATATTGAAGAAACTGTAATAAACCACTTAAAAGAGTATAGATATTTTTCCTTGCAAGTTGATGAAAGTACAGACATATCCAACAGTGCCGATCTAATGTGTTTTGTGAGATACGATTTTGAGAATACAACCCACGAAGAATTTCTCTTTTGTAAACCTTTGCCAACAAGAACAACAGCTGAAGAAATTTTTTATTTGATTGATACTTATATCAATAAAAATGGTATCGAATGGAAAAAATGTGTGGGACTGAGTAGTGATGGAGCGCGTGCAATGTCAGGCGTCCGTCCAGGACTTTTTCCGAGAATCAAAGCGGTAGCACTGGACTGTGTATGGGTACATTGCAGCATTCACCGAGAAGCTTTAGCAGTGAAAAAAAAATGCCGTTTGATTTAAATGAAACGATGAAAGAGTATGTAAAATTTATAAACTTTATAAAATCTCGTCCTCTGAATTCAAGAATATTCTCTGCGTTGTGCCAAGAAATGGGGAGTGAACATGAACACCTTCTTTTACACTGCGAGGTGCGATGGCTTTCAAGAGAGAATGTTTTAAAAAGAATTTTTGAATTAAGAAAAGAAGTTTTACTGTTTCCTGACTAGCATCCTCCAACGACTAGAGATGTAATATAGATTTCATGATATCAACTGGTTAATAAAGCTGGCTTATCTTTGTGACATTTTTGATTTTTTAAACAACTTAAATCAGACATTACAGGGTAATAATGTAACTTTATTCAAAGTACACGAGAAGGTAGAAGCTGCAATAAAAAAAATCAATTTGTGGTACCGTCGAGTGGAAGCAAACAACTACAAAACTTTTATAAAGTTAACAGAATTAAAAGAAGTGCATAATATGAGTTCCATACCGGATGAGATTTCGGCTACTATCAAAGAACATCTGAGAGGAATGGAGACAAGTCTCAAGGAATATTTCCCCTTCCTCCACAACGACAAAGCATGGATTAGAAATCCTTTTACAGTGAACACAGGACCTGAGACAGAATTACAGGATTCACATATTGATTTTGTAATTGAACTGTCCTGTGATACAGCACTAAAATATGTCTTTGACAGAATACCATTGGTGGATTTTTGGATAACTTGTCGCCAGGAATACCCAGTTATAGCGGAAAAAGCGATAAAATTCCTAATGCCTTTCGTCACGACCTATAAGTGTGAAGCAGGTTTCTCAACATCGGTTTTTCTTAAAAATAAATACAGAAAGCGATTGGAAGTAGAACCCGATCTAAGAATAAAGCTATCATCGTTTTCACCTAATCTGAAATTACTAGTTAATAATATACAGCACCACCCTTCTCATTAATATGTAATTCTTTGGTTTTGTTTAATTTCTATACATATTTTTAAGTTGTAATGCTTTTTTACTATGAATGTTATGTTAATAATTAAAAACTTAATGAACATTCACATATTTTATTTTATCTATGGGCTAACATAGGAATAAAATTTTAGTGGGTCATGAAAAAAAGTAAAAAAATAACCGGGCCACGGAAAAAAAAGTTTGGGAAACCCTGTATTAGGCAATTAACGCTCTTTCAAACGAGATCTAGTTCGTTCAATTCTGTTAACTCATACCGGAGTTATTGCCATTTAAATGAAAACATGTTTGACGTTTCCCCACCACTATATTTTATGAGATAGAGCAAAATACTTTTAACAAAAAAATCACAAATTTTCTACTTATTACGATGATATTAATTATAGTATATCTTTACATTTATATTTTTGGAGAATAGGCCATTTTTACTTTATCATACGTAGTATGACAAAGTATTGTAATCGTGTCAAAAAAAATTGAGATTTTAGCGGAAATATGTCGTTTAGGGTCACCTGAACATGTTTCACGAAGGTACAAAAAAATGTCTCTGTGTGTGTGTGTGTGTATACCCGTTTTTTGTGGCGACGATTCCGGAGAAACTACTGAAGGTATCGAGACGAAACTTCAAATTTAGAAGTTTCGTGACTAAACTTAGAGCTGAAAGAAGTTTTGTCCAAAAGGGCCCAAAGGAACTCGAGGTTTACTCTTATCATTTTTCAACGATTTTGCAAATTAGCCGCCATTTCTGTAATTTCGTCAAAATAGTTAAATAATAAACTATAGTAGAGAAAATTTTGTATAATTCATGTCCATTCCATTTTTTTGAGAAAAAAAATTAAATCATAGTAAGCGGATGCCCCCTGAACTTCCAAATTGCCCCCCTGAACACGGCTGTATCGTATGATAAAGTCATGTGCCTGGCCACATCAGATTTTTTGATTTACCATTCCAGTTGCGCTCCCTAGCGGCCATCCTACAAACTTGAAAATAATTTCCAGCGGTTTCCCTTGGCCGATTTACCCGACAATATTTTTTTCTCCAAGCTATATGACTAACGGTTACCGAGTTATGGCCGGCGTCCATTCTTAGTTGGCCACCCGGTACATTACTGTAAATTTGTAGGTTATTTCGATGAAATAATGGAAAAGTTAAATGGTCTAAGGGCTACACAAAATATCTGGATAGCCCTCACCCAACTTTCCGACAACATCGTTGGCAGTGTCTAAACACTTTTGCAATTATGCAATTTTGTGAAGCTATGGCCACTCTGGGCCCTACCTAACGTCAGTTTCTATGACATAATGACATTTGTCATACTGACTGAATGTCATGTCAGTGGCACTGACGTTTATCAAAATTTGACAATTCCCAATATGTAACTGTGAAACTGCTTTTACTTTTATTTTTTATTTATTTACAATTGGACACACTAATAGGAAAATCCCAATATAAGTGGTCCCAAAATAACATATCAAAAACATTACATTCAATGCCATCACATGTCACAAAAACAAAACAAATTCAGAAAAAAAAATTAAATGATTCTCGGCACAGCAAAAATATAAATCCTAATTAATAAAAATTAAACAAAATACACTGTTACAAAAGACATAAACCCTTATAGCGCCTAAACGCGTATTTTCGCGGAAATCTCGAATTTTTTTTCCGTCGATTACAATACTTTCCGTAATGGTGCCACGATTTCTCGACAGACTATAACAGAAGAATTGCTCCCTATTCTGCCTTGTAAAACGGTTGATGAAATTATCGCTCTGGAAGAGCTGATCACAATAAATGAAAGATCATTAATTCACTTGGTAAGTGAAAAAGGAAATTAAGTAATTCAAATTTCTATTAATGCTTGGTGTTTATAATTAGGAGCATAAGTTAAGTCTCACTGGGGGCTACAGTGTCCAAAATTGTGCGAATCGATGTCTGCAGACAATACTTACGAACGAATTGTCCCAATAGTTTTTGTGGACGGGACAAAAAAATAATATCAACATCAATTTTGATGTCATTTGAAAACTTCAAGTTTAACTTTTTAACTTGATGCCAATAATATATAAATCAAACAGTTACTTATTTCTTCATTATTGTTTACGTTTGTAACTTACGCCGTTTGCATATATATTTTTTATATTTTAGCGGCTGTAAAGAAATCATTCACCCTTTATTTCTATCCGTTTTAGCATGTAAAGATGCCGGCAATTACTTGTAAGTGTTGTAGCAACACCGAGGGAGCTCACCGCATGATTTTCCGTATTTTGTTTGCCGACATCTCCAGCTCTGACGCTCATTTCATTAAGCAGACGGTTGGCATTACTTGGTCGTGTAAAACATGCAGAGGCCGCAAGAGCGTTCTCTCTCGCCATATAAAGGTAAAGCTTCCCTCTGAAGAATCGGTTTTGGTCGCTATAAAGAACTCCAAGCTTCTGAAGTCCGATGAACGTTGGCGCTCGATATCAATCTCTCGAGATCGTACCCTGATGCAGAACAACTTATACAAAACTGTAAAATCTGACCTTGACAGCAGTTTGGCTAAGGGTGAAACTGGTCTGAAGATTAAATATGTCAGCGGGATCCCAAGTTTTGTACCGGAAAACTAGCTTTGCCCAACGTAAACTCTCCAATGTCTTTATTATCAAAATGTTCGTGGTTTGTGTTTTAAGACTCATTCTTTTTATGTAAACACATGTGATCTATCCTTGGACATGATCTTTGTTACTGAAACTTGGCTTAATAGTTTAGTTAGAGACTCTGAGCTGCTTCATAGCTATTATAACGTTGTGCGTTCTGATAGGGATTTTTCTACTGTGGGCCGTACTAAGGGTGGGGGAGTCTTAATGGCGTTTTCTCCAAAGATATCTTATCGTGTTGTGGATTTGTCTAGCCGTCTGTTCGTTTTCCGTTGATTGATGTTGCTTTTTGTAAGTGTGCCTTTGATCACCGCTGATTCTATGTAGGTGTCATATGTGTACATCTTGATGTCACTGCTGATGACCTTGAACCTTTTTGTGATGGTCTAGCTGCAATATTGGTTGGGAATCAGGTTTTACTACTGGGCGATTTTAACGCACCCGGTTTTGTGGCATCTACCTCTTGCCGTAAGGGCATGATCATTTAGAGCTTTTCTCATCTTCTTTTCTTTCTGACTCTCCATCAGCATAATTCAAATGCCAATCATAGATAGGGTACTGGATTTGGTTTTCACTAATTATAAAGTTTCATCTATCGATAGAGATTCCCATCCTTTAACACCTGAGAACCCTTATCATCCTGCACTTGCTATGTCTTTCCAGCCTGGAATAAATAACACTCCTCATTTTTCGTCTAATAGTAATACCAGATACAGTTTTAAACACGCAAATTGTATTCAACTCTATGAAGATATCGCTAAAATCGATTGGTCGTTCTTAGTCTTGCATGTTGCTGTCAATGTTGCTCTGGATGCGTTCTATGGTGTAACTTATGATGTCATCGATTGTTCTGTGCCCAAAAGTCGTTCTGCTGCCTCTAATTATCCTTACTGGTTTACACCTGAAATAATTAGAAATATACGCATTAAGAATTATTATCGTAAGAAATATCGCGCGACGGCCAACTTACATTATCATAGTGAATTTAAGCGAGTGCGTGCACTGGTTAAGACTCTTTCTGTTTCGGCCTACACTAAATTTATTAGTGATGCTGAGAGTCGGATTAATTTTGAAGTTCTCGTATACCTGGAACTACAAGTGCTGGTGCTGTCACCTATGAGTGTCCGTGGGATATTGTGAATTTGCTTCCCGTTTCATTCGACGGTGCTTCTTCCAATCGCCCTGCTTTTTATCAGGGTGTGGTCACGGCATCGGAAGTAGTTGGCTTGATGTCATCACTTCCCAACACGCAGAATACCGGAGATGATTGTTTACCAGCTTTCATGGTGCGTGATACAAGGAGTGCACTAGCTGAGCCTCTTGTTTCATTAATCAATCTTGCCATTAGAACGTGTACTTTTCCCAACCTCTGAAAAAGGGCTAGGGTGATTCCTGTCTTCAAGAAGGGTGATAAATCCCCAGGTCAAGAACAACCACCCTATAGCTATCTTGTTAGCGAGGTTCTGGATGGTGGTGGCGATTTCTTCAGTGCATTTGATGTCATGACCACGGAATATTGCTTCAGAGACAGTGAATTTCGCTGTAATCCTACTCTTCTTAATCTATTCCGGTCTTATTTATCGGCCAGAGTAAACTATGTATTTTATAATGGCTTCACCTCTTATGAATTTATTTCTTCCTCTGGTGTTCCTCAAGGTTCCAATCTGGGACCGTTGATGTTCATCTTATTTCTTGATGATCTGTTGGCGTCCCTGAATTGCCCTAGATTGCCTTATGCCGATGATTTCAAGTTGTATCTTAATATCAACCAAATCAACATCTTTGTGGAATGGTGTCGGATGAACAGATTGCTCATAAATCTACAAAAATGCGTCTGCGTAACTTACTCCCATAGAGTGACTGAATTTCTCCCCTCAGAGTATTATCTTTCTGGTGCTCTTCTTCCGTGTGCCACACAGGTGAAGGACTTAGGAATTTTTTTTTCACGCCCGGCTCAGTTTTGTCCCACATATCGAGGAGGTGTATACTAGGGCCAACAGGACGCTTGGTTTTCTGTTGACAGTCACCAGGGAGTTTTGGGACGTCAGCCTACTCAAAACTTTGTACTACTCGTTGGTAGTCTGCAATGGAGTATGGTTATAAGAAAACTGCAGACATACATAACTTCAATGTTTTTGGCAGTACAATGGCTGTACATATACCTAAAGAAACCAGGCTCAAGTGGGACCCAAAAAGTAAATGGGGGTTGTTTGTTGGCTATGGACAACATATCAAAGGCTACCGAATCTATATACCAAACCAAAAAATAGTAGAAACCCACAAGGATGTCATTTTCTTACTTGAAAAGACAAACACTGAAAATGAGACCGTGGAATTTACTGAAGAAATCTCCGAAAATAGAGGGAATGAAGAAGAAGAACCTAAGAATAATGGCAGTCTCAATGAAGACAATAAAAGCTCCTCAGAAAATATCCAGGAAAATATTGAAAATAATAGCGATGGAAGTGAGTATCTTGAAGTTGACAGATGCAAGAAGATATTGTAAGTAATAGATACGAATTGAGAGGAGAAAAAAAGAAGAAATATAAGTACAACGGCTTTGAGATGGACTTAAATTCCATCTCAAAGAAATCCATAAATTCCCACTAACTGATTTTACACAAATGATATACATAGCGCTGTTGCCAAGTTGCGTTCATTAAGGATTTTCTTAGCTTTGTGTGACAATTTTAACTACAAGATTAATCAACTACACGTTTGTAGTGCTTTTTTAAATGGGGATATAGATAATATCTTCAGAGTGTTGGCTCAAGGTTTTGGTAGGAATGAAGGAAGAATTGTAAAGTTAAGAAAGTCCTTATATGTCCTAAAACAATCACTAAGAAATTGGTATAAAAAAATCAATGATATTATGTTTAGCCGCCTAAAGTTTGTGAGATCTGAAAGTGAAGGTTGTATATACACAACAGTTAGTGAATCTTCTAGAATATTTATTTTATTGTATGTTATGTTATTATATGTTTTTTACTAAGCTGTGTTTAATTTAGTAATTAAATATTATTTTTCAAGTAATTGTAAGTACAATTTATTTCTGTTTTACCATTTTTACCTTTCATAGTTTTGATCGTTTTATATTGGATTTGTGATTTTACCGTTTATTTTTTATGCTTTGTTCTATTGTTCACGATATAAGTTCTTGCTCTGTGTTATTCAGTTTTTTTATTAAGCTGTGTTTAATTTACTAATTAAATATTATTTTTCAAGTAATTGTAAGTATAATTCATTTCTGTTTTGCCATTTTTACCTTTCATAGTTTTGATCGTTTTATATTGGTTTTGTGATTTTACCGTTTATTCTTTTATGCTTTCTTCTATTGTTCACGATATAAGTTCTTGTTCTGTCTTATTCGGTTTTTTTATTAAGCTGTGTTTATTCTAGTAATTAAATATTATTTTTCAAGTGTAATTCATTTTAGTTTTACCATTTTTACCTTTCATAGTTTTCATCGTTTTGTAATTCTTTATTAATCTTTGTTACATTTTGCTATTATTATTCATTATATCTATTGTTAAAGATTTGGTTGTTTTCATTAATTACCCTAGTGAAAAAATATTAAGCTTTATTTTGAAACGGTAAGTAACTTTTCTAATGTTACAAGCTTAGGTATTAACATCAAAGCCTGTATCAGCTAGCCCGCCCACTACTCTGTATACCATTTCTATTAAATAACAAACAAGCCGACACCTCTCACCTCAGTCAGGGCGTTGGCTATAAAATTGGTTCCAGGTGTGGGGTGCTATCTAAGGGTGTAATCAAAAGAAAGGGTAAATTTTAGACCAATTGTAATAACGTTAAGAAAGTTCTATACATTAGTGATACCACCATCCATGTCTAACAGTGGGGTCTCGTTTGGAGAGAAGTGCTCTTCTTCCGCTCCTTAGATTGTTTGGTAGGTGATTTGAAGTCATCAGCGGAATCACTGCTGACATCCACCTCACCATCGTCGTCCGTGGTACCTCGAGTGACATCGAAGTGTGTTGATGAATGCCAGCATCTGGTCGGGTTCGAGGCCGATGAACGTCATGTAGAACTCATTTAGCTGGAGCTGGATGTTGTGGATTGTCGTTGCGGAGTCGACGGGCCTGGGGACAGAAACTCGTTCACCACGTCCATAAGGTCTGGGCTATTCTTCCTGCTCATGGTGAGCAAGAAGTTTTCCGCGCGCACACCCGAAGAACTAGTCCTGGGTTGGACTGGTGTGGGAAAAAAACTGGTAGGACAGGACACGTGGTACAGAAATTGTAGCATAAGGTAAGTTAGATAGTGTAAGTTAGGTTGCATAGACATCATATATTAATGTACATAAATAGATATGTAACAGATGTTAAATAAATAGTATTGTAAGTAACATGTGCGACTATGATTCTATAGATCTAAAAGACAACGCATAAAGATAATACATGGCGCAGTAGTTAATAAAAGAACCGAAAAATGGCAAATTTTATAGCCCCAAGTCCGCCGAAGCTGCAAGACAATTTGCAAGAAAATTGGAGAAGATTTAAACAAAGTTTTAAAATTTATATGGAAGCATGTGGGTTTGAAACCAAAAAAGAAGCAAGAAAAATTGCAATATTATTAAATATCGTTGGAGAAGAAGCCCTGGAAATATATAATACCTTTGTGATAGAGGTAAAAACGTTGGAAAATGTATTAGATGCATTCGAAAAATACTGCAATCCAAAGAAAAACATACTATATAATCGATATATTTTTTATGCAAGATGTCAAAAAGAAGGTGAGCCATTCAATTTCTTTGTAACTGAAATGAAAACGTTAATCAAAAACTGTGAATTTACCGACGAAGAAGAAATTTTACGCGACAAAATCGTATTAAATTCAAACGACAGGGAAACACAAGATCGTCTCATTAAACTGGGGACCACCACTATAATGACGCAATAGAGGCATTTAGACTAGCTGAAATAGCAAGAGGACAAGTACAGAAAATGCATCCAGAAGAAAGAATAGATAAAGTCAAGGTAAATTATAAACAAAGTAATGGAACAGAAGAAAATAGAAGAATGAAAAAAGAAGAAACTTTAACAACGTGGCGGAAGAAAGAAAAACAATATCCAGGCAAGAGAAAATGTTTCAGATGTGGTAGGGATGCACACAGACTTGAATTGTGCCCAGCAAAAGGTAAACAATGTACAAAATGTCAAAGATATAATCGTTTTGCTGTAATAGTTTAGGACCTGGCCTGTTTTTATTGTACCGTAGCAAAACAGAGCGGTCAAAAATGTAATTTACTTTAACTCAAATTCAAACGGAAGACGCGAGAACTTTCTTTGAAACCTTGAGGGTTTGGTATCGCTAGATACTTAGAAGCCAATAATAATCGTAAATGAACACAAAGTATTACATTTTTTTATATCCACGCAAAACAAAATTGAATTCCATGTTGCGGATTGCGCGGTGCCCTTTGGTACGGTACAGCTAGTAGGTCATCCGCTGGCATCGGCTCTCGGACAACAGAAACATGTGGAGAAAGAAACACATTAGCAGTATCAAAAAAGTCATAAAACGACAATACAACTCACGTTTTCTCTTTACTCTGTGTCATCATCAAAAAGGCCGGTCGCAAAATCTCTCGCCATGTCGCTCGTGTACCATCTTCTCTCTTCAAGATCCTTGTTCTGCCGTCGGTCGTAGATATTCTAGTCTCCATACTTTAGCTCCATAGAATTGTTCCTCTCGGTGCATGCATCTTATGTGACCAGTACGTCTACTTAGTACGTCTCTCGATCAGTCACCCAAATTTAAGAACGTAAATCAGCTCTCCTGGCTTGATTACTGCTTCCTTTTGAATCAACGCTGATTTCTCCTCAGCATTACGTCGGTTCCATAATAATCGTCGCGAGCTCACAGGTATCTGTCGTCTGTGCTGCTCATCACACGCTTTCTGTAGCGTCATGTCATCAGGAATTTTTAATCCTGGACCCCCTTATCGATGCTGTAGCCCAGCGTAACTTTGCTTACTGGCGCTACTTCTTGGAATGCAGCTTTCTGATACTGCCATTCCAACTTAAATTCGTCGAAGCTATGCCATGCAGGGTGGACAATCTTGGTTTGTTCTGGATAAGCGAACATCTCGTACTCGTCGATCAAAACAGTCTTCTTCCTTTGATAAGATTGGACAACGGACTTTCTTCAGACATCTTGCAATCGTGGCCGGATATTTCTTCTTGAAATCTTCCATCTTTTTTTTTCTCTGCTGCATGTGTTGCCCTCAACCAACCCAGATTCGCGGAAATAAATGTAAACAAAAACAAACAAATGCTCTTGCAATTTCCCTTGATATAAACCCCTTATTACTACAAAAACTAATTGCAAGAACAATCCCATTACTATTAAAATTAATATTTAAATTACTTACTGTGTTTTGTTCTATGTACGTTACCGCGTTGCACCTACTCTGCCATTCATAATACAAACTAATTGATCCTACTTTGAATAATTATTTCTGTCCGTTTTCTCTCATAATTCAATACCCTTAATTTTTTTCTATTTATTGTGTTCTTACACAATACTCTCAATGTTATCCTCTTTTCACTTCAAGTGCCTTACCCTGACCACAGGCAAAAAAAGGTTTACGGTCGACCTCACTTCGTCACAAAGAGCAGGTACCTACATTTCCAGCTTTTGTGTTTCTGCTTTATAATAGCTTGCCTTTTCGTCTTTATATTATCTAATTCATTATTAAAAGTAATATATACATAATCTCATAATGATAGCAGTAGTAGTTCAGTAATCAAACGACACACACGTACGTTGCCCGCGAAATCCGATCGGTTGTTGTCCTAACAAGTGCTAAGTAAGCAACAGTCGAAACTAGGTCGCGAGCGCGTAGGTGCAGTGCAATAATGTAGAGTATAATGAACTGGATTAAGCGTTCCACACACGTAAGCTATCCACGCGCACTCTAATAAGATAAAGAAGTCACATTTTGTTCGATCGTGTTGGATCCCGGACCAGCCGAACGGACGCAAAGTAGAACACGCAAATTGGTCGGCCCCTCATCGTAGCCGGTGTGACGACGATGGGGGACAAGGCAAAGCCAACTGGGACGCCGAAGCATTGCTCCCAAGCGTCGATCCAGTTTGGAACCTGGAGTGAGCGATCTACGCTTCCACGCAAAACGCAGGAAGCGGACAGGAAGGAGGTAAAAACTGGGGCTTTCGAAAGTAAGCCCCGTGTCCAGAGGTCGCCAAACCCAGCCAGAAAGGAGAACCCAAAAACCTCCAACCAGCAGGGAATAGAAGAGCTGAAAAGGACCCTACTGCCGTCTCCAAAACAGAGTAGTAGCGCAAACATGGTAACACCGCTGATGTCCAAGAAGGATAGTCCCAGGTGGGAAGAATTGAAGGCAAAAGTGGAAGCAGTCCTTGGCACTCCAACACGGACAACGCCAGAGGCTACGAAAACGTCTGAGGAAAAGACAACCAAGAAACGGAAGCGTGCAAAGTTTCTGTCCCTTCCTTTGGACTTAGAAGAGGCCTCCAGCACGGAAGAAGAAGAAGTAGTCTCGAATAGCGTGACAATGGAAGAAGATGAGAAAGCCAAATTGGACGAGGTTCTCAAGATAACATACTCCAAGATGGAAGGCCTTCAGGAGCAGGTGAAAAAGGCAAGTGGAAAGACGGAGATACAAAAGATATCGAATACATTGGCAAGTATGATGAGTGATGTCATGAAAACTATGACATCTCATGTACAGAAAGCCGCAGGTGTACGAAGCGAACATCTACCCAGACCTACGGGAAATCCACTCACCGCACCTGAGGGACACGACGTTGTCATAGTACTGGGTGGAGGAGATCAAGAGACCGGTCTCAGAAACAGCATCCTACGGCAGGTGCCAGAGCTTGACGGCTTCTCGTGTCAAGAGACCGGAATTATTGAGGTGGTAAAGACAACCACTATCAAGGTATTCGACAAGACAGTAGAGAAGCGGCGACGCATCTTCGTTGTCCAAAGAAGTGAGACATCCCCATCCATGGATACCATACTAGAGCAACTGGGAAGCGCCATGGGACCGGACGCGAAGATAGCTATAAACGACCCGGAGGGCGATCATGCCGAAGCTCGGAGGGCGGGCATCTGGAAGGTGTTCGGTAAAAGGGCCGTAACATATGCACGGAAGAAAAAGGACACGAATAAGCATGGATACGCTGACGCAGCAAAGACCGCAAAGGGAGGCACAAGACTACAAAAGCCAAGGACCAACCCACCAAAGGATAGGCAGTCGAGACAATTTCCAGATCTGCCGAAAAGAAGAGACGGAGCCGTCATCATCAAGACCGGCAGCGGGTCCTATGCTGAGACTCTGGCCCGGGTCAAAGAACAGCTGAACGCTGATGGTGACTCACTCAATATCAAGGGAGTGAGAAAAACCAAATCCGGCGATCTAATGATCAAGGTCAAGGACCGGGAGAGTGCGGCAAATCTGCGAGAGCAGATACGAATGACAACGGGCTTGACGGGACTACCGACCAGAGTAGGAGGGAAAGAGCGAACGCTCACTATCAGAGACCTTGAGTCGACATGCACTGCACAGGAAATTGTAGATGCAGTACATAAAGTCGTGGGAGATGGCTTCAGCGCCGACATAAACATAAGGGCACTAAACAAAGCCTACGGCGAAACAAAGACTGCAATCCTGCGGGTCCCAGAAGGTGCAGCGGTGGTACTCCTCCGAAAGAAAACCATCAGAGTCGGATGGGCCGTAGGGCGCGTTGGAGAACGACAGCAGGTGGCAACGTGCTACAGATGCTGGGAGACTGGCCATCTCGCGGCCGCTTGTAAGGGGACGGACCGGAGAGAACTCTGCAGAAACTGCGGCATGGCGGGTCACATGGCAACAGCCTGCGATAAGGCCCCAGGGTGCCCTATCTGCAAGACGGAGGGACATAGGGCGGAAACCTTACGCTGCCCTACGTACGCAAAAGCCATAGAGGATGCGCAGAAGGGAAAGGTACAATCGCACAATGCCTGAACCCTACCACAAAACAACGAACAGAAGGGCGCTGAAAGACCAACTAAGACCTCAGCAACAGTCCCCGACCAATAAGAGAAAACCACCGTCAAAAATCAAAAGAGACCGTGCAAGGATGGAAAAGCACCTCAAGGATAGAGGGGGGATGATCGCTTTCGTTGCTGGAGAAATCCTGACGTCTCAGACGAGAGCGACCATCACACACGCATCCGGAGTGATAGAAGTTCTCACTCCTGTCCCGCCGTGCGAAACCTCAGAAATCGCCACAAACATAGCAACAGGGAATCCAGGCCAAATCCAGGAACAAGTAGAGGAAACGCCACGCGGGTGGTACTCTAATGTGCCACCAATAGTAAGAATGACCCTGAAGAGTATCCGTTACGCCCAGCAGCGATTGCGAGACAGGACACTGTTTGACACGGTCAGAAACTACCTCGGATACTTCGTGAGGACGGAGCAAGGGGAGATTGTAGGGGGAGAAAGTAAGGTCTCCTCCGAAGCAAAAATAATGTCTGAAGGCATGCCCCTTGGTGAAGATCTCAGGCTGCTATACCTCCGGTTTCTCGCCAGCTATGGCATCTCCGATGAAAAAGCATCAGAAGACCTCGAAAAAGTGTGGCTGTACCTTGGGTCCACTAGGAGGATGCGACTGGAGTCAGTCAGAGAAAGTGACAGGAGATATATGGCACCACCACCACCATGGTCAAGATCCTTCAAGTGAACCTAGGCAGAGGAAAAGCCGCACAGGACCTGCTATTAGCGACGGCGGTGAAAAAAGATGTCGATATAATGCTGGTCTCCGAGCAAAACAACGCTATCACAGAGAAACTAGGGTGGTGGACGGACGACATAAAAGGCGCCTCAATCGGCATAAGAGGTCACCGCGTATCTGTCCGAAATCACGGAGCCGGCAGAGGCTTCGTATGGGTAGATGTCGGGATGGCTACGTTCTACAGCTGCTATGCATCACCAGCCATGACAAAGACAGAGTTCGAGGAGTTTCTGGAGGAGCTGGAGGGCAGTTTGAGGACAGGGGCCAACAGATGCGTTGTGGCAGGTGACTTCAACGCAAAGTCTCGTCAATGGGGATCAACCCACACAGACGCAAAGGGAGAAGCTCTATGCGAATGGGCAGCAAGAAATGGCATGGTGTCCCTGAACGACGGAACGACCAACACCTTTCGAAGAAGATCTGGAGGAGGCTCGGTCATCGACGTAACCTTCGCTTCAGATAACGTCGCCCGCGAGATGGGGGGTTGGTGCGTGGTGGAGGAAGAAACCATGAGCGACCACATGTACATCTCGTACCAGCTGCACGCCGAAAACACCAACGTCCCGGACGAGACATCTCCCAGCCCTGGATATAATGCTAAGAAAATGAATACCGAAGCATTTATCGAGGCTTTACAGGATGAAATAAATGGCGGAGACACCGACGTAAGGTCATTCATGGCGGCGCTCGAGAAAGCATGCGATGCGTCAATGCCAAAAAGAAAGAAGACAGGGAGAAGATCAGTCTACTGGTGGACCGAGGAGATAGCGGAGCTCCGTAAGGTATGCAACCAAGCCAGAAGGAAGGCGCAAAGAGAAAGGCGGGACGATATAAGACGAAACCAGCTTCTAGATGAGTACAAGAACGCCAGAAAGTTACTCAAGGTCGCCATCCTTCAGTCCAAGGAGAACCATTGGGCCAACGTCCTCGAAGAGGTAGAGCAGAACGTGTGGGGAGAAGGTTACAAGATAGTAACAAAACGCCTTAAAGCCAGAGCTTCCCCACCAAACCTCACACTGGCAGAAACGAGAGATATCGCCAAGGAACTGTTCCCGGAGCATCAGATACGACAAGGCAGAAGATGGTCAAATGAGACCGAGGAGGAGAACGCGGAACCCTTCACCGTCGAAGAAATAAAACAGGCAGCCGCCAAAATAAAAAGCGGCAAGGCTCCTGGTCCCGACGGAATACCGCCGGAGGCTGTCAAGACTATGGTGGCGCATGCAGGAGAATACGTCACCGATGTCATGAACAGGATTTTGGTCGAAGGAATATATCCTGACGAGTGGAAGACAGGGAAGCTGGTACTGCTTGCAAAGGGAAATACCACACCAACCAAGTACAGACCTATATGCCTACTTGACAGTGCCGGAAAACTCCTGGAACAGTTGCTGGTGGACAGACTGAAGCGCGAGCTGGAGAGAAAAGCTCCACTTGCCGAAAATCAGTTCGGCTTTAGAGAAGGGCGTTCAACAGTGGACGCAGTAAAGGTCGTCACAGAAGCTGCAAAAAAGGCAAACCAGGGTACGCAGCGCAACAAGCGCTACTGCATGCTGGTCACATTAGATGTCAAAAACGCATTTAACACCGTGATGTGGGAAAAGCTTCTAGACGAGCTAAAAAGAAGGAAAATTAGCCCGTACCTCGTGAGACTACTTCAGAGCTACCTGGAAAATAGGGGGCTGTTGCTCACCGGAAAAGATGGGTCGACGGAGAGGATGCCCGTCACTAGCGGCGTCCCACAGGGGTCGGTCCTCGGACCGACACTGTCAATGGCAGGACGTGTGCCGAGGTCCAAGACCGAGCCAATACGGCGATCGCTCGCATCGTGGAATGGATGGAAGAGCACCATCTCCAACTAGCCGCTGAAAAAACAGAAGCGGTGATGCTCACCGGAAGACGAAGGTTACAACCGGTAGTGCTCACAGTGGCCGGAGTGCTGATTGAACCTTCCCGGAGCCTAAAGTACCTGGGGGTTCATATTGAAAAAAGCCGCCGTTACAAAAAGCATATAGACGAAACGGCCGCAAGAGCAGAACGAACAACTGCTGCACTGTTGAGGCTTATGCCAAAAGTAAAAGGACCACGAGCGAGTAAGAGGAGAATACTCGCGTCGGTGGCAGAATCGGTAATACTATACGCCGCCCCCGTATGGGTAGAAGATATGGCGTTCGCCAATAGAAGGGACAGGCTTTCCAAAGTACAACGGAGGGCGGCAATTGGGGTGTCATCGGCATACCGAACGGTCTCCACAGCGGCTATTCAGGTTGTCGCTTCACTGACGCCGATACACCTGAAGGCGGAAGAAAGAGCCCGAAAGTACAAGCAAAGACCGGAAGAGCGAGTGTCCAGAAGAGACCACCGAAACCTAACACTCGAGAAATGGCAATCGGAGTGGGATAGCGCGGATGTCGGCCGGTGGACCCATAGTCTGATACCCAGAGTGGCAGACTGGGTAAATAGAAAGCATGGTGAGGTCAGCTACGAGCTAACGCAGGCGCTCACTGGACATGGCTGCTTCGGATCCTACCTTCACAAGTACAAGAGAAGGGAAGGACCTGAGTGCGCATACTGCGGACAGTTGGACACACCGGCACATACCCTCTTCGAATGTAATAGATGGGGGGAACTGCGCAGGGCATGTCCATACAAAGAAAGCCTGACAGAAGAAAGGATGGTGGAGGAGATGCTGAAAGGCCCAGATCAGTGGAAACAAATAGCAGACACCATAAGGAGAATACTCCAAGAAAAAGAAAAGGACAACCGACGTCGGGATGTAATAGGTCCTCCCGTCCCTTAGTGCGTAAGGGACCGCGATGGACCACGGGGACAGAAAGAATGGACCATGAGGGTAAGATAGCGCCAGGACGTCCGGCGCAGGATAGCTCCAGGAGAATCCGGAGCGAGGAGGTACGGGTACCGGAATACCGGACCAAAACGACTTCAGGAATTCCGAAGCCAGGGAGGGAACGCCGGAATACCGCAGTCCCAGAAGAAGGTAAGCGATGTGTACCCCAGCATAGTGGACGTGAGTGTCGGGAAGGTCCCAATGGTGACGCAAGTGCGCGTGTACAGTGCGGTGCCGCCGAAGCGTCGTGATGTGGTGTGTGCGTCTGGTGCGCGTATGGTGTGTAGGGCACGCCTGGAGCCACAGGTGCCTTGGAGGAAGAAAGGACTTCAAACCCTAGTGTCATGGGCAGGTGCAAGCTGCATGTATGCGGGGTGTATAGTACTTAAGGTGCATGTTTACTAAGTAAGGGCATGGCTGGTATTAAATTGTAGGTAGTATAGGTAGCAGTAAGGTAATTGTAATTTTGATTTTGGTTTTTACGAAGTAAAGGTTATACCCAACCCAAAAGAGCGAAAGGGATAAATTTGCATTAAATTTTAAAGAGGAATCAAAAGAAAGATGTCGCTGTCGGCAGAATGCTTCGGTGATACCCGACAGCGGGGTGGTGGTGGGATCTTCCAATCCCTTCCGCTCTTTTAAAACAAAAAAAAATCTCATAATGATATCAATATTTCTGTCACATTCAATCAATCTCAATTAAATCTCGCCCTCGATCAGTTCAAAAGATAACCAAAAGAAACGTACTTCTACAAAACATCTTTCTCCTTATAAAGCATCTTTCTAATCAAAATCTATGTCACAATTGTTTAAAGATTATCCTGCCACCAGTGACATAGTCTCGATCAAATTCGTACAGTCATATATATTGTTCTGACATTCTCCACAAAATGTCCTACAAAAACATTGAAACAAACATTGCATAGGGTGTGCAATTTCAAAACCCTTATTGGCATAATCACCTGTTGCCCATGTCTTTTTCGAAAGACCTACTTTGTTTCTTCGTTGAAGCCACAGATAATGCTACAGATTATCTATCTACCCTTTTACTCGTTGATTTGCGTTTTTACAGACATACCTCTAATATGTCTAACCATTCTAAGGAGCAACTATTTTCGTAACATAACCCAATCGTCGACTTTACTGTACGTGTACGAATCTAAATTCAGTTATTTACTCAATCAAATGGCATTTGATTGATTCACTCTACTGATGCTATCCCTAACTTTATTCCTATACAAAACTTAGTAAACTTATAAAAAAACTTATCTACAAGACTTAGTAAAACTTAGTAAAATCTTTGTCTAAAATTAATCTATGAAAAGTTTTGCAAAAGTACTACACCGATAGCAACCATTGTTATAAATGGAACAGCTAATCAAAAATCCACACCGCTGGACACCATGTAATAGTTTAGGACCTGGCCTGTTTTTATTGTAGCGTAGCAAACAGAGCGGTCAAAAATGTAATTTACTTTAACTCAAATTCAAACGGAAGACGCGAGAACTTTCTTTGAAACCTTGAGGGTTTGGTATCGCTAGATTTTTAGAAGCCAATAATAATCATAAGTGAACACAAAGTATAGCCTTAGGGTGATTAAAAGTCAAATTCTAACCAAAACAAATATATTTACAAAATGAACAAAAAGATTAAAAACCCCTCAGATCGAGTGTACAATAATCATTGAAACTCTTGACACAATGATAATAGTTGGAGAGAAAACGGATGACAGAGACATAATTATTTTATAAAAATTACCTAAATTGTTATAGGCAAATTTACATCACCAGAGATGGCATCACGGGCACACACAGAAACAAAACACAAGATAAGGGCCTATTGCCCTAAAACACGTAACGACTACATCTTTCGACTTCTAAACCACGACCTCGACTGATATTCTAAAATATATTTCAAAACCAGGAAAGCTGTTTCCCCTCCACACACAGAACCAAAGTTCGTTATTTTAGCAAAAAATCCTACTTCCGCCCCAGACCACACACAATGTGGAACTTCTAGAAAAAAATCTGTATTCACAATTCACAAGCAAACTCGAAACAAACCCGATCAGGTCAACACGTTTCTTGAACAAATAAGTTTACCACCCTTGAGCCATCTGTTTATTATATTATATACAACCGTTTGTTCTGCCTGTCTATGCAATCTCAAAACAAAAGACAAAATTCTGACCTACCACATTGCTGCTTTTTGTAAATCGGTGGTACACGAAATTAATGAAACTGAATATTATTGTGATTCAGTAAGCGGGTCTAAAAAAGAATGGAAAAGAGAATTATTTGTCGAAAATGTGAGAATTAATTTTAAGTTAGATAGTGGTAGTGATGTTAATATTCTTCCAATTACCGTTTTTGAAAAAATTAAGCAATTTAATAGAAAAAAAATTTAAGTTAAATTATACTGGGATAAAATTATCCGCATATTGGGGATTTAGTATTAAGTGCTTAGGAGAAGTTTATTTTAAAGTACAGTATAGAGATTTAGTTTATTTAGAATCATTTATAGTTGTAGATGGTGATAAAATGTCAATTCTTGGAAGGAATACATGTTTAAAATTTAATTTAATCAAATTAGTTGATAATGTTGAAATAAACAAAACAAAAAGTGACATATATAAAGAATTTTCAGATGTATTTACAGGAATAGCAATTTCCAAAAACTTATGAAATAAAAATTAAAGATAATATCAAACCGGTTTGTAACCCGCTAACTAGATTACCAATTGCATTATATGACAAATTAAAAACTGAATTAGACTCTTTATGTAAAAAGGGAATCATAGAAAAAGCAGACAATAATTCTGAATGAGTTAATAAATTAGTTATAGTGGAGAAACCTAATGGTAATATTCGTCTATGTCTAAATCCTAAAGATTTAAATAACGCATTAAATAAAAATTATTTTGAAATCCCTACAATTAATGATTTAAAATCTAAATTGCAAAATGCAAAACTGTTCTCAGTTTTAGATTTAAAGGATGGCTTTTGGCAAATACCCTTGAGTAGGAAAAGTAAAAAATTTTGCACTTTTAGTACCAAGTTTGGAAATTATTCTTTTAAAAGATTACCATTTGGTTTGTCAACTTCTCCAGAAGCATTTCAAAAATTTAACGAAGAAATGTTTGGGGATATTCCAAATGTATTTATATACATAGATGATATATTAATTTTTGGTGAAACAAATGAAGAACACGATATTGCTTTGGAAGCAGTACTGAAAAGAGCTAGATGTAATAATATAAAATTTAACAAAGAAAAATTTCAATATAAGAAAGAAGAAGTAAAATATTTGGGATTTAAATTTAAATACAAAATAATCACTGCTGATGAGTCATCAATAGAAGCAATAATAAAATATGATGTGCCAAAAAATAAAAAAAGATTTTCAACGCTTTTTAGGACTAGTTAATTATTTGAGAGACTTTATACCAAATGTATCAAGCAAAACTGCATCGATGAGAGAATTGTTAAAGAAAAATGTAGATTTTGTTTGGCTAGGAAATCATACACAGTGTTTCAATGAAGTAAAAGAATTAATAAGCACAGAACCAACATTACAGATTTTTGAGCGAAAGAAAAAGATAATCATACAAACTGATAGTAGCAAAGATGGTTTGGGATGTGTATTATTACAAGACAATAAACCGGTTAGTTTTGCATCAAAGTGTTTGACGGAAACAGAATAGAGATATGGACAAATTGAAAAAGAATTTCTCGCAATTTTGTTTGCATGCAATAAATTCAAACACTTTATTGGCGAAAAGGTTATTGTTCATACAGATCACTTACCATTAGTTAGTATAATGAAAAAAGATATTAATAAAATTCCGTCAAGTAGACTGCAACGAATAAAGTTAAAATTAATGAAATATGATTTAGAAGTAGTATATAAACCAGGAAAAGCTATGTTAATTGCAGATGCGTTAAGCAGAGCTTGTTCTAAAGCGGATAAATCAAGCACTGATAACTGTTTAAATGATGTACATTCCATAAATATGTCACAAACTAATAAAAATTTGTTTATTCAAGAAACTGCAAAAGATGAGACTTTGAAACAAATTAAATACTACTATTTAAATGGTTGGCCAATAAGCAAGACAAAAACTAAAAGTATAGTTAGTAATTATTACAATTTAAAAGATAAAATTTATGTTGAAGAAGAATTGGTATATTTTGAAAACAGAATATTTGTTCCAGGAAAGTTAAAAAATTATATACTAGGCAAATTACACGAAAGCCATATGGGAATTACCAAAACTCTAGCAAAGGCTAGATCTTTATTTTATTGGACTGGAGTGACTAGTGATATAACACGTCATATACTCAAATGCAAACTGTGTGAAAAATATCAAAATAGAAATCCAAAAGAATCTTTAATTGTAATGCAACTAAAAATATGATATTTTAGAATATGCAGCATGCTCATACTGGGTATTAGTTGATTACTATTCAAAGTGGATAGAATTAGTTAAATTAAAATATAAAAATTCTGATGAATTAATTTCTGTTCTGAAGGTTTTCAACACATGGAATTCCAAGTACCATGATAGCTGATAATATGCCTTTTAATTCTGAAAAGTTTAGAAATTTTAGTAATGAATGGAATTTTGAAATAAAAACGTCGAGTCCATATTATCCTAGAAGTAATGGGTTGGCAGGGAGATCAGTAGGCATTTGTAAAAAGATGTTAAAGAAATGTTTTGACGGGAACATTGATATAAATACTGCATTATTGGATTATAGAAGTACACCTGTTTTAGGTTCAGAATATTCTCCAGCAGAATTACTATTTAGTAGAAAACTTAAGACAAAGTTACCAATGAAAAGGGAATTACTAAAACCAAAAGTTGTTCAAAATTTTCAAAATTATTTAAAACAAAAGACAATAAAGAATAAAAATTACTATGATAAGAATACAAAAATAAATAAAAATAATTTTAAAAAGAGGGACAATGTGCTCTATAGAGCAAACAAATATTGGTTACCAGCTAAAGTGATGAGTCAATATCCATCACCCAGATCAATTATAATTAGAGATGAAAATAATAGAATAAAAAGAAGAAATACAATAGATTTACGTCCTTTTCAAAATCAACCATATTTTAAGGAACAAGCAGATCATGACATAATTGTACAAAACGAAAATGTGCAAACAACTAATGAGGGTAACAATGAAAATATAATGCAAAGAAATGCAATCGTTTCTCCATATAAAACCAGATTTGGTAGAACAATAAAACCAGTACAACGTTTACGTTTCTAAAACAACAAGTAGTGAATTTCATTTAATTTGTTTAAATTTAAAATTGTTAGACTTTAAGAAAACTAGTTTTGTATAATTTGCTAATTATTTCTTATTTTTGTAAAACGGGAGATGTAGCATAAGATAAGTTAGATAGTGTTGTAATGGGTCGGAAACCCATTATTTATTTATTAAGATATGATCAAATTAAGCGCGATGTACACAGGGTAGAATGTTCGAGAATATCGAAGTTTTGGTGTTCAGTTGAACATCTGGTTTAGGATTTGACCGCGTGTTTATAAGTTTAAATTTGAAGTGTTGCCATTGGCTAAGAAGAAATGCTTCCGGCTTCCTTTGGGGTCAAGGGATGCAAACGAACAGATCTTTGGCTCTTCTCATTTCAACCACCGTCATGTAAAGTACACGTTTTTGTGGAGCGTTCTTAGGCGCTTAAGTTTATCCCTGGTAAGTCTTTTCAACTCGTCTCGCATTTCATTGTAAATTAAATTATTCATATTTCCGCTAAAAGTGTGTCTGCCTAAATCAACTCCTAGGTTTAATTTAAACGTCAATATGTTCAAAGCTTCATTCATTTTTCTATGTAACCTATCAAACGGGATTGTTGATTATTATTGTTAATAGATGTTATTGTTTTGATAAGTGTTTCGTTTCATTTGAGTAGTCTTGCTTTATCAGCCCTTATTAAATGTTAAATACTTAAACGCGTCAGTTAGTAGTCAGAAAATGTGTTCACAAGGTTCAAGAAAAAGAACCCAGTTAGTTATGCCTTCGAATAAATTGGAAGAGATTTTATTATTAGAATTTTGACCAGTAATTAAAGCCCTTAAACCGCGCTTGGCCAAAATGCTACCATGTTAGGGAGTCGTGGTGGTTCCCGCCATTTTGACCTCCTACTTTGGCGCCGGCGGTGGGATATAGTGATATTAATAGAGCTAGAGATTATAAGTTATAAACAATCAAGTTAGTTAATGAATTAGGGATATAAGAATAGGTATATGGATTAGTTGTCTAGAAAGCATCGAAGCATAGAAGGTTTATAGGATAAATGCTTCCCAGTTAGTTATATGGTTTATCAATTTATGTCCAAAATTGGATCATCTAAGAATGATCAATTAGCAAAAAGTGTATTAGTTTATCCAGAACCACGGTTTGGTTAGATACCTGTAAAAACTACATGCGACGAGAAATCTCGAGTATGCGTGCAATTATTGGCAGCTCGAAAGGACATTAGAAATGTCAGTAGTGTGAAAAATGGACAAGTTTTGATTATTTATATCGATGGTGGCAGCAAAAGCAATAAAAATTTCGATGTAAATATCTTAATTAGTATAAAAATTTTGCATTAAGATTTGCATAGTAGTCTGGCTCTATTTGTATTATTTTCTGAACTGTTCGTGAATACATTTGTATGGCTATATTTAAAGATTTAGAATTGATTAGATTTTGTTTTTGGAGTGCAATTTCAGTTTGTTGTTATTTGAGATGAAAGAATATATTTCTTTGTTATAAGATTATATTTTGTTCGACTTAGCAAGTGTACATTGTTGCGTAACTTGTGAATTTACGAGAGTCAGATAGCCAAAATTGTGTCGTTGGCGACCCTTTGTCTATAAGGGACACCCAGGTCAAAACACAGATGTACAGTGTCGACAAAAGGGAACAAAATAAATATACAGGGCGAAGCAAAAGTTTAGAGATTGTTAACAGACAGATTAAAGATTAAATTAATATTATTTTTTTGTTGTAAATGATAAAAAGCAGAGAAGCGAGACAGTTGATTAGACACCGGATAATAAACACATAGTTAGATTAATTAATTAGTATTAAAATTTAAGGGGATTTCTTTTGCAATTAGTTTTTTTTATACAGTAAAAAGTTAAATGGTTCATTTTAAGGGAGAATTGCAAGAGAGTTTGTTTTGCATTTATTTCCGTGAATACGGGTTGGATTGGAAAGCAACACATAAAGCAGAAGGTCAAAGTTATCAAGAAGTTAAATATCCGGCCAATGAGTTGCAAGATGTTTAAGAGGTCAGCTGTCCAGGAGAAGACTGTTTCGATCGACGAGTTGGCGACGTTCGCTGCTATCCAGAAGGAAACTCGAGTTTGTTCGCTTTGCATGGAATATGGAATCGACGTAATTAGGGATGCAGGACCAAGTCCTGATGACACTATAAAGTGTATTTTGGGAAAAAAGGAATCGACGGAAAAAACTCAGGAGTAGTTTTTCGGTTCACAGGAGCAAAAGTATTTGCTACATAAGGGAAGTGTTAGTAACCCAGGTGCGGTTTTTACATTCCGAAAATGGCGACCATAAGGCGTACTCAGAAGACGCGACGGTCTAGAAAGAAATTAATAACCACCTGCAACTTGATGAGCATTTCTCGGAAGTCAACCCTATGGAGATTAGGACGTCCGCAACCGTGAGCGCAGAAACAAGAATCTTGAAGAAGAAAGCTGGGACATGAAGCACAGAGACGAAAGGTTTTGCAACTAGGCTGTAGATGGAGAAATAGAAAATAGAGAAAGAGTAAGTTGTATTGTCGTTTTATAACTTTTTATACTGCTCATGTTTTGTTTTTCCTTTATTTACATGTTTTCCATGGACCGGGTTGGACAGCAAAGGACGCTAAACACCGAGAGCATCTACAAAGGATTGTACCGTTGCGTTTGCGTCCATGTTCCTTTTACCGGGGATGGATAGATGTTTTTCGTTTCGCGGGGATTTTTCTTTTGTTTTGTTTGTTTTTTCAGGAAGATAATTGTAAACGATATATCTGTTAGAGATAAGAATTTTGAGTTTGTAAAGGAAAGGTTTAGACAGTATTTTGTATCAGACAGAGATAGTAGAGAATCAGTTTTGATCGAGTTTTAGTTTTTTTTAGATGTTCAATTTTGTTTGTGAAAAATTGTCCATTCTTAAGGACGGAGGAGTGTAATGGGTCGGAAACCCATTATTTATTTATTAAGATATGATCAAATTAAGCGCGATGTACACAGGGTAGAATGTTCGAGAATATCGAAGTTTTGGTGTTCAGTTGAACAGCTGGTTTAGGATTTGACCGCGTGTTTATAAGTTTAAATTTGAAGTGTTGCCATTGGCTAAGAAGAAATACTTCCGGCTTCCTTTGGGGTCAAGGGATGCAAACGAACAGATCTTTGGCTCTTCTCATTTCAACCACCGTCATGTAAAGTATACGTTTTTGTGGAGCGTTCTTAGGCGCTTAAGTTTATCCCTGGTAAGTCTTTTCAACTCGTCTCACATTTCATTGTAAATTAAATTATTCATATTTCTGCTAAAAGTGTGTCTGTCTAAATCAACTCCTAGGTTTAATTTAAACGTCAATATGTTCAAAGCTTCATTGTAACTTTTTCTTTGTAACCTATCAAACGGGATTGTTGATTATTATTGTTAATAGATGTTATTGTTTTGATAAGTGTTTCGTTTCATTTGAGTAGTCTTGCTTTATCAGCACTTGTTAAATGTTAAATACTTAAACGCGTCAGTTAGTAGTCAGAAAATGTGTTCACAAGGTTCAAGAAAAAGAACCCAGTTAGTTTTGCCTTCGAATAAATTGGAAGAGATTTGATTATTAGAATTGTGACCAGTAATTAAAGCCCTTAAACCGCGCTTGGCCAAAATGCTACCATGTTAGGGTGTCGTGGTGGTTCCCGCCATTTTGACCTCCTACAGTGTAAGTTAGGTTGCATAGACATCATTTATTAATGTACATAAATAGATATGTAACAGATGTTAAATAAATAGTAATGTAAGTAACATGTGCGACTATGATTCTATAGATCTAAAAGACAACGCATAAAGATAATACAGAAATGAAATGAAAATGGTAATTCTAAGGAAATAAAAACGGTAATTCTGGGGAAATGTAAAAAAACGGAAAAATTCTGAGGAACAGATAACCAGGGGTAGGCTTTTGCTAATTACCGTCGAAATGCCCAATTGCTCGAGCGTGTGTGACACAGGCCAGTCGTGAGTGACTGACCGTCCCAGCACAGCCGTTACGATGAGCAATTCCGCTTATAGGTAATTAACAGACGAGTGAACTCTCTAGCTAAATCTATTTACTGGCTTGTAAGCAGATTAGTTTCGAGAGAACACGGACACAGGAAAAGAACACGGAAAAGAATAAAGGACTTACTGGTCGGAATTGTCGAAGCGTGGACACTAGTAACAGGCACTTGCACTAGGCAGCGAGGTCGGCTGTGAACTGTGTCGGCTTGAATCAAGGGAGCTCAACATCGTTATCCGGAGATTGCCCATGGAATTGGCAATAGAAGACATTGCCGGCTGCCTCCGAGAACAAGGGTTCACGCCGTCCAGAATCCTTCGGATGAAGCATCCATCGACTAGACAAGTCATGCCTCTGGTGCTGGTCTCCGTACCGAGAGACCAGAAGCGTCTCTACAATATTAAAGACGTCTGCGGCATCCTCGTCGACGTTGAAGCCCTGCAGAAGACGCCAGCGATAAGCCAATGTCATAGGTGCCAGCTCTTTGGACATGGCTCCTCTTGCTGCAAGGCCCCGCCTAGATGCAACAACTGCGCTGAACCGCACCTTATTACCAGCTGCAATGCCCCGCCCACAACTAGAAAGTGTGCCAATTGCGGAGGACCACATCATGCAAGCTACCGGGGCTGCTCCAAACCCCACAAACGGAAACAACTACCGCCTCAACCCACCGCCGTCCAACAAGCAGCCACCACCAGACCGCCTCCTCGCACCATCATCCTTCAACCGACCACCACCATGCAATACTCCCAGGCCCTTAAGACCATCGCTTCCGAGAACAAACCTGTCCCGTCCAACCAGCTCCCTACATCCAACGACTTTGCCCTCCAACTGAGAGAACTCAGCCAAAATCTCAACCTCATCGTCACAGCGTTCCAACACTTATGTACCACACACAATATCCCGTTCCATGCCTAATACCTCTCGTACTCTCCACCACAATTATCCGTTACCCTACACGTCAAAATCTCTGCATGTCCTTCCCATTTAATCCTTCCCCCATCCATATTGGGGCTTCCTTTCCAGCTACCGGGGATAAAAGGTAGTTTACCTATCCTCTAAACAATAAAAACATCAGAACCATGCAACTCCATTTCTGATGAATTGCATTGATAATATTTTACACAGCGCGCCATCTGAAGTCGTTAGATCGAGTACATTGCAATTTACAGTTCTCTTCGCTTGCCGGCTGCGCTGCTTCCATCGATAATGTAGGGGAATAACACATTGAAGGTTGAAGGAATACTTTTACCTGTTGAACCGACCAGTCGTAACTCGCAACGCAGTTTATGTGATGGCCAACGGGCAAGGCCCAGTACAAAAAAGAAGTATATGCAGGCGCATAAAGCTAAATGGCTTGAACTCCCGAAGTTTAAGGGAAGGCTAACATCTAGTCGAAAAGACAAGACATTCTCGTATTGCAAATGTTGCAACAAGGATATAAAGGTGACATCTGGGAAAGATGCCCTTATCAAGCACATGTATACGAAAATGCATGTGCAGGCCTCTTCCCAATTAAAACATTAACCAACACTAAACTCATTTGTAAATAAAAAAAACTCCAATGGACTCTCATGGAAATTTTAATACTGAACTAATGGATGTTTTATTGTTGCTTGATAACATGTGAAATACATTTAGCTGCTTTTGTAGCAGAACACAATTTGCCGTTTACTGTGATGGACCATTTGCCTCAATTAATTAGGTCTATTTGTACAGACTCAAAAATAGCAGTTGAAGTATATGGTGAATTTCTTGGTTTGATTCCATTCGTTGCCGCAGATAAAAATACATTATATAAGCATATTGTAATTTTTTTCGATTTATATGAAATTCCATATAGACAAAATTTAATCGGGTTTGCGTACGATGGGGAGAATGTGATGGTAGGAGCATGGCAGTCGTAGCTGTTTCATTAAAAAAAGATATTAACCATTTATACACTATGAAATGTATTTGTCATACTTTTCATTTATGTGCCTCCTACGCATGCCAAAAACTGCCCCGATATATAGAAGATTTCACTCGTGACATTTACAATTATTTTTCCTCGAGTCCAAAGAAGATTGAGGAATTTCAAGATTTTACACCCATCCCAAACTAGATGACTGTCTGTTCATACAGTCATCAAAAGAATATTGGAGCAATATGAACTTTTAAGGCTGTATTTTATTGATGCTGTCCATAACAATGATGTTTTGGCTGCAACAAATAATTTGTCCAAATTTAATGACCCCACAACAAAGCTTTTTTGCAATTTTTAGATTTTAGTCTACCTTTTTTCAATAAGCTAAATATGGAAATGCATTCAGAAAATCCAAGAATCCACATTTTGTATAAAAGAGTTTCTAATATAATAAGGCAATTGTTTGATTGTTTTATAAAACGTGAATGTTCAAATTTAGATTTAGATTGTATTGAGTATACACATCCTCAAAATCATGTAAATTTAAAAGACATGTACTTCGGTGCTGCGGTTGCAAGCAATAAATTAAATGACGAACAAGAAATATTTTTTAAAACTAGATGTTTACAATTTTATATAGAAGGGTGTAACCAAATCATTGACCGATTTCCACTTAAGGATAACTTTATACAAAATTTCGAATTCATTGACCCAGAAACTGTAAAAATGGCCAAATTTCAAATTTTTTTTATACAAAGTACTGATTTGCAAACACTAGATAATGAATGGCGGTTATTGCGTGTGAACACGAGTGAAAGAGTATTTAACACTGCCAGCATTTTACTCAGCACATCGTGCCACTAATTTGATTTAATTTTCCAAATGTTTGATGAATTTGTTGGTGTTTATTGACTTTTATTTGTTTTAATATGTATGTTAGCGCCAAGGTGCAGACTACCACCAATGCACAGTTCCCGTAGTGGGAACGTCCCCACCACTGAGCATTAATTCGACTACGTGACGTTCCAGCAGTCAGAGCATCGTTTACGCCAGTATTTATTATACTCAGTTTTTAAATACAATACAACTCATTCTGTAAAAGTAGTGAGTAAAAGTAAAAGTAAAGTGTGTAAAAGTGTGTCAACCAACAACCAGGGTTTGAATTCCGTATCAACATTTTGGTCCGTCGGGCCGCATCTTGCAGCGACAAGAGGAGAAGAATACAGCGCAAGTAACCGGTGTTTTGTAGCGGCCACACGTACGTACAGCGGCGTCACCACGTGTTCCAACCCATGCAAGACCCGAGCGGAGCATATCCAGCTGGCAAGCAACATGCGCCTTGGTTGTGCCAGAAAGCACGCGCCATCTTCGCCCGTACGAGCAGCGAGAGAACGGCGTCACCACCTGATCGCCTGGTGCACACAAGAAGCAACAGCGTACGACACACTGAGTGAGTTTCCTACCTATTTATTCTTTTCCAACTTGCACAGCATTGTTATTATTTAGATTCATACGATTTTTAACGTATTGTTTTTTCATTACGCGACGCATTGTACGCATTTATTACGACACAAACAAAACAAAAAGCGATCAGTGGGCATTGCGCGAGTACGGATTTTATTTTTTTACGGTTTGGAGGCATTGAGCGAGTCATTTGACATTTTCGGAGACATAGTGCGTGTCAAGTAAGCGTTCATTTCCTTTACTTTCAATTTATTTACGACTTTACGGTGAATTATTCGTAACTTGGTACAAACCAGACGACATTAGAATGTGGGTTGACGCCCCATAGGGGTCGCCGCGTTGGCCCGCCTTTCGGCATTCAGCTTCCACCGTTGTCCCTATCCAGGAAACGTAGCTGCCCCCGAGAGTCCTACACCAGGTGAAAGAGGCCATGGCAAGCCATGGGAGCCCTCCTCCTTCCCCTCGGTACTTGTGTTAATCGGATTCCTCCGATACCGTTGGACAAGTCGCCGGCGAGGTCGCATCTCTAAGCGCGTTCCTCTACTCTACATCTCTACACACTGCAGAGCGCCCATTGACCCACAGCACAGGATGCCATGGTTTAGAGTAGCACAGCCTAGAATTTCTTCAAGTACTCGTGTCGAAAACCTTCCGGAATTCACGTTTGACGAGTCGCCGTCCGGAAAACGCTTGCGCGTTTCCGTACCCAGTATTAGAAAGGTTCCCCTTTCAACGGTAGATGGGTTCACCGTCGAGCATGCTTTGGGCGACAACTCTACCACATATCATTACTGTCGGCGGCATCACATTGCCCACATACGTGGGATAGGGTAGCTCCTGAAGACAGTTTTAGGAGTAAACGTCATGTGGTCTATATCGTTTACCCGCGCTTTGCCTTAATCCCTGTTCGGATATTAATATCAGATCGTTAAGTACTCATTTTGGCACATCTTCCGAAGGCCACGGTTGATGAGTCACCGCCGGGAGCCAGATGCCTGGTGTCCCTCCCTCACATCTACTAAAGGCAGTGGTCGCCGTTGGCCCGGAAATCCGGTATTGGTTAGACCGAAAGCCAGATTTCAGGGTAACCTCGTGAGGTCTGCCAGTCACCCGGACGACATTAGAATGTGGGTTGACGCCCTATAGGGGTCGCCGCGCTGGCCCGCCTTTCGGCATTCAGCTTCCACTAAGTCCTCACTATCCCGGAAACGTAGCTGCCCCCGAGAGTCCTACTCCAGGTGAAAGAGGCCATGGCAAGCCATGGGGGCCCTCCTCCTTCCCCTCGGTACTTGTGTTAATCGGATTCCTCCGATACCGTTGGACAAGTCGCCGGCGAGGTCGCATCTCTAAGCGCGTTCCTCTACTCTACATCTTTACACACTGCAGAGCGCCCATTGACCCACAGCACAGGATGCCATGGTATAGGGTAGCTCTGAGTGGTTCTAGGGGTCGCACCGTAGAGTGTGATGTTAACCCACAGCCTCGAATTTCTTCAAGTACTCGTGTCGAAAACCTTCCGGAATTCACGTTTGACGAGTCGCCGTCCGGAAAACGCTTGCGCGTTTCCGTACCCAGTATTAGAAAGGTTCCCCTTTCAACGGTAGATGGGTCACCGTCGAGCACGCTTTGGGCGAGAACTCTACCACATATCATTTCTGTCGGCGGCATCACATTGCCCACATACGTGGGATAGGGTAGCTCCTGAAGACAGTTTTAGGAGTAAACGTCATGTGGTCTAAATCGTTTACCCGCGCTTTGCCTTAATTCCTGTTCGGATATAAATATCAGATCGTTAAGTACTCATTTTGGCACAACTTCCGAAGGCCACGGTTGATGAGTCACCGCCGGGAGCCAGATGTCTGGTGTCCCTCCCTCACATCTACTAAAGGCAGTGGTCGCCGTTGGCCCGGAAATCCGGTATTGGTTAGACCGAAAGCCAGTTTTCAGGGTGACCTCGTGAGGTCTGCCAGTCACCCGGACGACATTAGAATGTGGGTTGACGCCCTATAGGGGTCGCCGCGCTGGCCCGCCTTTCGGCATTCAGCTTCCACTAAGTCCTCACTATCCCGGAAACGTAGCTGCCCCCGAGAGTCCTACTCCAGGTGAAAGAGGCCATGGCAAGCCATGGGGGCCCTCCTCCTTCCCCTCGGTACTTGTGTTAATCGGATTCCTCCGATACCGTTGGACAAGTCGCCGGCGAGGTCGCATCTCTAAGCGCGTTCCTCTACTCTACATCTTTACACACTGCAGAGCGCCCATTGACCCACAGCACAGGATGCCATGGTATAGGGTAGCTCTGAGTGGTTCTAGGGGTCGCACCGTAGAGTGTGATGTTAACCCACAGCCTCGAATTTCTTCAAGTACTCGTGTCGAAAACCTTCCGGAATTCACGTTTGACGAGTCGCCGTCCGGAAAACGCTTGCGCGTTTCCGTACCCAGTATTAGAAAGGTTCCCCTTTCAACGGTAGATGGGTCACCGTCGAGCACGCTTTGGGCGAGAACTCTACCACATATCATTTCTGTCGGCGGCATCACATTGCCCACATACGTGGGATAGGGTAGCTCCTGAAGACAGTTTTAGGAGTAAACGTCATGTGGTCTAAATCGTTTACCCGCGCTTTGCCTTAATTCCTGTTCGGATATAAATATCAGATCGTTAAGTACTCATTTTGGCACAACTTCCGAAGGCCACGGTTGATGAGTCACCGCCGGGAGCCAGATGTCTGGTGTCCCTCCCTCACATCTACTAAAGGCAGTGGTCGCCGTTGGCCCGGAAATCCGGTATTGGTTAGACCGAAAGCCAGTTTTCAGGGTGACCTCGTGAGGTCTGCCAGTCACCCGGTCACCCGAACGACATTAACATATTGGTGCCACCCTGAAAAGGTGGCTGCCGGCCCGCCTTTCGGCATTCGGCTTGATGTGACCCACTATCTAGCAGAACCACCCAAGGGAACCCATCCCAACTCCGCACTCCAAACCCGGACGACAGTGGCAACGGAGATAGAGATACTAATTCGCAAGCGAGGAGATATTAAGTCCTCGGTTACACGGTTCACAACATTTGGCGTCAGCGCCGTATGGCTGCCCACGATCAACCTCCCAGATTTTGACGGAAACTACGAGAGCTGGTATAAGTTTAGAGACGCATTCCAAACGTTGGTGCACGAACATCTATCTCATCTATCAGACGTCCAGAAGTTTATATATTTGAATTTGTCACTTAGGGACTCCGCAGCGGAATTGATACAGACATTGGAAGTATCATCAAATAATTACGCCACAGCACTGGAGCTGCTGAAGGACAGATTTGAGAATAAGCGAATTATTGTAAACACACACATGCGAGCTCTGAATGAACTGGAGAGCGTCTCGAGGGCGACGTCGAGGTCGCTGCGGCAGCTACTAGACGGGTTTCTGAAACATTTTCAAGCTTTGAAGACATTGTCATTACCTGTGGAACACTGGGACGTCCCAATGGTATACAGTCTGACAAATAAGCTCGACCATTACAGCAGGTCGACGTGGGAGCATACAGCATGCGTTGGTACGGAATTACCCAAATTAGAAGCCTTGATCACCTTGACGTTGTCAGATGCTAGAGACGATGAGCAATATCTCATCTAACGTCAAAACGGCCGACAGGTATGTTAGCAAACCAAAGACGCTAGCGAACGCCGTGCAAAAATTCAAATGCACACATTGCAAGGCTCAACACTCAATTTGCAAATGTAAGAGCTTCCTAGATAAACTCCTGAAGAGCGAATACGATGCATACGAGAGGCGAAGGGCTGTATCAATTGTTTAAGTTTGGCTCACACTTATCAACATTGCAAGTCGCTGCGTAATTGTTACACATACAACAAGCGACACCATACATTCGGTTGAAAGCTCGAAGATTGTACTCCGAGAGTCCAAACTAGGTTGGCTAGTGACCGGAAGGCTAGATTCATCTGGAAGCAACAGAACATATTGTCATCTAAGTTTGGGAAATGAAGAACTACATCAGACACTAGAACGTTTCTGGATGCTGGACGACTACCTAGAACAGCCTCCTCTCAACATGGACGCAACGAGATGCGAGGGAGATTTCAAGGCTAAAACAACACGCGACGAAACAGGACGTTATATAGTTGCACTGCCATTAAATGAAAAGAGATAAACACTGGGTGGATACGGTTCCAGAAACTGGAAGTACGACTTGAAGCAAATGCTAAATTAAGGCATCAATACCGAAGCTTTAGGTCCGAATATCAAGATTTAGGACACATGGAGCGGATCTACGATTTGGACTCAGTGATATCTGGCGAACGAATAATCGGCACTCAGTACTACATACCGCACCATCCCGTATTTAAGAGTGCATGCACCACTAATAAGTTGACGTTTGTATTTTATGCCTCTGCGCAAACAAACACTGGAGTTTTCTTAAACAACACGCTATTGGTAGGTCCAATCGTCCAAAGCGACTTATTTATAATTTTGATACGTTTTAGAAAACCTTCCGTAGCTTTAGTAGCCGACATAGAGAAGATGTTCAGACAGGTTAAGATCACTGCGGAACATCGCGATTTCCAACGCATCTTATGGCGAGAAGACACGAGTCATCCCGTGGGAGTTTACCAATTGTGTACAATCACTTATGGAACAGCACCAGCAACCTTCTTAACCACACGATGCTTGAAGGCCATTGCGCAACAACATGCTGAACAGCATCCCTTAGCTTCACGTGCGATTATTGAGGACATGTATGTCGACGACCTAATTACTGGTGCCACTGACCTAGAAGGTCCTATACAACTACAATCGGAATTATCGGAAATATTGAAACAAGCAGGCTTTAATTTACGAAAATGCAGTAGTAATTATCTGAGGCGCTGCAGGGCTGCACGACCGCAGCTGAAAACAATAAACTTATCATAAAGGATGCTACTGACAATCGAACCTTAGCTATGATTTGGACATCAGAACGCGATACCCTAACTTACGCATTTTGTGACAGCAGCGAAAAGGCCTATGCCGCTGCAATTATAAGAAGCATTGATGTATCCAACAACGTAAGGCTTGAAAAATGCTTCATTGTCGAGATTAGAACTTTGTGGAGCACTTCTACTAGCAAAACTTGTATCAAACGTCTCTCAAATGTTTAAACCAACAATAAATAGGCTATTTTACTTCACGAATTCATCCATAGTAATCAATCATTTGCTTCTACTAGCAAAACTTGTATCAAACGTCTCTCAAATGTTTAAACGAACAATAAATAGGATATTTTACTTCACGGATTCATCCATGGTAATCAACTGGATAAACGCACAGCCCAGCAGGTTTCGCAACTTTCGTTGCGAACATGGTTGCTAAGATACAAGCGTTAACCAATGTTGCTGATTGGTATCATATTGCAGGCAAGGATACCAGCTGACATAACAACTCGAGGATTAACTACGGAAAACCTTAACAGATCAGTTTTGTTTACGGGGCCACAGTTTCTCACTTATGAGCCTGAAGCATGTCCAGTCAATGCAAATATCAAACTTAATAAGCCACAAGAAGCACCAACGAAGAAGCTCACATTCACCGCTGCACTCCGATAACGGCAAGGCATTCGTAGCTGCTGATAAGGTTTTACGCGAATCTTACAAAACCATGATACAGTATCATAAGGACCCTGCAGTAAATGAGTACTTAACGCAAAATTCAATTCTTTGGAAATTCATGCCTCCCAGGGCTCCTCATTTCGGTGGGTTACACGAGGCCGCGGTAAAGTCCTAAATTCCCGCCCCTTATACCTCTCTGGTGATCCAAGCGACCTTACTGTACTCACACCTGGGCATTTCCTCATTGGTGCCCCGATGACAGCCATACCTAAAAGAGAGCTTTTGGCGTAGTTGGAGATTGGACTATTTGACAAATCTACAAAGGAGAGTGAATTAGACAAGCGATACCAAGCGTCAACCAGCTCTAAACGGCATTGTCCTCCTAAAGGAAGACCACAACGTTCCACCTCAGCACTGGCCTTTGGCTACAATTATCCAACTTCATCCAGGTCGAGACGGAAGAAGTAGGGTAGCCACAATTCTCTCTCAAGGAAAGAAAAAACTCGATCCATAGCGCAGCTGTGTACTCTTCTCAAGCTGAATTTTGAAACCCATACGGATTTCAATTTGGGGAGGAATTTTAGCGCCAAGATGCAGAATACCACCAATGCACAGTTCCCGTAGTGGGAACTAGAGATGTGGCCGTTCGGAACGACTCGTTCCAAAGGAACGAATCCACGTCCGGATTCGTTCCTTTGAACCAACTAACCCCATGACCCGACCCTACACGGGCGGTACCGGCCCCCCTTCCGCATCGGCTGTATTCGAGTGGAGCGGTTGGACTTCAACACTATCTGTGACAGCAACGTCTGTGTAAGAGGTTAGGACCTGAGTCTGTTTTTAATGGTAGCGTAGCAAACAGAGCGGTCAAAATGTAATTTACTTTATATCAAATTCACACGGAGGACGCGAGAACTTTCTTCCAAACCTTGACGGTTTGGTATCGTTAGATTTTTAGAAGCCAAAAATAATCGTAAATGAATTAATCTTGATCATATACCTCAGGGTGATTAAAAGTCAAATTCAACCAAAACAAATATATTTACAAAATGAACAAAAAGATTAAAAACCCTTCAGATCGAGTGTACAATAATCATTGAAACTCTTGACATATTGGAGAGAAAACGGATGACAGAGACATACCTGATTAAACCATAAAAATTACCTAAACTGTTATTGGCAAATTTACATCAGCAGAGATGGCATCACGGGCACACACACAGAAACAAAACACAAGGGCCTAAAGCCCAAACAAATTGAACTACGTCATTCGACTTCTAAACCACGACCTCGACTGATATTCTAAAATATACTTCAAAACCAGGAAAGGCCTTCTCCCACCAAATACAGAACCAAAAACATTTGCACATCTGTGTCCGGTTACACAAAGTTAGGAAGCATCTCAAATTCCAGAAAAAAACCTCTATTCACAATTCACACGCAACCACGAAACCCGATCAGGTCAAAACGTTTCCTGAACAAATAACTTTGTGCTACCCTCTGTGAGCCATCTGTTTATTATATTATATACAACCGTTTATTCTACTCAAACCCAAAGCAAAAGACAAAACCCCACGTATGACAATCCTCCCACCTTTAGTTTGAGGAATGATTACAAATATCGTTCTTCAAATTAACATTATCAAACTATTCAAAAAAATCTTTATCATCACATGTCATCCGATATCAACTTCTTACAAAAAAAACTATATCCAGCGGTTACATTTTTTTATATCCACGCAAAACAAAATTGAATTCCATGTCGAGGATTGCGCGGTGCCCTTTGGTACGGCTGGTACAGCTGGTAGGTCGTCCGCTGGCATCGGCTTCCGGACAATAGAAACATGTGGAGAGAGAAACACATTAGCAGTATCAAAAAAATCATAATAAGACAATACAACTCACTTTTTCTCTTAATTCTGTGTCATCATCAAAAAGGCCGGTCGCAAAATCTCTCGTCCATGTCGCTCGTGTACCATCTTCTCTCTTCAAGATCCTTGTTCTGCCGTCAGTCGTAGATATTCTAGTCTCCATACCTTCAGCCTCGAATTGTTCCTCTCGGTGCATGCATCTTATGGGACCAGTACGTCTCTTAGTACGTCTCCAGGTCAGTCACCCAATTTAGGAACGTAAATCAGCTCTCCCGGCTTGATTACTGCTTCCTTTTGAACCAAAGCTGATTTCTCCTCAGCATTACGTCGGTTCCATAATAATCGTCGCGAGCCCACAGGTATCTGCCGTCTGTGTTGCTCATCACTTACACGCTTTCTGTAGCGTCATGTCATCAGGAAAATTGTCCTGGATCCCCTTGTCGATGCTGTAGCCCAGCGTTACTTTGCATACTGACGCTACTTCCTGGAAAGCAGCTTTCTGCTACTTACTGCCATTCCACCTTAAATTCGTCGAAGCTATGCGATACAGGGTGGACAACCTTGGTTTGTTCTGGATAAGCGAACATCTCGTACTCGTCGATCAAAACAGTCTTCTTCCTTTGATAAGATTGGACAACGGACTTTCTTCAGACATCTTGCGACTTCGTGGCCGGATACTCTTTCTTGAAATCTTCCATCTTTTTTTCTGCTGCATGTGTTACCCTCAACCAACCCATATTCGCGGAAATAAATGTAAACAAAAACAAACAAATGCTCTTGCAATTTCCCTTGATATAAACCCCCTATTATTACAAAAAAACTAATTGCAAGAACAACCCCATTAATATTAAAATTAATATTTAAATTACTTACTGTGTTTTGTTCTATGTGCGCTGCCGCGTGTGCACCTCCTCTGCCATTCATAATACAAACTAATTGATCCTACTTTGAATAATTACTTCTGTCCGTTTTCTCTCATAATTCAATACCCTTAATTTTTCCTATTTATTGTGTCTTACACAATACTCTCAATGCTACCCTCATTTCACTTCAATTGCCTTACCCTGACCACAGGCAAAAAAAAGGTTTACGGATGACCTCACTTCGTCACAAAGAGCAGGTACCTATATTTCCAGCTTTTGTGTTTCTGCTCATTATAGGCTTTTATCTTTATATTATCTAATGTATTATTCATATTTATGCCCAAACATCCTTTCTACTAATAAACATAATATATACATAATTTCATAATATCAATATTTCTGTCGTATTCAAATCCAAATCAAATCTAGCTCAATCGTCCTCGATCAGTTTAAAAGACAAACAAAAGAAACGTACTTCTACAAAACATTTTTCTCGTTATCAAGCATCTTTCTAATCAAAATCTATGTCACAAATTTATTGATTATAGCTGCCACCAGTGACAAAGTCTCGATCAAATTCGTACAGTCGTATATATTGTTCTGACATTCTCCACAAAATGTCCTACATAAACATTGAAACAAACATTGCATAGGGCGTGCAATTTCAAAACCCTTATTGGCATAATCACCTGTTGCCCATGTCTTTTTCGAAAGACCTACTTTGTTTCTTCGTTGAAACCACAGATAATGCTACAGATTATCTATCTACCCTTTTACTCGTTGATTTGCGTTTTTACAGACATACCTCTAATATGTCTAACCATTCTAAGGAGCAACTATCTTCCTAACATAACCCAATCGTCGACTTTACTGTACGTGTACGAATCTAAACTCAGTTATTTACTCAATCAAATGGAATTTGATTGATTCACTCTACTGATGCTATCCCTAACTTTATTCCTATACAAAACTTAGTAAACGTATAAAAAACCTTATCTACAAGAATATATCCTAAAACTTAGTAAAATGTTTGTCTAAAATTAATCTATGAAAAGTTTTGCAAAAGTACTACACCGATCGCAACCATTGTTATTAATGGAAGCACTAATCAAAAATCCACACCGCTGGACACCCATGTAAGAGGTTACAAAAGTACGAATCGAATATCCCACCGCTAGACACCATGTAATAGGTTAGGACCTGAGTCTGTTTTTAATGGTAGCGTAGCAAACAGAGCGGTCAAAATGTAATTTACTTTATATCAAATTCACACGGAGGACGCGAGAACTTTCTTCCAAACCTTGAGGGTTTGGTATCGCTAGATTTTTAGAAGCAAAAAATAATCATAAATGAATGAAATCTTGATTATTTACCTCAGGGTGATTAAAAGTCAAATTCAACCAAAACAAATATATTTACAAAATGAACAAAAAGATTAAAAACCCTTCGGTCGAGTGTACAATAATCATTTAAACTCTTGACACAATGAAGATTATTGGAGAGAAAACGGATGACAGAGACATACCTAATTAAACCATAAAAATTACCTAAACTGTTATTGACAAATTTACATCAGCAGAGATGGCATCACGGGCACACACACAGAAACAAAATACAAGGGCCTAAAGCCCAAACAAATTGAACTACGTCATTCGACTTCTAAACCACGATCTCGACTGATATTCTAAAATATAGTTCAAAACCAGGAAAGGCCTTCTCCCACCAAATACAGAACCAAAAACATTTGCACATCTGTGTCCGGCTACACAAAGTTAGGAAGCATCTCAACTTCCAGAAAAAAAAACCTCTATTCACAATTCACAAGCAACCTCGAAACCCGATCAGGTCAAAACGTTTCCTGAACAAATAACTTTGTGCTGCCCTCTATGAGCCATCTGTTTATTATATTATATACAACAGTTTATTCTACTCAAACCCAAAGCAAAAGACAAAACCCCACGTATGACATCTGTACCGCGCGAAAGATTGTTTTCAAAAACTGGGCAAATAATTTCGAGTGGCGGAATCGATTAAGCTACAGCAAAGTAGAAAAAATAATTTTTTTAAATCAAAATTTGAAAGAATTTACAACAACGCAGTAATATACTTATATTTCTAATAAAAGACTTTATTGTTTTAGTTTAAAGGTGCCTATTTCTTCCCTCTTATTCAGACAGTATTAAAGTAAAACAGTTTACTTTGCCAACGCGGCCTATTGGCGTCCGTTTTGCTTGGAACAAACCTACGCTTGCTTCCTCTACTCACGCACGACGGTCTCGAGTCTCCACTCGATTGAACTCGGTCGATTGTGCGTGTGGCTCGGTCTCGTACAAAGGAACGAAATGAACGAATCCGGCGGATTCGGTTCTTTAAAGGAACGAGAACGAAAGGAACGAGATCGCCCAACTCTAGTGGGAACGTCCTCACCACCAAGCATTCATTCGACTACGTGACATTCCAGCAGCAGTCAAAGCATCGTTTACGCCAGTATTTATTATACACAGTTTTTAAATACATTAAAACTCATTCTGTAAAAGCAGTGAATAAAGTGTGTCAACCAACAGGGTTTGAATTCCGCATCAACAATGTATGTACGCCATTTTCTTCAATAAAATTGTGTAAAGCATTCTAAGTATCTATGTGATTGCCCATTTAATATACATTAATTGTTTAGGAGTTTGAGTTTGAAACATTGTAATTGAGACAATTGTCAATATCTCCATGGGGATTATACGACAAATAAAGTATTATTATTATTATTAAATTGGTTCAAATACTGACTAGCATCGCATATTTGCCGGAGATTTGGGACGTGTTGCAAATTCCGGCCAGTATCGTAGAGTGTTTCTTCTCGGACTTGCGCACAACGGATTCGCATGCCGATTGTAAATAAACGTGCCGCGCCATTACCCATTTCTCACCTTGCATTCGAAGTGGTGAAAGCGTTGTTTGGTTAAACTGTAGTATTACTAATTTTTTAGTGTTTGTTATGACCAGTAGGACATATGACCAGTAGTAGTCTGTTTCGGGTACATCAAAGTCTGTGGACCAATCGGCCACAACCCCAGTACCAGAACCGTCTCTACAGTTACAGATACCACCGTCACCCATACAGACGCCTCAAGCGCATCCACCAAAACCGAAACAGACTACGCCGATATCACTTCAGCGTTCAACTAGAATCAGAAGGTCTCCAGCTAAAATGGACCTTAAGTTACGAGGGGGATGGTATTATAACCAGTAGGACATATGACCAGTAGCTCCAATGAACGAGCACGCCACCAACGGTCAAGCGACACACTCTCCCATTCATTCGTCGATCTACAGTCACAGAGTACACACGTACCATTTTATTATAGTTACAATACAGCTAAATATACAGTTCGAAACATTACGCAGTTGTATCATTTAGTGGTAATTACTACCACGGTTACAACAGTGTTTGGTTCTGAAATTGTAAGTAATTTTATCTGTTACATTAAACTTGTGTTAAATATGGTAGTAGTACAGATAAAAAATAATTTTAAATAATGGTTTGTTTATATCTACAGATGACGTGGAACTACGAACAAATTGGATATTTGATCGACGAATATTCAAAACATTCGTGTTTATATGTGGTCAAACATAAGGACTACCACAATAACAATATACGTAGCCTGGCACTGCAAAGAATTTGTAACGCGCTGGATGAGATAAGAAATTTCAGAAGATATGTACGACACGTGCTAAGTTCTATTCGTAGTGAGATGGGAGAAGAAGGGGTAATTATATCAACAGTTCAAATATATGTGTAAATTTATCTAAATTAATTATTTTAGATGTACAAACCACCATAATTACCATAAGATGGAATTTTTAAATGAACATCTCAACATCAGAGCCACGGTATCCAGTTTCAATATACAGGCACATGCCGTAAGTTCATCACAGTATGCCAATTATGCCTTATTTATAGTAATGTGTAATTAAATTTTTATTAAAGGTTGACTTCACTGATTTGGTGATGGTTTTTTTCACCAAGTGCCCCTAGCGAGGATACCTCCAGTGCAACGACTCTCATGTCCTCAATACCGTCGGAAGACATCTGTGCAACATGTAGTGCACAGAAACCAGTTGTCACCAAAGGGAAAAAAAGAAAAATAAATCCTGACCAAGATAAGATAAAATTTATAATTACATTGCTGAGAAAGTTATTTATCTTAAGCAATTTACAGGCATTTTATGAAAAGGTTTCAAAAAGTATCGAAATAATGACCGAATCAGTTAATTTAACTGCTCACCCCCAGCAAGAAAGTACTGAGGAAGACATATTTGGAGCCTTGGTGGCAAAACAGCTGAAGAAACAAAAGTTCCGTTAAAAGATAATGAATAAAATAGATTTGAATTTGATATACTGTTTTAATAATAAAATTAAGTAAACAATAGCATCGTCATTTCAATTACACGTATTATGTCAAAATTACAAAAACCATTATAAAAATTAAAATTATTATTTTTGACGGATATGCACATTTTTTACTATGAATTCAATAAATCCGAAGTCTTTCTTAAAATAAATTTGGAATTTCTCTTGGTTGTATCATTACAGTAAAAACTAAAAATTGAGATTCCATTTTTAATTACTTTGTTTATTACTAATATAAAAATACAGAACATTAAGGGAAGGTTCCCGTCCAAATCGATAAAAAAACGAAAAAAAAATTCCTAATTTTCTAACTTATGTTGTCGAGAATACATGGGAGAAAAGATATTTCGATATATGATGTAGTTTTCGAGATACACGGGGTCGGGCGGAACAGTCCGTCGAATTGTCTGAACTAGCGCTCGACATGGCTAATAGGGGTTTTAGTTTTCTGAAAATTATTCGGTTTGCCTAGTGAATGTGGTCTAGATTTTATGACTCGTTCTTCTTCGCATGCAGCTTCTACGGCGTCTTCAAATTTATCAAATCTACTGGCTTTAATAATTAACTTTATGGACCATTGCAAACCTTCAACAAATGCGCCCAACACTGCTTTCGCATTTAAGACTTTGAACGACTGCCCTGGCGGTCACGCCTTGGCTGGAAATACAGGCATCAGTTAGATCCAACGTTAGTTTTTCCAATCTATTGGCGAAAGATCGAATATCCTCGCCTGAACTCTGCCGCGAGTTTAATAACTCCGTTTGAATTTGCGCAATTGTCCGCTTCTCAAGATACTGTTCTTGCATGATAATTTTAAGCTCAGCCCATGTGGCATAAGTTTTATATTTTACGAGATTATAAGCGGTTCCGGATAATTTTGTTTTAATTATATTAAGTAGCATGTCCTTGTCCGCTCGTGTGGTACACGACTCGCTCACAATGTCGCAACAAGCAGTGAATTTGGGAAGATTTTCTCGATCATCGCGAAATTCCGGGATCATTTTGAGTGCAAGATCGACTTGAAGAGGTATTGTGGCGTTCTCGTTAACTACTAACTGGTTTTCGTTACGTGACATAAAACTACAATTTCTTAAGAATTACTAAAATTATTAACCTGGATTCTGGAGAATCTTCGGTACTTCCTTCAGGATGTGGGATGTTGATGAGTTGTGAGTTGGTGAATCACTGAATCACTGAATCACTGCACTTACTCTGCTTTTTTTTTTCACTTTATACACAAGATACTGGCGAGACGGTCGGTGCTGTTTCCGCTGGACGGTATGTTGCCACTGGATTAGGAGATCCGGTTGAAAGGCTACCAATAGTCCCTTGGGATGGACGGCTTCGCGCTCGCAGATTGGATCTTTTTTTTGTTTTGTTTTTTTTTTGTTTCACTTTACACATAAGATACTGGCGAGACGGTCGGTGCTGTTTCCGCTGGATGGTATGTTGCCACTGGATTAGGAGATCCGGTTGAAAGGCTACCAATAGTCCCTTGGGATGGACGGCTTCGCGCTCGCAGATTGGATCTGTGTGTGTTGTGGTTTTCCAGTGAGTTTTTGGCTTCACTGGTGTTTTCTGTTCGTTTTTACTGCTTTAATTGGTCTTTGCCCCACACCTGACACCATATGTTGGGGTTTCTAATGTTCCAACTTTAAATTTGTGTAGACCAATCAGTAAAAGACGAGTTTACAGTTTCAATTAGGTATATTGATGAGAGTTAGTACAATATTCGGTTCACTTGTACACTTCTGGAGGTAACTTATAATCGACTGATTTTACATAAGGATTTCTAACAACTGATTAACTATCTTGTTCCAGTCTTGCGTTTTCTGTCAACCCTCGGTGGTCTGATTGATTTTAACCAATAATAATTAAACGCGTAATACCAATCAACCAATAAAGAGTGGCATAGAAACAAGGCTTTTGAATATGCTGATACAATTAGGTTAACAAGGAAAAGAAATACAATTGGTTGTGAAAATGCAAGACTGGCGTTTCGCAAGAGAACAAATGTCCCACATTTACATGGTCCGATATTACAACATACAATCAATAATAACATATTAAATGTGGATTACTACATCACTCAAATTATATGAATAACCTTCATTGAAAATACCAGCTGCTATATATGCTGCTATTTGTATTGTTTGTACACCACAATGAATGTGTTTGGCACTTTTACGGCACGTTACCATTCACACGATCGTCGCATGACTGAGAACACGTTGTTTCAAGACCAACGAATTTATAATGTGTATAAAATCGTCCAGACGACCCTAAACTTGCTATCTGCCGTATACTCAACTCATCAGGTATAGAAAAAAAAGTCACCCCTATTAGCCATGTCGAGCGCTAGTTCAGACAATTCGACGGACTGTTCCGCCCGACCCCGTGTATCTCGAAAACTACATCATATATAGAAATATCCTTTCTCCCATGTATTCTCGACAACATAAGTTAGAAAATTATGAAATTTTTTTTTTTTCGTTTTTTTATCGATTTGGACGGGAACCTTCCCTTAATGTTCTGTATTTTTATATTAGTAATAAACAAAGTAATTAAAAATGGAATCTCAATTTTTAGTTTTTACTGTAATGATACAACCAAGAGAAATTCCAAATTTATTTTAAGAAAGACTTCGGATTTATTGAATTCATAGTAAAAAATGTGCATATCCGTCAAAAATAATAATTTTAATTTTTATAATGGTTTTTGTAATTTTGACATAATACATGTAATTGAAATGACGATGCTATTGGTTACTTAATTTTATTATTAAAACAGTATATCAAATTCAAATCTATTTTATTCATTACCTTTTAACGGAACTTTTGTTTCTTCAGCTGTTTTGCCACCAAGGCTCCAAATATGTCTTCCTCAGTACTTTCTTGCTGGGGGTGAGCAGTTAAATTAACTGATTCGGTCATTATTTCGATACTTTTTGAAACCTTTTCATAAAATGCCTGTAAATTGCTCAAGATAAATAAATTTCTCAGCAATGTAATTATAAATTTTACCTTATCTTGGTCAGGATTTATTTTTCTTTTTTTCCCTTTGGTGACAACTGTTTTCTGTGCACTACATGTTGCACGGATGTCTTCCGACGGTATTGAGGACATGAGAGTCGTTGCACTGGAGGTATCCTCGCTAGGGGCACTTGGTGAAAAAACCATCACCAAATCACTGAAGTCAACCTTTAATAAAAATTTAATTACACATTACTATAAATAAGGCATAATTGGCATACTGTGATGAACTTACGGCATGTGCCTGTATATTGAAACTGGATACCGTGGCTCTGATGTTGAGATGTTCATTTAAAAATTCCATCTTATGGTAATTATGGTGGTTTGTACATCTAAAATAATTAATTTAGATAAATTTACACATATATTTGAACTGTTGATATAATTACCCCTTCTTCTCCCATCTCACTACGAATAGAACTTAGCACGTGTCGTACACATCTTCTGAAATTTCTTATCTCATCCAGCGTTACAAATTCTTTGCAGTGCCAGGCTACGTATATTGTTATTGTGGTAGTCCTTATGTTTGACCACATATAAACACGAATGTTTTGAATATTCGTCGATCAAATATCCAATTTGTTCGTGGTTCCACGTCATCTGTAGATATAAACAAACCATTATTTAAAATTATTTTTTATCTGTACTACTACCATATTTAACACAAGTTTAATGTAACAGATAAAATTACTTACAATTTCAGAACCAAACACTGTTGTAACCGTGGTAGTAATTACCACTAAATGATACAACTGCGTAATGTTTCGAACTGTATATTTAGCTGTATTGTAACTATAATAAAATGGTACGTGTGTACTCTGTGACTGTAGATCGACGAATGAGTGTCGCTTGACCGTTGGTGGCGTGCTCGTTCATTGGAGCTACTGGTCATATGTCCTACTGGTTATAATACCATCCCCCTCGTAACTTAAGGTCCATTTTAGCTGGAGACCTTCTGATTCTAGTTGAACGCTGAAGTGATATCGGCGTAGTCTGCTTCGGTTTTGGTGGATGCGCTTGAGGCGTCTGTATGGGTGACGGTGGTATCTGTAACTGTAGAGACGGTTCTGGTACTGGGGTTGTGGCCGATTGGTCCACAGACTTTGATGTACCCGAAACAGACTACTACTGGTCATATGTCCTACTGGTCATAACAAACACTAAAAAATTAGTAATACTACAGTTTAACCAAACAACGCTTTCACCACTTCGAATGCAAGGTGAGAAATGGGTAATGGCGCGGCACGTTTATTTACAATCGGCATGCGAATCCGTTGTGCGCAAGTCCGAGAAGAAACACTCTACGATACTGGCCGGAATTTGCAACACGTCCCAAATCTCCGGCAAATATGCGATGCTAGTCAGTATTTGAACCAATTTAATAATAATAATAATACTTTATTTGTCGTATAATCCCCATGGAGATATTGACAATTGTCTCAATTACAATGTTTCAAACTCAAACTCCTAAACAATTAATGTATATTAAATGGGCAATCACATAGATACTTAGAATGCTTTACACAATTTTATTGAAGAAAATGGCGTACATACATTGTTGATGCGGAATTCAAACCCTGGCTGTTGGTTGACACACTTTATTCACTGCTTTTACAGAATGAGTTTTAATGTATTTAAAAACTGTGTATAATAAATACTGGCGTAAACGATGCTTTGACTGCTGCTGGAATGTCACGTAGTCGAATGAATGCTTGGTGGTGAGGACGTTCCCACTAGAGTTGGGCGATCTCGTTCCTTTCGTTCTCGTTCCTTTAAAGAACCGAATCCGCCGGATTCGTTCATTTCGTTCCTTTGTACGAGACCGAGCCACACGCACAATCGACCGAGTTCAATCGAGTGGAGACTCGAGACCGTCGTGCGTGAGTAGAGGAAGCAAGCGTAGGTTTGTTCCAAGCAAAACGTACGCCGAGATTATACTGCAGCAGTTGTATATCACGGACATCTCTGATTGAAATGTACAGCTTCAAATCATCGGCAAACCCAAGCGCAAAACAGGTGAAAAGCGCCAGCAAGTCGTCCAAGAAAAGAATGAACATTAATGGACCAAGGTTGGATCCTTGAGGGACACCGGAAGTGGCAAAAAATTTCTGGGAAGAAAAGCCGTTGTAAAAAACATATCCAGATCTTTTTGTCAGATAGGATTGCAGAAGTCTGTGTAGACTACATCAATTCTACCGCCTTCATCGAGAACCTAGATAGATACTGAGTGATGGATGCCAAATTCGTGATTGTTGATCTGCCAGAAACGAATCCGTGCTGCAGAGGAGATATGTAGGGTCTGGTATTGCAAGCGATCGTATCATAGAGTACCCTTTCGAATATCTTAGAAAAATTGGACAATATGGCTATCGGGCGATAGTTCTTCACTTCCTTCTTATCCCCTTTCTTAAAAACAGGAATAATTCTTGCACCCTTCCAAACTTCAGGAAACACACAGGATCGGATTGACAAGTTTATTAGTTTCGACAGTGGCTCAGCCAATACGGGACCAGTATCCCGCACCAAGAATGACGGAATCATGTCATCACCAGCAGTCCTCTTATTAGGAAGTCTTTTCATTAGCTTCGCAACATCCTCAGCGGATACATTAAACTGTGAGAAGGCAGGCCCCAACGTGTCACTGGAGAAAGAGATTTCAGATGACGGTACATAAACCCCAGAAAAGTTACGCGCAAAGGCATCCACAATATCCTGAGGACTATCATAGCTCATATTGCCTTCATTCATAGGCCCAGGTATCCGAGAACCCCCACTCTTAAGCCTGATAAATTCCCATATGTTGGCAGGGGCAGACCCTATATTAGCCTCAGCATCACGAAGAAACTGAGAATACGCCGCGGAAGATTGCTGCTTTACCAATGCGCGAATTCTTTTGAAGTCCTGAAGGTAGCGTGTGTCGCCGGTGGATAGATGCTTTCTGCGGTAATATGCCTTCAATTTTATATTCTTTATTATTTGATATGTATACCAGCAAGGATAATCAGATGTTACTACCCGAGTCCTGGGTACAGAGCGATCAAGAGTTTTATATAGTGCAGTATAGAAATCACGCACAGCAACATCAACATCCACGGCGTTCTCAAGGAATGCCCAGTCAATGTTTGCAATATCATCATATAGCTGATAAAAGTCAGCTCGCCTGAAATTATACGACGTACTATTCTGGTTGGAGGAGAAACGGGAAGTATTTTCATCAATGCCAGGGCGAAACGATACAAGAAGGAAGGATGATGAGAGTCCTCAGGAGTTAACGGTTGTAACTCACGCTCAACCGATAAAAGTTCCCTGTCATTGCTAAAGACCAGGTCCAATAACCTATTGTTGTGGTTTACGACTGCATTAGACTGATGAAGGCCCAATAAATCAACAAAGCTACGCAAAACCAGACACTTCGCACTGTTAACGGATGCAGTAAAATCAGGCACATTAAAGTCACCGAAAAGGAGAATCTTGCTACCAACCAGCAGCGCAGACAGGGAGTCGAGAAACTGCTCGAATTCATTGGCACCAAGATCAGGAGGCACGTATGTGACACCAACAAAAAAGACATGATGGCCAAAATAACACTTGCATAAGCATATATCAATTAGAGGAACTAGAGCAGACAGGTGAGACACATCAACTACAGAGTAATTAATCTTATGAGAAAGAGCCATTAAGACTCCGCCACCCCTGCCACGACCGACAAGAGAACAATCCCTGTCAGAACGCAGTACATTATAGGAGCGATGAAAAAGTTCGGAATCAGTGATGGAATCGTTGAGCCATGTTTCGGTGAGAAATATTATATCAAAAGACATATCACAAGTATTGACATAAAATGAATGAGATTTAGAACATAATCCTCTCACGTTTTGGCAATAGAAGTTGCAAGTAAGGGAGTCTCTGTTGGGCAAATTTAGTTTAAAGAAGAGGAAACAATTGTGGGCAATCCACGTGCATATTTAATTTTCAAATTAGTTTCCCCTTCGGCTATCCTACTGTCCAAATCAGCCTTCACTGTGCGATAGAGCTCAATTTGTTTCGGAGTTCGATCACGGGATACGGAAATATGTCTCCAGTTCGCCAGATCCTTGATCTTCGCCGAATTTCGCACAACCTCTGATACAAGCGACTCACCAGGCAACACCACCTTTACTGGGCGACATGAATTTCGCTTTGTGGGGTCGAACTTCCCCAAACGTTGCGTCTTGAGCTCGGCACTAGATACCGCAACACCCAAGTCCGCTAGGACAGTTCTAGCTGCGATGGTATCAAGCTCAGTTTGGGACTCCAGTAGTTTCAGGAAGCTTGAAGATGATGATGTTGGATTTGCGTTTCTCGCGCTCCATAACTTCCTGTACGACCTTCTCGAAATCATCTGGCGCTAACGAATCACTAGACCCCCGAACGGAAACAGCTCTGAGACCCTCTATTTCGGCCTGAAGATTCATTATTAGTTTCTTCAGCTCCGCCATACCACTGGCAAACGGCCTACAGTTAACGCAGGACCAGGTTAGGCCAGAACTCGTACGAATCTTAGTGGCATCAGCCTTTGTTAAATCAATGCATGTGAGGAGGTATGTCTTATTGCAGACTGAGCATGCCAGAAAATGACGCTCGTCGTTCTCCTGGCCGCAGCAGCTACATTGGACCCGCATTTTAGATAGATAAACAATGGAATGAGAATTGGTAGAAACACAGGAATGAAGGAAAATACAGGGACACACTCTTCACGCCAGTGGTACCCGGCACGGCGACTTGTTTACAAACACACAAGAAAAGGTAACGGCAACAAAAGGAGGAATTCCAAATGAAAGGGAAAATACTCCTTGAGCGGGACTGGTTCCACGAGCGATCACAACCGGTTCAGAAAACCCGAAAATGCACAGACTTACAGACTGCAATGTGGTAAACACAAAAGTGCAATTATTGCTATGAAATAGTGGATGAAAGAAGCTCTCAATTACACTATTAAAAATAGAAATCTTCACTCCAAGAAGTATCAAATAAACTGTAGAAACGACACTTTAACACTAGCTGCGAGAAACACGTGTAACCACTACGACCACTCAATATATTTATGTCAAGAATGAAGTAAAAGCTCAATTAGATAAAATGTTAGACGAGGACATAATTGAACCCAGTAATTCTCCTTACAATTCCCCAATTCTTGTTGTTCCAAAGAAACCGGACAGCAATGGAAACAAAAAATGGAGACTAGTTGTTGACTTTAGGAAACTGAATGATGTTACAGAATCTGATGCTTACCCTCTACCCAACATAACGGAAATCTTAGATCAATTAGGTCGTTCCAAATATTTCTCAGTCATTGACCTCTGTTCGGGGTTTCATCAGATTTGACTTAAGAAAGAAAGCAAACCACTAACATCGAATTCGATCCATCTTGGCAAGAGTCTTTTAATGAATTAAAGGAAAAATTAATTTCGCCACCTATTCTTCAACATCCTGACTTTACCAAGGAGTTTATTTTAACAACTGACGCCAGTCAATACGCTATTGGTGCAGGGAGATGTCGGAAATGATTTACCCATCGCCTATGCTAGTCGCACCCTTAATAAAGCTGAGGTCAATTATTCCACTATAGAACGTGAACTCCTTTCCATTGTTTGGGCGGTTTCATTTTACAGGCCCTACTTATACGGTACCAAATTTCGAATTTTGACAGATCATCGCCCATTGATTTATCTGTTCTCCGCCAAGTAACCGAAGAAAATTCCAACCACATCTTTTATTTGTTTACTAAAACTAAATCCCACGATAAAACTGAATATTATAATGTTTTCTATAGCTTTCTAATTCTCTTTGAAAGAATATATTTTGAAAAATAATATCGATTCTTTAATGATTATTGATTCAGAAATTAAAAATCAACATTTAAAAATAAATATTATTAGAACCATGCTACGCTATATCTTTAGGCAAACCAGTATCCAAATTCACATCTGTCACCAAAACAATACAGATAATTTCACGTCAGAAGAAATTGAAACTGTCCTTAGGGAATATCATACAAGTTTAACTGCAGGTCACCAGGGCGTAAATCGCACATTCAAGAAAATTAAACAAAATTATCAATGGCCAATAATGTATCGCGACATCTCAAAATTTATACGAAAATCCGAAACCCATTTGTATTAATGTGTATTACAACTACATCTAGCTACCCATTCGAGAAAATTTTTTTGGACATTGTAGGTCCTTTGAACCAAACGGAAAATTTTAACAAATGTTTATTAACGTGCCAAGATGACCTTAGTAAATTCTCAATATCTATACCCATTACAAATCAAGAAGCTAATACGGTTGCAAAAGCATTTGCTACTGATATTATATGTAAATATAGAACACCGAAATATTTGAGTAGAGGAAAGTAGCTGGAGCTAGACCATGTGGCACGTGTGGTATATTTTAAAAATTCAAAATTCAAAATAAAGCGCGCCATCTATCAGCGAGTGGCAAAGTTGTGCACCATGACCGAGCGGTGCCATTCGGTATGTCATCTATCGGCGCGTGGCCGGGCGGCGCTATTCGGTGTGCGCGAAGGTGCGCGCGCGGTGCCGGGCGGAGCGACACGTCAAGCATTCAAATTTAAATCCTCTGGCATCTGCGCGTTTCGGTGTTCCCGTTGGAGCGCTATTTGTGTGCCCGGTGGAGCGCCATCTGTCGAGTCTTGATGACAGCAAAAAACGCTGTGGGATGACTAGATAAACTGTAAATAGATCACACGTCATTTCAAAAATTTAAAATCCAGGGCTTGTGAGCGCCATCTGTGTGCGCGTTTCGGTGTGCCCGTTGGAGCACCACTTGTGTGCCCGGTGGAGCGCCATCTTAGCATGTGCAATTCTTAGTATGTTTGTTAGATACAAGATGGCGGTCTGGTTCAAATAAAATACCTAACATTTACAAAGTATTTGTTAAAAAAAATACAGTTTACAGAATCCTAGCTTGTGTTTAGCTTTCATCGCAGTCGTAACTAGCCAGGAGCTAATTTCCTCCCCTGCTGGTGATTTTACGCGCTCCTATGCTGCTTCCTCCAGAACTTTATCGGTTGCGTGTCTCCGTTGCAGGTTATTGTGTTGGGAATAGGCTATGTCGTGCCTGCGAGTCAAGGAAGCTAAGACAAGCGGCCGCACTGCGTTTTTTCCGCTTCCATTTAAAACCGTGCATTGTTACAAAATTGTTTTGCTCGCGGTAAAAATCCATAGTGCGGCCTTAGCTAAGTAGATACCGAGGACCCTGCTTATGAGTGAGGTATAAGTTCGGTGAGAGCGGCAAATTGATACACAGACTAGATAGGTATACTGTCGGCGTAGACCACCCCATCATCGCTACTTTTTACGAATTCGAGCGAGTATATCCACACGCCTACCGAACAACGTCATCCGTAGGCCGTTTACTATTGGTCTATGAGGTAACCGTTCTACTTAAATATCCGTAGTTGACCATGTCTTCGGTGGTGAAACTAATTGGAACGCATTTTTCGGTAGCTAAAAATCTGCAATGCAATTTTTTATTCAAAATTTATTATGTGGGTACATTGTATACCTAAATCACCAGGTACGCGATCTGTTCGGTCCATTTGGAAGTGAAGGCAATCTGCTGGTGGAAGGTCCGGACTCGTTAAAATTAAATTAAAACTACAAAAAATATGAATAATTTACCGTATAAAAAATAGGTAAGACATAAATCGATTTAGGGCGGGTTAGATAAGTTGATTTTGTTGTTCCACTTTTGTAACACAGAAATATGTTAGTGGCAGTGTGTAGAACGTGAATAAAATTATTCTTTAACTTGAATAAAGTGTATGTAACACACCAACAAAATTTCTCTGGCACATTACTATAAAGGACTTTTGTGTAGGTGAGCACTTGATCAAACGCAATCAACCAAGTGACAGCTGTCGGGATGTCACTTGAGGGTCGTCTAACCCAACCTCTTGTTGAAACTCTGGGTCAATTATCGATCGGCTTTGTCGATCAGCCGTACCGTCACAAAAGTCAATACTACGAAAATAACTCACTCTGTAGTCATAACATAACGTACGACTGATCCGCGATTAGAGGGTATGGCGGTCTCGACTTCGTAGACTGATGAGGTTAGGAGACGATTACAGCTTTCGAAATAGCTCTCCAAGTGCACATATGGCAAAGGGGGAGGGGTCTAATAAATCCAAACGGTGCCACAAATCCCCACAATCTCAACAATCCGACAGTCCAACAAATGGAATCCAAACAGCAAACAAAATCCTGATGCCAGAAGAAAAACCACTTTCGGTGTTAAAAGTGTGGTGTCACAGTGGTTCTAAAACAGTTCAAAAGTATTATAAGACAGTTTATAGTTGTTATAAAACAGTTCAAATGTATTTTAAAACAGTTCATAGTGGTTCCAGTTCAAATGCATTCATAGAGGTTCTAAAACAGATCAAAGGTGTTGCAAAACAACTGTTTGTAAAAGGTTAACAGCGGTTCTAAAATGGCCGACATCGCTAAATTTTAAAATGTGTGACTGAACTTTCGGGCAAATTATCATCGGTAGTTTACATGTACATAGGAAGTTATTCCACTTCAGGAGAACTGCTCCAGAAGCAGCATTAACATTAGAAGAACGACCACCAGTGTACAGTGAGAAGAGCTTAAGTACTCAAGGGATAAAAATATCAACTGGGACACCAAGGGAATATTATATAATATATTAAATATCAATATTAACCTTAATAAACTTTTAAAAATATTTACTGTGTTTTATTTAGCAGATTTGGTGAGGTGGAGCCTTGTGGAAGGCTATTTCATTTCACTGAATATTGAATTTTCGAATCTGTCGAATCTTACGTAAACATTTTCAAACTGGATTGGTTTATTCCGCAGAAAGGCGTTCCAATAAGTCTTCGAAAATAATTTTATCACCCATTGTGATGGAGATACTTGCGCCGCTAAGTTATATACAACTGTCAAGATATAAAGGAATTCTTCGTTATTTATATGTTTGAAACCACCTTAAAGTGTTTCTTTCTTATTTCCGTCTGTGAAGGTAAACTACATAGTAATTAACGCTAGACTGCACACACGTTCTGACGTAACAAGCAATTATCTAGATTATGATCTATATAATTTGAAAGTGAAACACTAATTGAGACCGTTGCTGCGAATATGCTAACCGAAACGCATTGATTGTCACTTTGGGGCTTATATATATAAATAGCGTATTTATCTGTATCCTAACACAGTTGGTGTGTTTTAATTAAAACTATGATTCCAGAATCCTTATTTGAGGTGTGTCAAGATGTTATCCACAAAAAGACGGCCATGTGTATACGTGGTATATTGAACGTTGCACGTAGATTACCTTTTTTGATATCCATAAAAATTATACGGGAACATCGAGACAAAGTTTGGCCTGCAATTTGGGATAGAATAGTTTCAGCAGAAGATGCGTATGAAGATTTCAAAGAAGGCGAAAATATACAGTGCTATGAAGACTACGAATGGGGTAGATGGATTGAAGATGAAAATGAGTGGTTGTACATGTTATGCGAATACGAATGGATTGATTTTATTAATCCACTAACCGTTTATGTGTCCGTTTCGAATACTATAGATAGATCCCGAGATGGACAGATGAACGTTTGTGATCTTTGCTGCGCATCCCTGGATCTTTGTTGGAGTAAATTCGGAAATTATAGAAATTTCGAGCGGAAAACAGAACATCATGTCACGTCTGCTTCTAATTTATCCGAATATATTACAGAACAGGAAAACTGGTGCAGTATTTGCATTAGATTTCCCATATTTACGGTTTATAATTACAAAGAGTGCTGTAAAAGGGCACATTCAATTCTTTATAATATTACGCATGAAAGCACTTCTGAATCAGAAACAGACTGATTAAATGTTGTGCTGCACAAACACCCCCTGCGTATATTCTCATTCTTTCACGGCGGATAACTGAAAAAAGTTACTCAAAATTCACAACTGCACTTTAACGTACATGGGCGACTTAAATACTGGGAAGCCTAATGATGTAAATTTAATTCCAAAAAAAAATAATTAATTTTATTATAATTTAAAAAATTATGTTTTTTGAGGTGGTGTTTAGAATAAATATTTTTAAAATTTAATATGGTTTCTTTATTTTTGAATTATTCATAATTGAAATACCTAGTTTACAGCGGTGGCTGAAATGCAGTTAATGACTGCATATATCTGATATAATATAGCGTAAGTAAAAGAAGATCACATCACTTTTCAAATAAAACACCCATCATTTACAAAGTATTTATTTAAAAAACATGCACAGTTCTGGTTGTCATATTACCACCAAAAAAATATTTCAGTTTGTCTCCGAAATATGTGTATAAAATTTCAACCCGTTCCGTTCTATCAATTCATAGTGGTTCTAAAACAGTTCAAATGTGTCGTGAAGCAGTTCACAGAGTTTCTAAAATATTCAAAATGTATTGTAAAACAGTTCGTAGTGGTTCTAAAAAAAGTCAAAATGTATTGTAAAACAGTTCATAGTGGTCCCAAAACAGTTCAAATGTATTGTGAAGCAGTTCACAGAGGTTCTAAAGTAGTCAAAACGTATTGTAAAGCAGTTCGTAGAGGTTCTAAGACAGTCAAAATGTATTGTAAAACAGTTCATAGTGGTCCCAAAACAGTTCAAATGTATTGTGAAGTAGTTCACAGAGGTTCTAAAGTAGTCAAAACGTATTGTAAAGCAGTTCGTAGAGGTTCTAAGACAGTCAAAATGTATTGTAAAACAGTTCATAGTGGTCCCAAAACAGTTCAAATGTGTTGTGAAGCAGTTCACAGAGGTTCTAAAGTAGTCAAAACGTATTGTAAAGCAGTTCGTAGAGGTTCTAAGACAGTCAAAATGTATTGTAAAACAGTTCATAGTGGTTCGAAAACAGTTCAAAAAGGTATTGTAAAACAACTGTTTGTAAACGATTAGTAGCGGTTCTAACATGGTTCATATCGCTAATTTATAGAATATGTGGAGGATTGTTTTAGAACACCAATTCACCACTTGCTACAGCACTGCAATGAAACATAATTATCTGCGAGAAACTCGATTCGAATTTAATTATTACCGAAGCACTTGTCGCCGTTTACTATTAGATACATACTGGTATACGCTCTTTTGAGCAACTTATCATCGGTAGTTTACAAATACGTTGGAAGTTAACCTATTATGTACTCCAAAGTCAGTGATCTAGGGAAGAGACATGAAGCTGATAAAGTTTTAGAGGAAGCAGCACGAGAGCGTGTAAAATCACCATCAGGGAAAAAATAAATGTCTGGTTAGTCACTAATACAATGTAAGCTAAACGAAAACTTGGTTTTGAGATGTCCGATGAAAAGAAGAATGAACCAGAGAAGAATGAACCGAAGAAGAAGAAGTCAAAGAAAATAAAATATAATTAAGTATAATATTTTTTGTGAAATGTTTTTAATAAATATATCTACACTATATTATGTTTCTTTCCATTATACCGATTATTTCCAAATAAAGAGACACGGAATACTTAAATATAATTTTATTACGATACACCATTAGTACAATATTAGTACAGCCCATAATTTTAAACAGGTGGGATGTTCACTCCATAGTGGTATAATAAAAATATTACGTCTCACACGGTAAATGTTATTAGAGAGTATTTTCACTCTAATTAGAGTGCACATGCGACAATGTTGTAAACCAACGGATTACGCAACGGAATTTATTGTTTATTGGATATCTCCAAGGCATTCGACTCCGTGTGCACCGAGTGCACTCGTACTTAAACAACCGAAATCAGCAAGTTTGCATAGACACCCCTTAAAAACGTTCTCAATCCAGCGCACTGCCCTTGCATTCCGGTGTATCCCAAGGGTAGGACTTGGGCCCCTTTTTATTTACCGCAGATCTAATACGAGCGATTGACCACTGCAAAACTCATTTACCTATCTCGTTGTTTACTAGGCAAAGGTTAAACCCTTTCTGCCCCGCCTCAACCAATGGAATGTGTTAATCTCAATAGAATTGAGTGTGAAAAAAAAACTGCATAACACAATATCAACAAATACTCGGATTTTTTTTTTGTTAAAAATATGCGAAAAATAAATTAATAGTAATATTATGAAGAAAAAGCAGCGAACTCATAAAAACAGTAATAATAAATAATAAAAATTAAAGTAGTACTGTACGAAACCCTAGGCGTGAACCCGGAACTTCCGGGTACAAGGCGCTAACCAACTACCAAATCCTTAGCGATAACGTGTTCTAAATCACCGGTGCAGTGCAGCATGTGCACCTGTTTGCATAGTGAGGGCGCTGCGGTACATAACCGACCTCGACTCGAGTCCGAGAACAGCTCGAACTGGCTCGCCGCGGATGCCGTCAACAGAAGTGTAGTGCCGGACTATCGAGCACGGATACGTTCACGTTTGTGCAAATAAGTACTGAAATGATAGTAATAATGGATCATTAGATATGTGGAGGACTTTACAGATAATAAAAAAGCAAACATATAGTGATAATAGTATAATAATAGTAATAAGAGTATATAACAGTAGTAATAATAATAATAGTAATATTTGACCATTAGGTATGTGGAGGGCTTTACAGAGAATAAAATAGAAGACATGATAAACAGTAAATATAAACAGTAAATATAGGACTCGGAGTAATTAATGTATAAAACGAATATTTGAAAAGAGTACGGCAGCAAGCAGGCTGCAAAATGACTAGAATGAATTGACTGAATATGGATATCCTAATAATTTTCGAATCTGTTTGATACACTTTATTGAGGCAAATTAAAACAAAGCATACATGTAAAGATATTTATTATTAAAATTCAAAATGAATTATAAACATATATCAATATACATAATTATTCATCTTGAGAAAGATCGTGGGAACAGTCTTGAGAACCATCACAAATTTCTTGTAAATGTGCTGGTAGAAGATTGTACAAATCGTTACGAATGTTCGCTAGGAGGTTTGATTCCTTTAACTTGTTTATTAGTTTATCAAGATCCACCTTGTTGTCCAAATACTGTTGACATATGTACACCCCAAATTCAAACTTCCACCTACGCTCCATCATATATTCCCACTCGCCATAATACCGATAATCGTTTTGTGCTAATGTAGCTTGTTGCTCAAAGATAGAATATACTTGCTTTTGTAGATCAACAGCTTCACTTAAGTTTGCTGCTTTTTTCTGATCTAGGTGATCAAAGGCGTAACACATCCACATTGTGGAAAGATGTAGTTCACCCTTGAAACAGGTCTTCAATACTATATGACCACTTACTATTGTAAAAGGTCTCAAGCACTGTCGTATAAACATGGAATGTATGGTGTATTTAACCAACCAAACCCCACTACTGTAACAGAAAGTACACGTTGGAAAACTCGGTTTAGGGAATGCAGGTTACACGTCACATATCTTTGTTAATTAATTCCGAGCAGGGAGTATTGGACAACACAACAAATACCAGCAGAAACTTCTAATATATGACTAGAAAAATTGGGTTTTCAGACTATGAAACATTACATGGATTCGCCTTTCCCCTTCTAAATCATGAGGTGTGGAAAACCGCATTAACTCTTCATCATAAAGCCACTAGTACTAGATCGTATCAAAAAACAGCATTTGTCAAGAAAGCAAAATTCTCAGGAGAACCAGAAAACAAAATATGTATTGCTGTATTCACGGAATAGAGAATATTTTAAAAGCAAAATTTACGGTGCTTGTAGGTACTTTTGTTGAAAATAATACATGTATTATATAGGTATGATAAATAGGAACCAAATGCTGCTTATGACAAGTGTTGTTTTTGAAATCAACTCTTACTAAAAGTCTATTGAGAAAGGAGTTTATTCAACATAAATATAGAAGCATAGATTTTTTAATACTTAGTAGAAGAGTTTGAAAAGTGCAAAAACAACAATTGAATGTATATACAACTTAAAAAAATAATTGAAGAAACCTAAATTAGACACAAATTTAACTTCTAAGAAACTTAAAAAATTAAAGAAATATTTATTTGGGCTTTGTTGTAGTTTTTTTAGCATATTTCTTTATTATTTTTGTGAACAAATTTTTTTGAAATCGATATTAAAAACAGAACAAATGTCTATCACTATATAACTTCACATGGAAAAGTTTGAAAAATGTGAAATAAGAATTAAATGTATATAATTAGCAAAATAATTAAAGAACTAAAGTGGTTGAAAATTTAACTTCTAAGAAAATTAAACAAATATTTATTTAGGCTTTGTTGATTTTTTATCGCATCTCTTTATTATTTTTTCCGAACAAATCTTTTTGTAACCAATACTATTTTTTTTTAATAAACAACATGTTTTTTTAAATATTTCTTTAATTTTTTACTTTCTTTTAGATACTTATCAGCATCTCTCACCCATTGTCTTTTTTCTTTAAAACAACGATGCTGAATTTCAATGCTTTCCATGTTATTAGTGTTCAATCTTTCCAATTCTATATTTATCGTTTTTGTTTGATTTTCTAATAATTCAACATTCGTTTGACAAGTTAGCATTTCAGATTGACACTCGGTAAGATTGTTCATTAATGACATTTCTTTATCTTGTAACTGATTCGCAATTTTACCAACTTCATGCAGCGTTTCGTTAATTTCGCTAATTTCATTAGACATTCTCATTACTTGAAGTGTATGCTGCGCTTTATCTTGAGTTACTCGAAGATTCGAATCAGTTAACAAGTAAGTTAAATTTTCAACTTTGTTTTCACATAATGTAAGGTTAAGGTCACATTTTTCAAAATTACCCCTGAAGAAATTCAGTTTTGTTTCACACTCCTGAATCCTTCTTATCATCCTTTGATGATATTGTGCGTCTTGGTCGGCGTAAACACTAATCTTCTGTTCTAGAAGTAAACGTTTACAATGTTCCGTTTCACTACCCTTTGGAGAAATCGGTATAATTTGATGCGGTGTAGTTCCAAAATTTAAAGAATAACTGGAAAAAAATAAAGTACAACTGTTGGTGTATTTATCAGTTCTAACACATATTTGAAAAATATGCGGAATTAAGTGAATTAATTACGATATATTGCCTGTGAAAGCAACCAACTGTTATATACAATGCGTAAGTTCTAGATTTCATGAATATTTGTAAAACATATTTGTCATGGAACTATATAAATAGAGTACAACTCACGTACACGAACAACATGTATAATTGCCTTCAATAAGAAAGAGATGGATAGAAAAACTTATTACAGTTCATTTCCCTAGCGATTTTTGCAAGCTCATTAAAATACATTTTCTTGGCCTTTTCACATGAAAATGTTGAACTCTTGAACGATTCTTATTCGAAGAATTTTAAATGGTAACAAAAATCAGCATAAACATTATTTAAAAAAGTTGAAATAAATATCGAATCACGTGAATTAGATTATTAGCATGTATTGCTTGTGAAAGCAACGCATTGCACCTTGTATCACTTACATAATATGCGTCGTACAATTACACTATTTTAAAAAATTAAAATATATTGATGTGAAAGCAACTCGTTGCTACTTTGTATCAGTTATATGCGTTTATATGTGTTGTAATAGAATTCAAAAATACGAGTTAACAAATGTCTTGAGATATATAAATACAGCAGAACTCCTGGTGTATTGATCAGTTCTAAGTTCTTAGAACTAACTCTACCAGTTTAACGAAGATGTCATCAGTATTTATTGATAATTGTAAGTTGTGATTTTTTCAAATTGTAAAAGTTCTAATAGTTTTTTTCTGTTTAGTGTCATTTGAAGTGGAAGATTATATTCCTAGGGATATAAGAGTAAGAATACATTTTTTAAATAATATTTCTGTCTTTAATGTTACAATAACTACCATAATCGATTAATGTCTTCCCTATTTTTATACGGTTATTTTTTTGTAGTGTCTTCCATATTCCTTCACATTAAGTGCTAATCCTCCACCAGTGGACTGGCTGGACGACAAAACATACTTAAAAGAGGATATAGCTTACATCCTTCACAAAGATTTCATTGAAATCTTTGTATACAATGTAAAAGAAAATTAAAATTTTCACGTCGAACTCTGTGTTTCATTTGAACTAATAAACCTAATGTCAACAACTGTATAGATTATAGATAGATACCTACAGATGGAAAAGTACACCTACACGCCGAGAGATGGCAGCCTACACACCTGTTTCGTATATATTTGTAAGATATCATACTTTCAGTAGTGAAACTAAAATATAATATTTAACAATAACACTAGATTGACACTCAGTAAGATTGTTCATTAATGACATTTCTTTATCTTGTAACTGATTAGCAATTTTACCAATTTCAAGCAGCGTATCGTTAATTTCGTTAATTTCATTAGACATTCTCATTACTTGAAGTGTATGCTGCGCTTATCTTCAGTTACTCGAAGATTCGAATCAGTTAAAAGATAAAGAAATGTCATTAATGAACAATCTTACCGAGTGTCAATCTGAAATGCTAACTTGTCAAACGAATGTTGAATTATTAGAAAATCAAACAAAAACGATAAATATAGAATTGGAAAGATTGAACACTAATAACATGGAAAGCATTGAAATTCAGCATCGTTGTTTTAAAGAAAAAAGACAATGGGTGAGAGATGCTGATAAGTATCTAAAAGAAAGTAAAAAATTAAAGAAATATTTAAAAAAACATGTTGTTTATTAAAAAAAATAGTATTGGTTACAAAAAGATTTGTTCGGAAAAAATAATAAAGAGATGCGATAAAAAATCAACAAAGCCTAAATAAATATTTGTTTAATTTTCTTAGAAGTTAAATTTTCAACCACTTTAGTTCTTCAATTATTTTGCTAATTATATACATTTAATTCTTATTTCACATTTTTCAAACTTTTCCATGTGAAGTTATATAGTGATAGACATTTGTTCTGTTTTTAATATCGATTTCAAAAAAATTTGTTCACAAAAATAATAAAGAAATATGCTAAAAAAACTACAACAAAGCCCAAATAAATATTTCTTTAATTTTTTAAGTTTCTTAGAAGTTAAATTTGTGTCTAATTTAGGTTTCTTCAATTATTTTTTTAAGTTGTATATACATTCAATTGTTGTTTTTGCACTTTTCAAACTCTTCTACTAAGTATTAAAAAATCTATGCTTCTATATTTATGTTGAATAAACTCCTTTCTCAATAGACTTTTAGTAAGAGTTGATTTCAAAAACAACACTTGTCATAAGCAGCATTTGGTTCCTATTTATCATACCTATATAATACATGTATTATTTTCAACAAAAGTACCTACAAGCACCGTAAATTTTGCTTTTAAAATATTCTCTATTCCGTGAATACAGCAATACATATTTTGTTTTCTGGTTCTCCTGAGAATTTTGCTTTCTTGACAAATGCTGTTTTTTGATACGATCTAGTACTAGTGGCTTTATGATGAAGAGTTAATGCGGTTTTCCACACCTCATGATTTAGAAGGGGAAAGGCGAATCCATGTAATGTTTCATAGTCTGAAAACCCAATTTTTCTAGTCATATATTAGAAGTTTCTGCTGGTATTTGTTGTGTTGTCCAATACTCCCTGCTCGGAATTAATTAACAAAGATATGTGACGTGTAACCTGCATTCCCTAAACCGAGTTTTCCAACGTGTACTTTCTGTTACAGTAGTGGGGTTTGGTTGGTTAAATACACCATACATTCCATGTTTATACGACAGTGCTTGAGACCTTTTACAATAGTAAGTGGTCATATAGTATTGAAGACCTGTTTCAAGGGTGAACTACATCTTTCCACAATGTGGATGTGTTACGCCTTTGATCACCTAGATCAGAAAAAAGCAGCAAACTTAAGTGAAGCTGTTGATCTACAAAAGCAAGTATATTCTATCTTTGAGCAACAAGCTACATTAGCACAAAACGATTATCGGTATTATGGCGAGTGGGAATATATGATGGAGCGTAGGTGGAAGTTTGAATTTGGGGTGAACATATGTCAACAGTATTTGGACAACAAGGTGGATCTTGATAAACTAATAAACAAGTTAAAGGAATCAAACCTCCTAGCGAACATTCGTAACGATTTGTACAATCTTCTACCAGCACATTTACAAGAAATTTGTGATGGTTCTCAAGACTGTTCCCACGATCTTTCTCAAGATGAATAATTATGTATAATAATAATAATAATAATAATAATAATATTTATTAAGCCCAACAGAAAACTCCACAGTAGGGCCACATTTCAGGTAATATACATTGTATCAATATTCAAGACAAACTAGAGTATATAAAACATGATATGTAAACATAAAGTAAATTTAGAGTAAGCATCTCAAGGAAGGAATACATCATCAAATGTAGAATCCGCATTTCTTGCTGAGTGCACAAGGGGTGCTCGGCGCATTGCATTGTTCCGTAGAGTAGTAATCCCAAATGTGGCGTTGCTTCTACAGGCAAGGCGGGGAACGTGAAAGTTGATTTTACGGAGTAGTTCAGGAGCATCAATCCGGTTATGTATTACATTGACAATGAACCGCGCACTGGCAACTTCTCTTCTAGATGTCAATGAGCAAAATCCATGCCTTGCAAGTAGTTCCACGTAGTCAATGTTCTGAGCAGGATAAGTTTTGTCCTGTCTAAACGACAAGTACTTCAACAGTTTGCGCTGAACTCGCTCAATAATAAGGGACTGCACGTTGTAAATGGGATACCAAATAACATTCGCATATTCCAACCTGCTGACGACCAGCGAAAAGAAGAGGGTCTTTATAGCGTCCAAGCTATTAAAGTTTTTACATATGCGAAAGATAAAGCCTAGAGTTCGCATTGCTGCTAAGCTGACATGCCTGACGTGCTCGTTGAAGGTAAAGTTCTCGTCAAATATGACGCCAAGGTCCCTTATCGATGCTTTTTTTACAATTGGCACGTTATCAATATTGTAAGTACTTTCAATTTTATTGATTTTTCTGGTGTAGGAGACATAGTAGCATTTCTTAGTATTTAGCTTTAACCCATTAGCACAGCACCAGTTGTATATAACATCAATATATGACTGCAGAATTTGAACGTCGGCGAAGCATTTTATCCTACAGAAAATCTTCAAATCGTCAGCATAGGCAAGAACCAAACATCCAAGTCTTTCAAGAAACGCGATTAGGTCATCAATAAACAAATCAAAGAGCAAGGGGCCGATGTTTGAACCTTGGGGAACCCCCGAAGTAGAAGAAAATGGCTGCGATCGGAAACCGTTGTAGCAAACATAGTTGGTCCTCCCACTGAGGTATGACTTGAAAAAGCGTATCAGAGAGGGAGCAAATCCAAACAAACTCAATTTGCCAAGGAGGACACCGTGGTCGATGGAGTCAAACGCACGTGCAAAGTCGGTATATACCACGTCCAGTTGTCCGCTGTCATTAAGAGTCTCCGCAATCTCCTGGGAAATGACCGCCAGATTGGAGACTGTAGAGCGCTTGGAGACAAATCCATGCTGATGCTGGGAAATATACGGCCGCACCTTATGCGACAGACGTCTGCAGATAACAGCCTCAAAAACTTTTGCGAAGATGGGTAAGAGGGCAATAGGTCTGTAGTTGCCAATGTCAGATCTGTCGCCACTCTTATGAACAGGGGTAATCCTAGCAACCTTCCAGACCTCAGGAAAAGTCTCCGTGCTCAAAGACAAGTTGAAAATGTATGTCATAGGGCCGGCAAAGATGGAAGCACAGTCCTTCACCAAGAAACATGGAATATTGTCCTCACCAGTGGTCGGTTTGTTTTTAAGTTGTTTTAAACAGGATAGTACTTCCTCCTCTGTAATTGTGAACGGCAGCATTGGCGACCGCATCGTAGAGATGTCGGGGACGTCGTCGGTTCCGTGTGAGGAAACCCCAAAGGCTCGACTAAAAGTTCCAGCGAAGGCATCAACAATTTCTTGGGGCACGGAGTAGCTATTTACGTCATCGTGCAATTTTCCAGGAATTCTAGACGTACCAGACTTGGAGTTAACAAAACTCCACAAATTGCGGGGGTTGCTGATCAGGTCGTTTTCTGTCCGGTGTATAAATCTGCGATAGGCTGCATCTATTTCGTTTTTAGTCTGTCTTCTAAGATTTTCGAACTGCGCCCTGTGATACGCACTGTTCGAGCGCCTCCACTTACGATGATGATAGTTCTTTAACCTGACCATACCTCTAAGGGATGATGTAAACCAACCAGGAGAGTGCTGGTGTTGCTTTGTGGTCATGGTGGGCACAGACGCTTTGATAACAGCGTTAAGTTTGTTGTAGAATTCCCAAAGAGCATCATCCACGTTTGCGAAACCCTCCAGAAAATGCCAGTCCGTGGACAGAAGATCCGCATATAATTTAGGATAGTTAGCTCTTCTGAAGTCCAGTCGCATATTATCATTTGCCGGGAACAGAGGTCGCATATCCAGTTCACAGTCTTCAAGATTTAGATCAAACCGCAGGGCCGGGTGGTCACTCACTTCACGAACTAGTGGGTGGGAGCAATGGTCAACATGCAAGTTGCATTTCATGTTGCTCAGTACAAGATCCAAAGTCCTGTTCCTTGCGTTCACAACGTTATTATATTGGGTAAGATTCATAGAGGTTTGAAATGAGAGAAACGTTCGGAGTTTGGGATCAGCATTATTGGAGTTACAAAACTTTGGAAAATTGAAATCGCCCACCAGCACAACGGTCTTATCAGTGAGAAACAATTCAAGCAAGTCCAAGAGTCGCTCCAGATCATCATGCGACAGATCAGGTGGAATGTACAATAATATTAGATAAAACGTTGCGACACCTCTACAGCACCTCAATGCTACTATATCGACAAGAGGAACCGATGACCTGAATGTGGAGGTATCAACAATCTCATGATGCCAATCTGCCGAGACCGCTATAAGGGCACCGCCACCCTTACTACGATTAGTAGCCTCAGTGTCTCTGTCGCATCTTATTACGGAATAGTTGGGTGGGAATAGTTCTCTGTCATGTATAGATTCGCATAGCCAAGTCTCCGTTAGAAGGATTATATCAAATTCCGAAGAAAGGGTAGAAGTGAATAATATGTCGGTTTTGCCGCGTAGTCCTTGAACATTTTGATAATATAAACTGTGGGAGTCTTTACTGTTGGGCGATGTTAGTTTAAAGATTCTTGAACTAATTCTTGTACTATCTGTGGAATACCACCCTTATACCTCACGACAATATTTGTCTCCCCATCCGACAATCGCTTATTCAATTCCTCCCTGACACTTTTGTACAACTTGACTTGAAATGGTGTCTGATCTCTGGCTATGCTCACTGAATTATAATTCGTGGATGTACGAAGATTTTTGGACTTTCGAATCAGATCCAGTGCGGATGAAGAAGAGTTGATGTATATTGATATATGTTTATAATTCATTTTGAATTTTAATAATAAATATCTTTACATGTATGCTTTGTTTTAATTTGCCTCAATAAAGTGTATCAAACAGATTCGAAAATTATTAGGATATCCATATTCAGTCAATTCATTCTAGTCATTTTGCAGCCTGCTTGCTGCCGTACTCTTTTCAAATATTCGTTTTATACATTAATTACTCCGAGTCCTATATTTACTGTTTATCATGTCTTCTTTTTTATTCTCTGTAAAGCCCTCCACATACCTAATGGTCAAATATTACTATTATTATTATTACTACTGTTATATACTCTTATTACTATTATTATACTATTATCACTATATGTTTGCTTTTTTATTATCTGTAAAGTCCTCCACATATCTAATGATCCATTATTACTATCATTTCAGTACTTATTTGCACAAACGTGAACGTATCCGTTCACGTTTGTGCAAATAAGTCGGTTATGTACCGCAGCGCCCTCACTATGCAGACAGGTGCACATGCTGCACTGCACCGGTGATTTAGAACACGTTATCGCTAAGGATTTGGTAGTTGGTTAGCGCCTTGTACCCGGAAGTTCCGGGTTCACGCCTAGGGTTTCGTACAGTACTACTTTAATTTTTATTATTTATTATTACTGTTTTTATGAGTTCGCTGCTTTTTCTTCATAATATTACTATTAATTTATTTTTCGCATATTTTTAACAAAAAAAAATCCGAGTATTTGTTGATATTGTGTTATGCAGTTTTTTTTTCACACTCAATTCTATTGAGATTAACACATTCCATTGGTTGAGGCGGGGCAGAAAGGGTTTAACCTTTGCCTAGTAAACAACGAGATAGGTAAATGAGTTTTGCAGTGGTCAATCGCTCGTATTAGATCTGCGGTAAATAAAAAGGGGCCCAAGTCCTACCCTTGGGATACACCGGAATGCAAGGGCAGTGCGCTGGATTGAGAACGTTTTTAAGGGGTGTCTATGCAAACTTGCTTATTTCGGTTGTTTAAGTACGAGTGCACTCGGTGCACACGGAGTCGAATGCCTTGGAGATGTCCAATAAACAATAAATTCCGTTGCGTAATCCGTTCGTTTACAACATTGTCGCATGTGCACTCTAATTAGAGTGAAAATACTCTCTAATAACATTTACCGTGTGAGACGTAATATTTTTATTATACCACTATGGAGTGAACATCCCACCTGTTTAAAATTATGGGCTGTACTAATATTGTACTAATGGTGTATCGTAATAAAATTATATTTAAGTATTCCGTGTCTCTTTATTTGGAAATAATCGGTATAATGGAAAGAAACATAATATAGTGTAGATATATTTATTAAAAACATTTCACAAAAAATATTATACTTAATTATATTTTATTTTCTTTGACTTCTTCTTCTTCGGTTCATTCTTCTCTGGTTCATTCTTCTTTTCATCGGACATCTCAAAACCAAGTTTTCGTTTAGCTTACATTGTATTAGTGACTAACCAGACATTTATTTTTTCCCTGATGGTGATTTTACACGCTCCCGTGCTGCTTCCTCTAAAACTTTATCAGCTTCATGTCTCTTCCCTAGATCACTGACTTTGGAGTACATAATAGGTTAACTTCCAACGTATTTGTAAACTACCGATGATAAGTTGCTCAAAAGAGCGTATACCAGTATGTATCTAATAGTAAACGGCGACAAGTGCTTCGGTAATAATTAAATTCGAATCGAGTTTCTCGCAGATAATTATGTTTCATTGCAGTGCTGTAGCAAGTGGTGAATTGGTGTTCTAAAACAATCCTCCACATATTCTATAAATTAGCGATATGAACCATGTTAGAACCGCTACTAATCGTTTACAAACAGTTGTTTTACAATACCTTTTTGAACTGTTTTCGAACCACTATGAACTGTTTTACAATACATTTTGACTGTCTTAGAACCTCTACGAACTGCTTTACAATACGTTTTGACTACTTTAGAACCTCTGTGAACTGCTTCACAACACATTTGAACTGTTTTGGGACCACTATGAACTGTTTTACAATACATTTTGACTGTCTTAGAACCTCTACGAACTGCTTTACAATACGTTTTGACTACTTTAGAACCTCTGTGAACTACTTCACAATACATTTGAACTGTTTTGGGACCACTATGAACTGTTTTACAATACATTTTGACTGTCTTAGAACCTCTACGAACTGCTTTACAATACGTTTTGACTACTTTAGAACCTCTGTAAACTGCTTCACAATACATTTGAACTGTTTTGGGACCACTATGAACTGTTTTACAATACATTTTGACTTTTTTTAGAACCACTACGAACTGTTTTACAATACATTTTGAATATTTTAGAAACTCTGTGAACTGCTTCACGACACATTTGAACTGTTTTAGAACCACTATGAATTGATAGAACGGAACGGGTTGAAATTTTATACACATATTTCGGAGACAAACTGAAATATTTTTTTGGTGGTAATATGACAACCAGAACTGTGCATGTTTTTTAAATAAATACTTTGTAAATGATGGGTGTTTTATTTGAAAAGTGATGTGATCTTCTTTTACTTACGCTATATTATATCAGATATATGCAGTCATTAACTGCATTTCAGCCACCGCTGTAAACTAGGTATTTCAATTATGAATAATTCAAAAATAAAGAAACTATATTAAATTTTAAAAATATTTATTCTAAACACCACCTCAAAAAACATAATTTTTTAAATTATAATAAAATTAATTATTTTTTTTTTAAATTAAATTTACATCATTAGGCTTCCCAGTATTTAAGTCGCCCATGTACGTTAAAGTGCAGTTGTGAATTTTCTTGATGAAATTTTGAGTAACTTTTTTCAGTTATCCGCCGTGAAAGAATGAGAATATACGCAGGGGGTGTTTGTGCAGCACAACATTTAATCAGTCTGTTTCTGATTCAGAAGTGCTTTCATGCGTAATATTATAAAGAATTGAATGTGCCCTTTTACAGCACTCTTTGTAATTATAAACCGTAAATATGGGAAATCTAATACAAATACTGCACCAGTTTTCCTGTTCTGTAATATATTCGGATAAATTAGAAGCAGACGTGACATGATGTTCTGTTTTCCGCTCGAAATTTCTATAATTTCCGAATTTACTCCAACAAAGATCCAGGGATGCGCAGCAAAGATCACAAACGTTCATCTGTCCATCTCGGGATCTATCTATAGTATTCGAAACGGACACATAAACGGTTAGTGGATTAATAAAATCAATCCATTCGTATTCGCATAACATGTACAACCACTCATTTTCATCTTCAATCCATCTACCCCATTCGTAGTCTTCATAGCACTGTATATTTTCGCCTTCTTTGAAATCTTCATACGCATCTTCTGCTGAAACTATTCTATCCCAAATTGCAGGCCAAACTTTGTCTCGATGTTCCCGTATAATTTTTATGGATATCAAAAAAGGTAATCTACGTGCAACGTTCAATATACCACGTATACACATGGCCGTCTTTTTGTGGATAACATCTTGACACACCTCAAATAAGGATTCTGGAATCATAGTTTTAATTAAAACACACCAACTGTGTTAGGATACAGATAAATACGCTATTTATATATATAAGCCCCAAAGTGACAATCAATGCGTTTCGGTTAGCATATTCGCAGCAACGGTCTCAATTAGTGTTTCACTTTCAAATTATATAGATCATAATCTAGATAATTGCTTGTTACGTCAGAACGTGTGTGCAGTCTAGCGTTAATTACTATGTAGTTTACCTTCACAGACGGAAATAAGAAAGAAACACTTTAAGGTGGTTTCAAACATATAAATAACGAAGAATTCCTTTATATCTTGACAGTTGTATATAACTTAGCGGCGCAAGTATCTCCATCACAATGGGTGATAAAATTATTTTCGAAGACTTATTGGAACGCCTTTCTGCGGAATAAACCAATCCAGTTTGAAAATGTTTACGCAAGATTCGACAGATTCGAAAATTCAATATTCAGTGAAATGAAATAGCCTTCTACAAGGCTCCACCTCACCAAATCTGCTAAATAAAACACAGTAAATATTTTTAAAAGTTTATTAAGGTTAATATTGATATTTAATATATTATATAATATTCCCTTGGTGTCCCAGTTGATATTTTTATCCCTTGAGTACTTAAGCTCTTCTCACTGTACACTGGTGGTCGTTCTTCTAATGTTAATGCTGCTTCTGGAGCAGTTCTCCTGAAGTGGAATAACTTCCTATGTACATGTAAACTACCGACGATAATTTGCCCGAAAGTTCAGTCACACATTTTAAAATTTAGCGATGTCGGCCATTTTAGAACCGCTGTTAACCTTTTACAAACAGTTGTTTTGCAACACCTTTGATCTGTTTTAGAACCTCTATGAATGCATTTGAACTGGCACCACTATGAACTGTTTTAAAATACATTTGAACTGTTTTATAACAACTATAAACTGTCTTATAATACTTTTGAACTGTTTTAGAACCACTGTGACACCACACTTTTAACACCGAAAGTGGTTTTTCTTCTGGCATCAGGATTTTGTTTGCTGTTTGGATTCCATTTGTTGGACTGTCGGATTGTTGAGATTGTGGGGATTTGTGGCACCGTTTGGATTTATTAGACCCCTCCCCCTTTGCCATATGTGCACTTGGAGAGCTATTTCGAAAGCTGTAATCGTCTCCTAACCTCATCAGTCTACGAAGTCGAGACCGCCATACCCTCTAATCGCGGATCAGTCGTACGTTATGTTATGACTACAGAGTGAGTTATTTTCGTAGTATTGACTTTTGTGACGGTACGGCTGATCGACAAAGCCGATCGATAATTGACCCAGAGTTTCAACAAGAGGTTGGGTTAGACGACCCTCAAGTGACATCCCGACAGCTGTCACTTGGTTGATTGCGTTTGATCAAGTGCTCACCTACACAAAAGTCCTTTATAGTAATGTGCCAGAGAAATTTTGTTGGTGTGTTACATACACTTTATTCAAGTTAAAGAATAATTTTATTCACGTTCTACACACTGCCACTAACATATTTCTGTGTTACAAAAGTGGAACAACAAAATCAACTTATCTAACCCGCCCTAAATCGATTTATGTCTTACCTATTTTTTATACGGTAAATTATTCATATTTTTTGTAGTTTTAATTTAATTTTAACGAGTCCGGACCTTCCACCAGCAGATTGCCTTCACTTCCAAATGGACCGAACAGATCGCGTACCTGGTGATTTAGGTATACAATGTACCCACATAATAAATTTTGAATAAAAAATTGCATTGCAGATTTTTAGCTACCGAAAAATGCGTTCCAATTAGTTTCACCACCGAAGACATGGTCAACTACGGATATTTAAGTAGAACGGTTACCTCATAGACCAATAGTAAACGGCCTACGGATGACGTTGTTCGGTAGGCGTGTGGATATACTCGCTCGAATTCGTAAAAAGTAGCGATGATGGGGTGGTCTACGCCGACAGTATACCTATCTAGTCTGTGTATCAATTTGCCGCTCTCACCGAACTCATACCTCACTCATAAGCAGGGTCCTCGGTATCTACTTAGCTAAGGCCGCACTATGGATTTTTACCGCGAGCAAAACAATTTTGTAACAATGCACGGTTTTAAATGGAAGCGGAAAAAACGCAGTGCGGCCGCTTGTCTTAGCTTCCTTGACTCGCAGGCACGACATAGCCTATTCCCAACACAATAACCTGCAACGGAGACACGCAACCGATAAAGTTCTGGAGGAAGCAGCATAGGAGCGCGTAAAATCACCAGCAGGGGAGGAAATTAGCTCCTGGCTAGTTACGACTGCGATGAAAGCTAAACACAAGCTAGGATTCTGTAAACTGTATTTTTTTTTTAATAAATACTTTGTAAATGTTAGGTATTTTATTTGAACCAGACCGCCATCTTGTATCTAACAAACATACTAAGAATTGCACATGCTAAGATGGCGCTCCACCGGGCACACAAATGGTGCTCCAACGGGCACACCGAAACGCGCACACAGATGGCGCTCACAAGCCCTGGATTTTAAATTTTTATCTAGTCATCCCACAGCGTTTTTTGCTGTCATCAAGACTCGACAGATGGCGCTCCACCGGGCACACAAATAGCGCTCCAACGGGAACACCGAAACGCGCAGATGCCAGAGGATTTAAATTTGAATGCTTGACGTGTCGCTCCGCCCGGCACCGCGCGCGCACCTTCGCGCACACCGAATAGCGCCGCCCGGCCACGCGCCGATAGATGACATACCGAATGGCACCGCTCGGTCATGGTGCACAACTTTGCCACTCGCTGATAGATGGCGCGCTTTATTTTGAATTTTAAATTTTTAAAATATACCACACGTGCCACATGGTCTAGCTCCAGCTACTTTCCTCTACTTATTTGGTTACCGACCAGGGTACTAACTTTATGAGTCAAGTGTTTAAGGAGACATGTAAATTATTGCATATCAAGCAGATCCAATGCACCAGCTATCATCCCCAAAGCAATGGTAGTCTGGAAAGATCACATCATACGTTAGTTGAATACCTTCGAAATTTTATCAATCGGGACGGCGATAATTGGGACCAGTTCATCCCCTTCGCCATGTTCACATACAATACCACCCCTCATACGTCCACTAAGTTTACGCCATTTGAGCTTTTATTCAGGCACAAAGTAGTTCTGCCTTCAGCACTCACAAAAAATCCTGAAACATTTTACAGCTACGACGATTATTATACTGAGCTCAAATCACGCTTACAGCATACACATGAAATAGCCCGAGAAACTTTAATAAAAAAGAAAGAATATTCTAAATCATACTACGATAAGAACGCGTCAGATATTCGTTTCAATATTGGAGATAAAGTATTGTTATCCAATGAATCGCATCCCAAGGGTAAATCAAAGAAATTATTGCCTCTCTATACCGGTCCATATGAAATTAGTAAAGTTCATTCAGATATAAATTATACCCTTAAAATAAATCGAAAATTTGTAAAAGTACCATTTATCTTGTTTCAGATTGCATTCTCAAAATGTCATCCTCTCCAACGATGTGGCTCGTAATCCTAGCTAGTAGCTCTTTAGTACTACCTGTGTGCGCTAACAACTTTTTCAACAATACCCCTATAAACACTGCTTCCGGTTTTTTTCTTTGAACAAGTAGGTACTTTAAAGCTATCTAATAACGAATGGAAGTTGATAACGTATTTGGATCTCACAGAATATCACAACGAATTGAACATGATCGAACTTTATAACGTAAAAATCTTATCCGCCTGTGAAATTTTAACCAAACTTAATGCGGTCAAGTGCCTAGGCTCACTAAAAAAACTACTCTCGCATGTCTCAGGACAACTTCGAAAAAATGAACAACTTATTGGAAATATGTTGGGATATAACGTTGGCTCGCAAGTACGTTCTAAATGCGGTGTAATAATGTAGGAAGTCAAAATGGCGGGAACCTCGCGTCTCCCTACATGGTAGCATTTGCGGTCTAAGGCTCTAATTACTGGTCAAAATTCTAATTTTATCAAATCTAATCCCATCTACTCGAAGGCAAAAACTAACTGGGTTCTTTTTCTTGAACCTTGTAGACACATTTTCTGACTACTAATGGGCGCGTTTAAGTATTTAACATTTAATCAGGGCTAATAAAGCAAGACTACAAAAATCAAACAAAACACTTCTCCAAAACAATAACATCTATTAACAATAATAATCAACAATGCCGTTTGATAGGTTACATAAAAAATGAATGAAGCTTTGAACATATTGACGTTTAAATTAAACCTAGCAGTTGATTTAGACAGACCTTTTAGCAGAGATACCAATAAACAATTCTAATTTAAAATGAAATGCGAGACAAGTTGAAAAGACTTACGGATTAATAAACACTACAAGCACAACTGCTCTCACAAATACATCTAGCCCATCTCGCGTCTTGGTACTAAGTAGGCCTCTGCCTGTAGCGTCTTTTCCGCACCCCGGCTTCAAAAGGCGGAAATACGCCAAACCGGCCAATAGAAACAACTCTACTTTTGAATTTTAAATACGCGCTACTAGTAAAACGGTTAGGTCAAATTCTCAGAACACCACATGTTCAACTGAACACCAAAACTTTGACATTCTAGAATATTCTATACTGTCTATATCTCGACTAATTTAATCACTTATCTTAATAAATAAACAATGGGTTTCCGACCCATTACAATAAATCTGATAGGCGAAGTATCGAAAACTCTGTTTGGAACTTTAGACGAAAACGACGCTAAATATTTTGATTCCGAAATCGAAAAGTTACAACAAGATCAAACTCATATTCGCGATTTACTCAAGCAACAAACATCCCTTCTCAAGAACACTGTTCATGTACTAGATTCATCCACATTAATTTCAAACGTAAGCACTAAATTGGATAATGTTATTAGATATGTTAACAAACTTGGGCATAATTTAACTTCAATTGAATACACAAATTCAATAGTAGTTACACTAGAAGAATTAGAAAAATCATACGAAATCCTTTTATCGTCAGCATTGTCCAATCAGAATAATTTAATCAATATTATAACTTTAGCCCAACGAGGTATTTTGCACCCCTTAGTTATAAGTCCTGTAGAATTAATTAACCAATTGTCGAATTTGCACAATTATTTAGAAGGCTTGGATTTTCCTGTAAATCCTAGTATCGAAACAATTCACTCGCTTTACAATGTAGTTAAGACTAATGTGTATTTTTATAATAATAAGTTAAGTTTTGTTATCCTTATTCTTCTTGTACAACCCCATATATACAACGTCGTAAAGGTAACTAGCGCAACTGTCGCTTTAAATAATTCAAATTTTATATTCATCATTCCTACAAACCCTTATCTCGTTGCTAAATAGTTTTTGACACTTATCTATGTTTACAAACAAAGCCAATTTATTTAGTTCACATGCATGGCGGTTGCGAAGCAAGTTTTTTCGTACCAACCGCAAATATTCCAAATTCCTGTGAAAAAAGAACAATGAAACTAATGCACCATATATAAATTCAGTTAGCTACCTCAAATTCATGGTTATTGTATTACTCCTTACCCCGAGCATCTTGATATTTCATGTAAACTATTTCAACAGCGTATTTCAGTCACTCGTAATCGTACTGGTATACTTCAATTACACTCCAATTGCTCCGTTTATACAAAATCCTTGATTCTAAATCCCCATAAACAGTTTTTATCAAGAACAACATTACCTTATATTATATTTCCCCATTAAATCTTACACAGGGGCTAAATTTTTCTCTTATATTAAATAGTTCACATTCGCTCGCAATTCTTACTTCACTTGCAATTTCAAACAACGACAATAAAATTCTACAAGCTATTAGTTCCAAGATAGATACTTTAGAAGACGAAGAAAATAATTACACTCCATACTCCCAACATGTAAAACTCACATATATTCTTTATAGTTTATTCGCGTTATTGTTAATCATTATTGTGTTATTTGTTTATTATAAGTATGTTTACCATTCTAAGTTAAGGAAATCTTTATCAAAAGCGGAAATTGATGTATCCAAATGTTCAAATATAGAAAAAAACTAATTTAGATCAAATAGAAAGTAGTTGTACTGAAGAGAAGGTAGATGAAAATTATACCTCAAATCCACGGTACATTTTCAAAAATAGGTGGGGAGGGATGTAGTAATCCACATTTAATATGTTATTATTGATTGTATATTGTAATATCGTACCATGTAAATGTGGGACATTTGTTCTCTTGCGAAACGCCAGTCTTGCATTTTCACAACAATTGTATTTCTTTTCCTTGTAAACCTAATTGTATCAGCATATTCAAAAGCCTTGTTTCTATGCCACTCTTTATTGGTTGATTGGTATTACGCGTTTAATTATTATTGGTTAAAATCAATCAGACCACCGAGGGTTGACAGAAAACGCAAGACTAGAACAAGATAGTTAATCAGTTGTTAGAAATCCTTATGTAAAATCAGTCGATTATAAGTTACCTCCAGAAGTGTACAAGTGAACCGAATATTGTACTAACTCTCATCAATATACCGAATTGAAACTGTAAACTCGTCTTTTACTGATTGGTCTACCCAAATTTAAAGTTGGAACATTAGGAACCCCAACAGTACACTGTGAATATGTAGGCATCATCATTGACAACAGAACATACTCTTCGAAGAACAGGAAGGGACCCTATATGGTGCTGGAATAGCTGATTAAATACAGAAACTAACGTTAAATACGATTTTTTTACGTTAAACTTTAAGCGCGTTTTTCTTGAAACAACATTTTTCGACGCGCGGTACGCTCTAGAACATCAAGAAATGCACCGATTTCAAAGTTTTCAAATTAAAGCTAATTTCATTTAGGGGGGGCTCTATCGAAGGGGTTTTTTTTTTTTTTTTTTCGAAAAAAAAAACATATTGTAAATATGTTTTTTTAACGTTAAAGCAAAAAAACATGAAAATATGAGTTTCTTTTTTTTAAACAGCCAACATTTTGTTCCTAAGTAATTATTTAAAAATCGGTAAACGATGGGGTCCCACAAATTTTATCTATTTTAAGAATCTTGGGGTGGGTTGCACAAACGCCGTTGAAGGATCTTCTAGCTATTGGTCCTCTAAGTTTAAACTCACTTGGCAACGTGGCGAAATGCGTTAAATGTCATATTGGTAGAGAGCGCTTTAAAGTTAACCTCACTTTTCGCGTGTATTGTTTAGTTTAGTGTTTAGGTGGTATGTCGGGCAAGGAAGTGAAAAGAAGTGGAAAAAAAGAAAATGTTAATGTTTTAAACAAAATTTCGACATTAATCCATTAGCCACAAATTTCAAAATCATTTATCCAGTACCAGTAGAATAAGGAGACAGAAGAGGTCATTATGCTGATTCAAGATTGATACAGCAGCTTTGCATTCTCTACGATAATTTAAAGAGGATAAGCCAGAAATAAGCGGCAAAGGAAAATGCATGGTTTCAATTACTACGTCTTATCATTTCTAATATTTATTTTTTTAGCAAAGTGAATATGAAAATATATCACAAAAGCAAGAATTGCGTCATCTTAGTCATCAAGATGTTGTAACGTTTAAAAAAAGCAACGATGGGAAAAGTATATCATTATTGAATTCTTAATAATGTCGTACTAGAGACTATTCGGTGGAACTGTAACAGACCACTGCAGTTAGTTGCGGGTCTAAAGCAAGGCGGACTGGCAAAGACACAAAAGTCATGAACGACGGTTGTTATTATGATGTTGCGAAGGCATCTAAACGTAGTGTCTTCCCAGGGATGCTATACTGCCCGTAACCCGGTGTATTATTCGATTGACGGTACTCTTGTGTACATTTAAAGCAAGAAGCACTATGTCGGTTGCGCTTTCTGTTCCTATTTCTTGGCGGAGGCAAATAATGTTTAAACAAATACAGAATCTTAACAACAACAGCGACTGAAAAATGAAATTGCAACGTGAAGTCCACATGATCCAGAGACTTAAAGAAATTCTGATTCTGCAAGGTGCGGCTACCTTATCGTCATCAACGTGTAAATCTTTCTGTTTTATACAAATAACTTATTTTATTTTTAACTCTGATGTGTAATCACGGTTTGAACGTCCCGTTCATTCTGTATCGGGTCAAACACGGTGCTGACGCGTCGGTACACTTGCACCAAATTTATATGAATAAGCAAGGACATATAATAATATACTATTACATTTAATTACAGATATTATCTATTAATGTATTACCCTTTATAATTATTTTGCGTTTTTTTTTAAATCAATTATAAATATCTGGTGTGGCCGCCACCCAACTTTCCGACTTCATTGGTACATTGTTACACATTTACAAACTCTCTATAATACTATATCAGTATTATAACTTACTGACCTCTCTATACAAATGACTCTATATATATTATATATTGTCACGTATACGTGCTAGGTTTATTTCTCTACTTCTTGTTTATTTATTCTTCAAACGCGGGCGGGCGATAATATTCAAACAATCGTGTGAGCTAACGCGGTATGATGACGTTAGTTCTCCATTACGTCACAAATCAACTGATATATATGACTATAGCGCCTAAATCGCTCATCCCATTGATCTGTAAATCTATATACATTTCGAAAATCACCGCAGGATGAACTGGTATCAATTTGGTTAAAATCGGATAAATCCCAAAGGAGATGCATGTAACATTTCCCACTTCCGGTTGTCAGATTGTCACCAAAAACAATCCAGTTCGTCCCCCGGTAATTCTAAATATGTATGCCAAATTTGAGCCCGATACGTTGTTCTGTTTGGGCGCTATCGTGTTCACGGACATACGTACACCGTACACACATACACACATACACACATACACACATACACACATACACACATACACACATACACACATACACACGTACACACGTACACACATACATTTTCCAGAAATCATTGCAATCGGTTCTGGGGACCCCAAAACGCGTATTTCCGCTAAAATCTCAAAAAAATTTTTTCCGTCGATTACAATACTTTCCTTCTAGGAGTCGGAAAGTAAAAACGACAATACTTACTTAATTTTGTAGTTTTCTAAAATACATGCACAAAGCGACGAAAGATGTTTATGACTTAAAAGCAGTTTTGCGAGGGGAAAATTCTTGCGATGTCAAAATTATAACATTGCACCTACTTAGTGAAAACGCATTCCTATTTATTACACATAACGTCAAAATATTGAATAACATTTTGCGTCTTATTTTTTATGATTAGTGGCGTATAATTGCATGATTGGTGGGTCGCATTTCGCGTCCTGGACTCCTGGACTATGCATTTCACCAGGAATCAAACTGGCAATATTCTTTGAAATAGATATAGAGTGGATTTAAACTTAGAAGAGCACTCAATACCACAACAACGACAATAAAATATGCACGAGAAATCAGATGTTGCCCTTGATTCTTCCTAAAATGAGGCGGCTCGTTCCTAAGGGGTTTAAAAACAAAAAAGCAACAACTATATTTTATAGTTTCCAATATGTTATCATTCCCATGCATACAAGAAAACATGACTTTTCTTGTATGCATGGGAATGATTACATATTGGAAACTATAAAATATAATGTCCCAGTGTTACTAGTGACAATAAATTGCAGTTCAAGTGAATTTTGTAATTATGTTTGAGGTTAGATTTTCTCTAGTAAAATTTTTAAGAACAGTCGTCTCAGTATTTATGAAATATACATTCCAGGAGCTTTAATTAGAAATTCCTGTACGTGTTAAGTATGATTCGTGAAAACAATTGAAGATTGATCATTAAATTTAATGTACTGAATCAACGAAGGTTTTTAACTTTAAAATGCATATTAAGTAAAGAATGTTAAGATTAGTGATGAGGGCATTAACAGGAAAGAATCGATTCCTGAAATAATAATGGAGATTATTATTATAATTAGATTCTTAAAATAATCTATTCTCGATGTTGCATACAAAAGATTCATAAAAAATTCTTTGCATCGACTATTACAATCGCTTCAATATTAGAACGAGCTTTGATAAAAAATATGAGTTGAATGTATATTTCTTATTAATTCGAGATATTAGGTACCCCTTGTAAAGAGTGATTTTTGTGATATTTTGTAGACCTTCTTGATTATTACTCGATTTTGAGAATCGGTAAATAAACGAGAATGTTTATAAGATATTTTCAGAACACATTTGTTCGAATACCACTAACTCGATTCTTGAAATCATTTTATTATGCCCATCAGTAGTTAAAATGTAACAAAATAATACAAAAAAGTGGCAACGTATACTTTATTTCATATAAAATAAAGTGATAACAGGCTTTGTAATAATATATCAATAACTTAAAAGTACAACTTACAAAGTTATTATTAAATAATTACCTCTGTCAAGTTAGCCCCCCCACATCCATTTTTTTGCAAAAAAAGTACGTCAATCATTTGGGAATCTTTAGGGAGGGTTTGAGAGAAGATTTTTTTCGTTTGGGAGTACACGTTTTTTGAGGAAATGAAAATTGTTTATATGACGTCAACTTAGCCCCCCAACATTCACATTTTGTACATATTTCGGTTGTGATCGATTGCAAATCGTTAGGGAGGATTAGGGAGTTCACTTTTGACGTTTGGGAGTTAGTAGTTATTGTGGAAATTTTTTTTCTAAGTTAAAAACATAACCTCACTTAGTTTGTTTATGATTATAAAAGTGCTATCACTTTTGTTACCCAAATATTCTTTTGAAAACATTTAGTGCATCGTTAGGGATGACTTGGGAGTACAACTTTTTCGTTACGGAGTATATGGTTTTCTAGAAAACTAAAAGTGTTTATAGGAACGGCTCCCCATATTTGTAATTTGGATATATTTTTATCGGAATAGATTCGAAATCGTTAAGGAGGATGAGAGAGTCCAGTTTTATCGTTTGTGAGTTAGTAGCGTTTGTGGAAGTAAATATGAAAGGTGGAAACATAACCTCACTTTGTTTTCTTTTTGGTTGTAAAATTGTTACCGGCTTTCTTACGCAGGTATTTATTTCAAAACTTTTAGAAGATAGGTGGGGAGGATTTTTTCATTTGGACGTTAGGTCTTTCGCAAATAGAATCGAACGTATTACTTTAGACCTTACGGATGCCTCTATCGCTAGCGAGGGCGATGAAGCCGCCAATATCATTACCAGTTTAAATTCTAAGCATGCGCTAAAGGCATTTGTTGAGGGACTTCTTTTTGGTTGTAAAATTGTTACCGGCTTTCTTACGCAGGTATTTATTTCAAAACTTTTAGAAGATAGGTGGGGAGGATTTTTTCATTTGGGAGTGCATGGTTTACCGGGAAACTTGTTTATACGAATATCATGTTGGCCACGGAGTTATATATCTATATGTAATAAACGATTGTGCGCACTGGAGATTGGAGAAAATGCAGATTAAAAGAAATATGGAAGAAGTTTCTTAACTAAGTGTACAGTGTGTCCAGGAAAGTCCGCACCATATGGGAAAATCTTTTATTATTCATTCCATCCGCCAACTTTCATAAAGAATAAAATTTTCTGAGAAATGGAATTTTCCCATATGGTGCAAACTTTCCTGCATTTTTTGATAAATTAAAACCACTTAATCCACGCACAATAATGGACATGTGTATTTTTTGCTGCATACTCACCACTGCATTGATGTGTGAGATGTACAGATTTTATCATAATATATTGTGATTCCACTATGATTGGAAATTGGCGAATTTTGATATTTAAACGTCAGTAGCTTCACGAAATTGAAGAATGCAGAAGGTTTAGGCCTATCAATGCGTCAACGAGATAGTCGGAAAGTTGGGTATAATAAAACATCACATATAAGAAAAATACTTCCTTTCCAATTTGATTTCTCGATGTACAGTTATTTTTTTAATCTTTTATTGATCTGATTTATTAGCTAATTCAACAAAGAATAAGTAACTAGTTAACAAGAATAAATGATATCTACATGAAATAAGAACAATACAAGGTAGTTAAATTAATATTCTAGTGTTGTAAAGTACCCCTTACAACCCCTTTTTGTATTGTCTCATGATTGCATTTAGTAGGTACTTAGTATTATTCTCGGGTACAATCATCAAATATGCTTATAATGCATTTCCTTTGTTCATTTTATTAGTGTCATGTTATAGTTTCAAACTCCTGTTTCGCGGACACTTGCAACACATGAAATGTGCTGATGCACAGGTTCGGTGACTTAGGCACTTCTTGTGAACAGCGTACACCGTGCCGTGCACTCATTGGTCATTTCTGATGTCACTAACTCATATCCTATTGGACCTTCATTCTATATACCACGTGACATCAGGAATAGACAAAACTCATTGTCCGAGTAGTTTTAGTCAGTAGTTGTTAAGTGAAGTCAAATTCAATTCAAGTAAAGCTAAGTTGGGTAGCTCGATTCGGCGTGTGACCTGTAAATGCAGTGTATCCAGGGAGGTGTGGGAAATAAACTTTAGTCTACGCACTTCATCTTTTATTTCAACCCCTAACACTCAACAAATTTGGTGTCAGGTGTGGGGTGGTTTGAGTAAGGGTAGTTGATCAAGGGTAGTCTACGGACTTCGTCACGCCCATATTCAACAACTATCGGAAGAAACGGGAGGAAATTGCGAGTGGTTTGCAGCATTGGATGATCCATCGAGCCACCCGTGGAAGTTCCTGTGTGCGAGAACGTCTACCGACGGTACACAAGACTCCTCCGAAGTATTTGGACTGTTTGGATTAGTTTCGAGTGTTCCATCCAAGCGAAGGGTCCGAGGGGTACATCATCACCGAAGATACAACGCTGCAGGATCCAGGAAGCCGCCGCCGAATTCTACGCTACATCAACGCCGTTCCAGATCATCAAATCGTGCTGTGCAGTGCAGTGCCGATCTGCAAGTCTTTTCAAATCCTAATTTATGTCAGAAAATCCAACCGATAACGCTGTACAACTAGACGCAGAATCTCAGGTACAAATCCCAGTACAAATTCCAGCGGAGAGAACAATGCCATTTTCAATAGACATAGCTTTAAAAATGATTCCAGAATTCACTGGAAATAGAGAAAATTTACACAAGTTCGTCGCATGTTGTGACATAATGTCCAACAGCGCGACGACTCGTGAAGAAAAAAAAACGTTAATAAATGTAATTGTTTCGAAATTGTCAGGCCCAGCCTATAATATTATAAAGTATAAAAAAATAGAATCTTGGGATGGTTTAAAGGTGATGCTACAGAGTCAATACCTAGAAAAGCGTACAATAGCGCAAATTCAAACTCAGCTTTTAACTACTAGGCAATTTTCCAACGAGGACGTTAGGTCTTTCGCAAATAGAATCGAACGTATTACTTTAACCCTTACGGATGCCTCTATCGCTAGCGAGGGCGATGAAGCCGCCAATATCATTACCAGTTTAAATTCTAAGCATGGGCTAAAGGCATTTGTTGAGGGACTACAAGAGCCAATAAAATTAATCGTAAAAGCAAGCCGATTTACAAAATTCGAAGACGCAGTCGAAGCCGCCTGCGAGGAGGAACGCAGGTTGATTACGCAAAGATCTATTCCAAATTCACGAGTTAAATGTTATACTTGTGGCAAGTTGAACCATAAATCGAATCAGTGTCCATTAAACAAAAATGCTAGTTCCTTGTCCTTTCCAAATCATAATCCCAGATTCCAAGTTAAGACCGAAGCTAATGTAAATAAGGTCCAGCTTACCTGTAACTACTGTAAAAATATTGGCCATAGCATAGAATAGTGTCGGAAACGACAATATAATAATTCGCTACGGCGAAATCCAAATACCTTTTCTCCGCGTCCAAACTTTAACCAAAATCAGAATTTTAGTCGAAATCCCAATTTTAATCGAAATTCTAACTTTTATAATGCTAATTCTAATAATAACGCTGGAATTCCAAGAAATTCGCGTCCGGAAAACTTCCAAGAGCCGGGTACGTCGGGCAACGTAACCCGAGCTCGCGACATGAAGTAAACATGTGTTATACCGATATAGCCAGCCCGATACGTAATCCTATCTCTGCTAGTTCAAGCGATGCAAATTTCAATAATTCTAAATCAATCGAAGATCTTAGTTCCAATCATGCAATTACGTGTAATGCCAATTCTACTATTTCCACTGAGTCTAATTCTAGTTCGAATACCATTTCATGCGACAATTCTATCTCCGATTCAAACGAAACTCGAATTTACAATATCGACAGCGATAATTCTAATATAACTTGTGTCACTTTACCACTTCATTTATCTGTTTCCAAATCCGCTAATTTGTATCTAGACAACGGTTCTGATATCAGTATTTTAAAACTCTGTGCTACCGATGACAATGCTTTAATATACACCGATAATAAGATTAAATTACGAGGAATTACTCAATATGTAGTATCCTCACTTGGTTTAGCTGTAGGTGAATTCAAACTCTCTGATTCCATTACCATATCACATCCGTTCTATATCGTACCAAATGATTTCCCAATTTCTACAGACGGTTTACTGGGTCGTGATTTTCTTATTAAATATAAAGGTAAAATTAATTACGAAAACTTTTCACTTTCTTTTAAAGTCAATTGCAAAGAATTCCAGTATCGCATTACATGTCCATATGAAATTAAAGTTCCCGCTAGATCCGAATATGTAGCAACAATTCCAGCCAAATTTAATAATAGTAAAATTTGTTTACAAAAAGAATTATGTTCGGGAGTATATGTTGGAAATTGTATTGTTCAGCCATATAATGGTAATTTTAAAGTGCCTCTTTTAAATTCCACTGAAGAAGATAAAATAATTAACTGTCAAGAATTTGAGTTTGATGATCCAGAAAATTTTAATATTTTAACGTTTTCACCAGTTGAAGCTGCGAATAGGATCGAAGAACTAACAGCGCAAATCAACACGGCAGATTTAAATGAAGAAGAACGAAACTCTATACTTGATATTTGCTACGAATTCAATGACATATTTCATCTAAGTAACGACTCCCTAACTCACACTGATTCTACATTTCATAATATAACCGTAAATTCCAATAAGCCAGTTTATGTTAAACTGTATAGAATTCCTGAATTTCAGAAACAGGAAGTAAAATCACAAATTAATAAAATGTTGAAAGATGGTATTATAGAACCAAGCAAATCACCTTATAATTCTCCAATCCTCTTAGTACCCAAGAAACCTGATAGCAATGGGAACAAACGCTGGCGATTAGTTGTAGATTTTAGAAGACTTAATGACCTTGCCAAATATTACAGAAATTTTAGAGCAACTTGGAAATTCAAAGTATTTTTCAGTCATTGACCTTAAAGATGGTTTCTACCAAATTCCACTGGATGAACAGAGTAAACATTTCACAGCCTTCTCATTTTATGATCACTATCAATTTACAAGATGTCCTATGGGTTTAAAGAACTCACCTGCAACTTTTCAACGATTAATGAACGCCGCCCGCAGCGGACTTCAAGGCCTCAAATGTTTTGTCTATTTAGACGATATTGTGGTGTATGGATGCTCGTTACGTGATCATAACGACAAATTGATATCTGTTTTCCAAAGGTTACGCGAAAATAACTTGAAATTACAACCAAGCAAATGTGAATTCCTTAGAAGAGAAATTAATTATTTAGGTCATGTAATTTCAGAAAACGGAATCATGCCAGATCCATCAAAAATTTCAGCAGTACAGAATTTTCCAGTTCCCAAGAATCAAAAGCAATTGAAATCATTTTATGGTCTCGCTTCGTACTATAGAAAGTTTATTGAAAACTTTTCAGGAATCGTAAATCCTTTAACTAAATTACTAAAAAAGACGCAGAGTTTATTTGGTCACCTATGTGTGAAAAGGCATTTACCGATTTAAAACAAAAACTTATTAACCCTCCGTTACTTCAATACCCCGATTTCAGTAAACCATTTTGCGTTACTACAGACGCATCTCAACATTCTATTGGTGGTGTTTTATCACAGAACGATTATCCCATAGCATATGCAAGTCGAGCACTGAATAAAGCGGAAACCAATTATTCTACAATTGAGAGAGAATTTTTGGCAATCATTTATTGTGTCCTTCACTGGAGACCATACCTGTATGGAAGGAGCTTTCAAATATACACAGATCACAAACCCTTAATATATTTAGTACGTCAAAAAAATGTCACTAATCCATCTTCAAGACTGTTACGTTTTCGCTTAAAATTGGAAGAATACGAATATGAGATAAGTTACAAGCCAGGAAATCAAAATATTAATGCCGATTGTTTATCTCGGATTCCAATCGCTAACTGTCACTATATCCAGAGCAATAATGAGTACGAATTATATTTGAAAGAAATCAATAAGAAGGTTATAATAAATAATAATATAATAGACACTGGTAAATCTACATTTGTTGCCAATGCCAATCACGCAGAAATAATTTTAACAGATACCAAATTCGATAACTTGGACGATGAAAAGAGTACCAATGTAATTTCTCAACTCTCAAGTTCTGCTACTAAGATAGGTCAATTCATAACTCTACAAACTCAAGACAACACCGAATTTTATTTAATTGTTAAAGAGAATCATACTGATAAGCCTGAATACCATACCTTATTCTCAATACTCTCTGACATTAAGGATCATTGTCTGTCAAATAGTATTCATAATTTATATTTAAACGAATCAACATTAATTGAAAATAAACTCAAAGTGACCACAGTAAGAACAATGCTTCGTTATATTTTTCTAAACTCCGATATCAAAATTTATATTGTACATAATGACATAAAACAAAATTTAACACGGGAAGAAATTGCTACCATTTTAAAAGAATATCATTTCACTCCTATCGGTGGACATGTAGGCGTAAATAAAACATTCAAACGTATCAAAGAAAAATACCAATGGCATAATATGTACAAGGATATAAAACGATTTATTAAATCTTGCGAAAGTTGTCAGAAAAACAAATGTTCAAAGAAAACAAAGGTTCCAATATGTATAACAACAACATCGTCTCAACCTTTTGACAAAATATTCTTAGATATATCTCACATGTGTGGATACATAAATATATCCTCACATGTCAGGACGATTTATCGAAGTTTTCAATAGCTATACCAATACCTAATCAGGAAGCTAATACCGTAGCAAGAGCGTTCGCAACTCAAATTATTTGCAAGTACGGAACTCCTAAAATTATAATTACAGATCAAGGTACTAATTTTGTTAGCCAAATTTTCGCTGAAACTTGTAAAATTCTAGGTATCAAACGCATAAACTGCTCGAGTTATCATCCTCAGAGCAATGGCAGCCTAGAAAGATCGCATAGAACATTAGTAGAATATTTAAGAAGCTTTATCAACAAAGATCAAGATAATTGGGACGAATTCATGCCGTATGCATGTTTTTGTTATAATACGACCCCTCATGTATCAACGTCCTTCAGTCCATTTGAGTTACTGTTTGGACATAAAGCGATTTTACCTTCAGAAATAAATAGAGATCCAGAAGTAATTTATAGTTTTGACGACTATTATAATGAGTTAAAATCCCGAATGCAACATTCGCATAAAATTGCCCGTGAAAACTTAGTCACTCATAAAGAAACAGCGAAGAAATATTACGATAAAAATGCATCTAATATTACATTTAAAGTAGGAGACAAAGTTCTACTCTGGAACGAAAGTCATACAGTAGGCAAAACTAAGAAATAGCAACCTCTTTATAATGGTCCGTATGAAATAGTCTCAGTCGATTCCGATGTAAATTATACTATAAAAATTAATCGTAAGTCAGTTAAGGTCCATGTAAATCGTTTAAAGAAATTTCAATAACATTGTAACACTATCCATACTAACACTTAACTACTGTTCCAGGAAACCTCTGTCCGACCATGTCCTATCATAGCACGCTAGTTCTCCTATTATTTTGATTGAAGCCGGCAACTGCTGATTCGTCGTTTCACACTTACTACAACTATACACCGATTAACAAACAGTCACTCATATCGGAAATTTTAGGCATTTCAACCTCATTTAAATCTCGAACAAGACGAGGCTTGATAAACATAATTGGCTCCGTTTCTAAAACACTCTTTGGAACATTAGATAATGAAGACGCACAATATTTTGAAAAAGAAATCACTAATTTGAATACAAATCAGCAACATTTGCTTAATCTAATTAAGAAACAAACTTCTATTATCGAAACTACTGCGCAAGTTCTAAATTCCTCGGATAATCACAACAATTTTCAAAACTTTAATAAACGTATTGACACACTGGTATCATTTTTAAATGATCGGACGAAAAACCTTACAAAAATAGAACTTAAGAATAATATAATGTTTCACATAGAACAATCAGCCACTGAATTAAATATGTATGTAACCATGTTTAGCTTAAGTACCGATAAGTTATTAGATATAGTTGTTTTCGCTAATAAAGGTATTTTACATCCATTAGTAATACCTCCTTCACGTTTAAGTAATGAATTAAGAAATATTAATCACCACTTAGAAGAATATAATTTACCTATTCAACCTTCTCTAGATAATATTCATTTATTTTATAACATAATTAAGACTAATGTATTTTATATTAATAACAAATTAACCTTTGTATTGTTTATCCCGATATCGAGCTCCAAAACGTATGACTTAATAAAAATTTCAAGTTTACCAATTCATGTTTTAGAAAATAAGTTTGTCCTTATTGTACCTAAGAGTAATTATCTTGTAATAGATTCTAACAAACAACACTATTTTCTTATGGATGATCTAGAATTCTCTCAATGTCAATTAATATCAAACTTGTACTTATGTCAGCAAATCAAAGCTATTTATTTTACACATCTTCACGGTGGTTGTGAGTCTAGCTTATTTCTGCCAACGTCAACTATTCCCAACTATTGCGAGAAACGAGTAATCCAGTTACAGAAACCTATGTTTATTCAATTAGCCGCTTTAAATTCTTGGCTATACGTTGTTCCTACTCATGAAAATATAGATGTTCGTTGTAATCCTCTTAATAGGAGATTTTCTTTATCACTAAATGGAACAGGAATTTTACAAATTCACCAAAATTGTTCTGTTCACACTACCACAATGATGCTAAATCCTCATAAAACTTACAGCAGTAGCATAACCGTTAATTATATCCCTCCATTAGATTTAAAATTAGTAATCAATACCACCCAAATTTTGAAAGCAATCAACATTCCCATTCTAGAAAATACTGCGTTAATTTCACATAATCACTTAAATAAATTAAAAGAATTGACTAATCAAATTCAAGACTTAAAGCACGACGAAGAGTCACTAACAATAACTAATCCTCATAAAGATAAAATTCATGAAATAATTGTATTTATTTGTTTAACTTGCTCACTGGTGACGATGCTCTGTATTATTTTCCGTAGTAAAATATTTAAAAATAAGAGAGAGAATTCTACGTTGTCAGAACAACCCGATATTCATGTGACAAATACTGATAATTTACAATTAGAAAAGGTTGATTCAATGTCTGTAGGTGTCGGTGAAAATTGCACCAATCCTAGGTACAATTTTCAAAATTAGGGGGGAGGAATGTTGTAAAGTACCCCTTACAACCCCTTTTTGTATTGTCTCATGATTGCATTTAGTAGGTACTTAGTATTATTCTCGGGTACAATCATCAAATATGCTTATAATGCATTTCCTTTGTTCATTTTATTAGTGTCATGTTATAGTTTCAAACTCCTGTTTCGCGGACACTTGCAACACATGAAATGTGCTGATGCACAGGTTCGGTGACTTAGGCACTTCTTGTGAACAGCGTACACCGTGCCGTGCACTCATTGGTCATTTCTGATGTCACTAACTCATATCCTATTGGACCTTTATTCTATATACCACGTGACATCAGGAATAGACAAAACTCATTGTCCGAGTAGTTTTAGTCAGTAGTTGTTAAGTGAAGTCAAATTCAATTCAAGTAAAGCTAAGTTGGGTAGCTCGATTCGGCGTGTGACCTGTAAATGCAGTGTATCCAGGGAGGTGTGGGAAATAAACTTTAGTCTACGCACTTCATCTTTTATTTCAACCCCTAACACTCAACACTAGTAACAAAGGCGGTTGTTGCGAGGTTATGTTCTCAACTTTTACATTTATGTCCAAAAAACTGCTAACTCCCAAACGATAAAAATATATCCAAATTGTAAAAATGGGGGCTGTTCGAATAAACAATTTCAGTTTTCTCGAAAACCATGTACTCCCAAACAAAATCGTTGTACTCATAAGTCCTCCCTAACGATGTACTAAAAGTTTTCAAAAGAATATGTGAGTAACAAAGGCGGTAGAACTTTTATAATCATAAACAAATAAAGTGAGGTTATGTTCTCAACTTTTATATTTATTTCCACAAAAACTGCTAACTCCCAAACTTCAAAAGTGTACTTCCTAATCCTTCCTAACGATTTCCAACCTATTGCAATCGAGGTATGTACAAAATGTGAAAGTTGGGGGGCTAAGTTGACGGTCATATAAATAATTTTCTTTTTCTCAAAAACCGTGTACTCCCAAACGAAAAAAAAATCTTCTCCCAAACCCTCCCTAACGACTCCCAAACGATTGATGTATTTTTTGCAAAAATTTTAATGTGGGGGGCTAACTTGATAGAGGTAATTAGACCGGCTATCACACCGTCTTATGTAAACAACATATAACATGTGACATAACCTCAAACACCATCGAGAAGATAGTCACACATGCAGATATTGCAGATTCCAGTCATTTAATTATTGTTTATTAGCATTAGCTTCAAATAATGTTTCAATTATTTCCTTTTCGGCTATTAACGACTATGAACGTAGAATTTCGCTCTATTTGGTTTCGACCTCACGACACATTTTATGTATGCGTTCCAATCTCCCAAACATCCACGCCCTTGAATGATAAATTAGTCTCTGTGCATTCTAATCCACTGCAACTTCAGGGTGACCTACTTAGTTTAAACGGACTCTACTAAGGGAAGCGCGTCGATAATGAAATGAACAAGGACATGCGTTGTTTTGATAGACTGGGCGCCAAAAGCAAACTCATTTGTTATGGCGCGGCGGTATGTTTGGCGGCATTTGTGGAACATAGCGCAATAAGCGGACCGATGAATTTGCGTTGGACTAGGGATTGGTGCGGCAAAATATTTTGAAATAGATTTACCAAAGGCAGCGCCTTTTGCACCAAACCATTTTTTCGTATACAATATCGCCTATTTTAATTCTTTGAGATTTGCCGCAATTATTAAAATGCAGCGGCGCCATGATTTGAATAAAGGGAATACGTGCATTGTTTTGACACACTAGCCGCCAAAGGCAATCTATAGACGGAAATGTTTTTGACTGGCCAAGTTTTCTGTTTTTTTTTGCCGAAAACATTCTGCCTCTATGGTATAAAAGGATGTCGAAAAGTTTTGCGAGTACATTTGTTCTTGTGCAAATGAAGCGCAGTAACCTTTAAGAGCCTCATACCAGAATATCCATCAATATCTTGGCGAGTGATTCACGTCAATTTGATGTAAGTCTTATCAAGTTGACCAAGTTGAGCAAGTTGTTTGCTTTTGCCATATTATTAATCAACATTTATGTAGTACTTTATTAATTCGAATTTTATTTGTATTTGCTCCAAAAAGGTAGAAAAAATTTCCTATCTGGAACTTCACGGAAGAGGAGTTGCAATTTGCAATTTATGCAATCTTCAGTTCGTTTGCAGAACATCTGCAAATTTAAAGCGCCATATGAATAGGAAACATCCCATAATAAGCTTAGATGGCGATATTAGGTGTAGTCAACGTACATCACACACCAGTCCCACCGCATCGACATCTACACCAGCAATAACACCATCTACATACCATCAAAGAACGTCTTATCACTAGTACAAACGTAATGATGGGGGAATATCATTCTTTGATGTCATGTTCGATATATAATTGATGTTATTGAAAAATGATATTCCTTCATTATATATTATGAGATGCATTTGTCACACATTCCATTTATGTGCTTCGTATGCTTGTAGAAAGATTCCAAGATTTATAGAAGATCTTACAAGAGATATTTATAATTATTTTGACTCTAGTCCTAAAAAAATTTCAAAATTCAAAATTTTTGTAATGTCAAAGTGCACAAAATTTTACAACCATCCCAGAGTGGTAGCTATCTGTTCTCTCAGTAGTATCAAGAATTTTGGAGCAATATGGTGCTCTGCAATTGTTTTTTTACAGATACAGTCAGTAGGCAGCATGTGTTGGCTTCAGAAAATATATTAACAAAATTAAACGATACCGTTGCAAAATTATTCCTACAGTTTTTAGTCCGAAAATCCAAAATTGCATCTTACTTATAATAATATTTGCAAAACTTTAAAGACTATTTTTTAATTTTAATTTAAAGACTTTTTATCAAGAGGGATTATTTGCTAAATACTCCAATTGAACCAATTGAAATCCTAGAAATTATTTAGATATTGATAACATGTACTTTGGTGCAAACGTCATCGAAACAATTTCAGAAGCACAGCTCACTAATGAGCAAATAAGTTTTTTAAATTAATTTGGAATTTTATGTCGAGGGTTGTAGTCAAATAGTTCAACGTTTTCACTAAAAAATAACCCACTAAAATTGCTTAAGTTTCTAGATCCTCTTGTAGTTCAATCTGCGTCCATTAATTCAATTGCAGATGTGGCCATTTTATTTCCTAATTTAATAGATCACACAGAGTTACAAGTATTGGACAGTGAGTGGCGTTTATTGCGAAATACAGATGAAAAGTTTTCTTCATCCAATGATATATAAATATTTTGGAACGAAACGTTGATGTTTAATTCTTTAACAACCTTCGTGTTCAATTTATTTTGTCTTCCACACTCATCGACCAATGTGGAAAGAATTTTTTCCGAAATAAATTTGCTAAAAACAAAACAACGAAATAAATTGGCGACCAACACTATTGTAGGACTGTTACATGCTAAACAATATATTAGAGACCAACGTGATTTTAATATTGAAAAAACGCTGACATCACTTATGAATAAACATAATTTAATTTATGTTAGATTTCTTAGAATTATTCCCTAGATGCGTATGCGCCTTTAAGAATTTGCAGTTAGTTCGATATTAATAACTTACTGCTACTCGAACAAAGCTATTAGCGATAGGCATTATGTAAGGTTCTGGTTTTTAACTATTCTCCTGTTTAATTGATATGTCATTTTAGTTTTAGTCCTTGTTCTGATAATGAGTCACCCAACCACAAGTTTCAAGAAGCGCAAAATATATCGCTATAATTATGAATGGTAACAGGAACTTTTTTTCACGATGAAAAAGGATAAACATTTTCCATTATTTATCTTTCAGGGCTAGCACTTTCAAAATGGGCCAATTTTGAAAGCCACTTTAGAACACTCTATAAACAATATAAGAATAATTATCCACTTGGCACCGATACTGCAGTCATTTCTTTCGAAATTAAGTACAAAGACAAAAACCGCCACCATTACCTCATTCAAAGTAGCTGAAATTTTATTAAAACATAAGAAGCTGGCGTAGGCTTAACACAACTGAAAAAATGTCGCATATATCGCTCAAACTCTGACGCGCACATCCGGCCAGATTAATTAGCAAAACCAACAGTCCCCGATGAGACATTGTCCAAGAAGCTAGTCTGCTGTGTTCTTTCTAGGAAAGAGGAAAAACGGTGGATGCTGTTGCCAGCAGCATTTACAGTTAACGCCATCGTGATCATCGTTCCTCTTTCGGCGGCCTCAAGCTTTTCGGCACGTCGAGGTCCCTTCAGACCAATTACCTCGCCTATTTTCGTCGCGACCGTTGAACGAAAAAATTTTTATTTTGGGACAAAGCTCTTGATTTTAAAAATATATCGTTCTTTAAGGGGGGGGGTTCCCGTCAAAATCGATAAAAAAACGAAAAAAAAAAATGTTTTCCTAATTTTCATCCTTATGCTGTCGAGAATACATGGGGGAGTATCCCCCCCCTTAAAGAACGATATATTTTTAAAATCAAGAGCTTTGTCCCAAAATAATTATTGGCATTTACTTTGTGACGAAAAATATCCGTGTTTATGGCGATGTGCAGCATATTTAACAACGTTTTTCGGTTCTACTTACCTCTGCGAAACAACTTTTTCCAACATGAATGTAATTAAAACAAAACATTGCTCTCGTTTAACAGATAAACCTGTCAAAGGTACTGCTAACGTATATAGCATTCCGCGGAGCAGTTTGCAACGCTATGTGCAGAAAGTAGCAGCTCAGTTTGAGGACATTTCATCCGTGGAACATTGTGCTTTGCAGGAATTCGTCCGTGATTCCAGCCAACGTAGACCATTAAACATGGTAAGTTTATTGTTTACCTTTTTTGCAAGTAGCGCTCATAATAATAATTCTTTATTTTGTAAAGGTTTTCCCAGCTCAAGAAAAGGACCTTGTCCATTACATTTTAAAGTGCGTCAACCGTTATTATGGCCTGAGCATCAAAGAGCTCCGAGAATTGGCTTATCAATTCGCGAAGAAACCCTCGGTTGACTACCCAGAAATTTGGGATGAAGATCAGATGGCGGGCCGTCATTGGTACACGAATTTCATGCGCCTCCATCCACCGTGTGAAAGCCTTTTGTAAGAGAAATGTTGATATGTTCTTCAGGAATTTTGGCCACTTGATCGATGAGTATCACTTCGAAGCGACTCATATCTACAATATGGACGAAACAGGCTTTTCAACGGTCGCGACGAAAGTAGGCAAGGTAACTGCTCTGAAGGAACCTCGACGTGTCAAACAGCTTGAGGCCGCCGAAAGAGGAACGATGATCACGATGGCGTTAACTGTAAATGCTGCTGGCAACAGCATCCACCGTTTTTCCTCTTTCCTAGAAAGAACACAGCAGACTAGCTTCTTGGACAATGTCTCATCGGGACTGTTGGGTTTGCTAATGAATCTGGCTGGATGTGCGCGTCGGAGTTTGAGCGATCTATGCGACATTTTTTCAGTTGTGTTAAGCCTACGCCAGCTTCTCCTGTCTTGCTCTCTGAGTGGTTGTAGAGCACATCACAAATACATTGAAGCCATCGATATTGGCGTTGCCAGGGGAGAGCACATTCTCTCCTTCCCATCGCACTGCAGTCACAAATTGCAGCCATTGGACGTGTCTATCTTCGGACCGGTGAAGACTTATTACAAGTCGCAGTGTGCCACTTGGCAAAAAAACAATGCCAACAAGTTAGGGTTTCTCATGCGTAAAGAGATTTTTCATGTTCTTGAAAACCTTGTCTCCATCAATTTCTTTCGTAGTTTTTAATTTTCACATTGTCTAGGTGTTGGAAATTCGTCACATTGCTGACTTGGTCTGTAAAACTCTTGATCTGGCATTGACACCCAAAATCATCAAATCTGGCTTCAGAGCTACTGGAATTTCTACATTCAACCCAGACATCTTCAGCGACTCTGACTTTGTTCAAGTTGTTGAGTAAAATGAGGTAGAAGCTGTGTAGGAGGCTCGTGTTCAGGAAGAGGAGCAGCGCAAAATCGTCGTGTTTGAGTCAGATGGTTTACGTAAGGAGGTTGTGTCTACCACACCAGAACCTTCGACATCGAAAGTGGCTTCGGAATGATTGACATCGAGATCATATTCAATGAGATGCCTATCACTTTTGGAAGAAATTGGTCCTCTACAAGCGGCAACCCTAAAGAAACTTTCAAATCGCGGTCGAAAGCCGATGCAAAGCGCCGTGCTTACTTCTCGTTAGTGCATTGCTTCTTTGAAAGAAAAAGTAGCTAAGAGAACGGCTAAGCTACCGGCTAAGCAGGCACCTCTTTCTCCCCCGAAGGAGCGTGGACGGAAGGCAACATTAGCCAAACCGTCAACTAAGCTCACCAAGGCAACACCATCTAAACGATCGGCTAACCGCACCAAGGCAAAAGAGTCTCCACCATCTGACGATGATGTTGACTTCTGTCTCATCTGTTTGGACCTGCTGCCAAGGAAATGGACAGCCCCAATTCATACTGCAAATCAAAAACACATCGCTATCAGAAGGAAACTGCTCGCTGCAAAGACATTACTCCGCATTGATCTCTACAAGCGCAAGATACCACTACTCAAGGTAGTTCTGTTGAAGCAGTTCCATGCGAAGCAGGCAAAAGTTAAGAAATTAAAGGCCCAACGTAGAAGCAGAATGAAGAAAATTCGTGATGAATATGTAGACGTGAGCTAAAAACCAAGGCCAAGTTCCTTCTTGGACTCAAGAAGCAACTGAAGGAGTACAAAATGAAACCAAGCAACATCTCGCTGAAAAGTTTAGAGTTGTTGTATGTTTGTTAATAGGTTCATTTTGGCGTATTAAATTGGGGCTTATGTTGTAATGTTTTATAAATAAATATCGTATAAAATAATTGTTGTTTTTTTTGCGTAACAAGGTTGTGTTACTTCATAAAAGTTAAATGTGTAAGTTAAAAGTGTAGTGCGAAGTATGATACAAACAAAATAATTATTGGCATTTACTTTATGGCAAAAAATATCCGTGTTCATGGCGATGTGCAGCATATTTAACAACTCTTTTCGGTTCTACTTACCTCTGCGAAACAACATTTTCCAACATTAATGTAATTAAAACAAAACATCGCTCTCGTTTAACAGATAAACCTATCAACGGTACTGCTAACGTATATAGCATTTAGCGGAGCAGTTTGCAACGCTATGTGAAGAAAGTAGCAGCTCAGTTTGAGGACATTTCATCCGTGGAAGATTGTGTTTTGCTGGAATTCGTCCGTGATTCCAGCCAACGTAGACCATTAAACATGGTAAGTTTATTGTTTACCTTTTTCGCAAGTAGCGCTCATAATATTAACTCTTTATTTTGTAAAGATGTAAGCGCCGTCTGAGTGACAGTTCGTGTATGACAGTTTTTTGACATAACCGTATAACTTTGGTTGTATATTTGTATATAGGTTCATTTTGGACGTATTAAATTGCTTATGTTGTAATGGTTAAATAAATATCGTATAAAATAAATTATATTGTTTTTTGCGTAAAAAGGTTGTGTTACTTCATAAAAGTTAAATGTGTAAGTTAAAAGGGTAGTGCGAAGTATGATACAAACAAGATAAAGCGGCGATATGGTAAGTAGGCAACTCAAAACTGTTTTTTTACTTTATCATACGTAGTATAACAAAGTATTGTAATCGTGTCGAAAAAAAAATTGAGATTTTAGCGGAAATATGTCGTTTTGGGTCACCTGAACATGTTTCACCAAGGTACAAAAAATGTCTGTGTGTGTGTGTATGTGTGTTCATATTTAGAAGTTTCGTGACTAAACTTAGAGCTGAAAGAAGTTTTGTCCAAAAGGGCCCAAAGGAGCTCGAGGTTTATTCTTATCATTTTTCAACGATTTTGCAAGTTAGCCGCCATTTCTGTAATTTCGTCAAAATAGTTAAATAATAAACTATAGTAGAGAAAATTTTGTATAATTTATGTCCATTCCATTTTTTGGAAAAAAAATTAAATCATAGTAAGCGGATGCCCCTTGAACTTCCAAATTGCCCCCCTGAACACGGCTGTATCGTATGATAAAGTCATGTGCCTGGCCACATCAGATTTTTTTTTTTTTTGGAAAACAATGTGAGACAGTTATAATACAATTGCTTACCTGATACCATGTTAGTTGTCAAAACCAAATAATCTCGATAAGGACAAATGAACAGTTATAATAGGTATTATATCGGAATGTGTGGTAAATTTCAGAGGTAATTTTTCCAACGCACACGTGTCTAAGTTATTGCATATGTAGATTTGTGAATAATAATTTAATTCTCAACAATTTGACATTACATCAGATGATTATTTATATATAACACATGCTATAATGGCAGTTGATAAAACCTCTGAAGGAGCAACAATGAAATTGCACACTGCTGTCTACGATACTAATATTTTATACTACAATGGCTAATTGCATTGAATGAAAGCAAATCTGTCAATATAAATTTCACAACCAAATAATATGGCATAAAGCTGGAGGTCAAGCAACGCTGGAAAAGAAAATGTGAAAAACAAACGAGAGTAATTGGGCATTAAATATAAATACATGTATGTACTGACTTATTGATAGAAAGTTAGCTTTGTAATATAATAATAATTATATAACAATATAATAATAAGCTTCTACTATACAGGATGTAACAGGTTTCAGTACAGAAACATTGTGGGATAATAGATTTTGAGGTACTAACCATAAACTCTTATAAAAAAATATTCAATTTTATGTAATAACTGATACATCAAAAGATGAAGTAATGAGCTGAAGTTTCTTTATACATTACATAGTAAGAAAATACAAAAATAATGTAATAAATAACAAAATGTATTTCGTAATAATTTTATAGTTTTTTTTGTCAACATGGCTGTTGAAAAAGCGTTTTCAATACATTGTAATAACTATAGTCATTAACTACTTAATTAGATCATCTAATTTTTATCCCAGAAGTTAATAGTTAGGCTACATCCCAACCATAGACATATATTGTATATTATTTAAATTTAAATATCCGGGGGTGGCCCTCACCCAACTTTCCGACTATATCTTTTGCACAATGAAGTGTCTAAACACAATTATTCAATTTTGTAAAGCCATACCCACTCTGGCACCTACCCAACGTCAGTTTCTATGACATAATGACATTTGTCGTAAGGACATTTAATGTCATGTCATGTCAGTGGCACTGACGTTTGTCAAAATGTGACAGTTTACAACACAGCGACGAAGGCTGTGGATTCTGTCCAGCCGCTTCTATAAAAACTAATAGCGCCTAATGATTACAGCTCCTAAACCGTTCATCTCACTGGTCTACAAACTTGTATACATATTTAGGGTCACTGGAGGGTGAACTGGTATCAATTTGGTTAAAACCGGATAAATCCCAAAGAAGGTGCATGTAACATTTGCCGCTTCCGGTTGTCAGATTGTCACCAAAAATAATCCAGTTCGTCTCCCGGTAATTCTAAACATGCATACCAAATTTCAACTCGATTCGTTGTTCCGTTTTGGGCGCAATCGTGTTCACGGCCATACACAGATACATACATACATACATACATACATACATATTTACATACACACATACATACATATATTTTCCAGAAATCATTGCAACCGGTTCAGGGGTTTTCCGTCGATTACAATACTTTCCTTTTAGGGTACTAGTCGGAAAGTAAAAATGTGTACCTGGATATTTTAGTAATATTTCAAAGCCTAAAAATAATGGTCTACTACGTTCACAGTCAAATCGCTAAGTTTTCAATAAAGTAAAGCTATACAAGCATATCTTTCCAACCGTTATATTGTTATATATAATAATAATAATAATAATAATAATAATAGTAATAATAATAATAATAATAATAATAATAATAACAAATAATAATAACAAAGATTTTGAAGAAAATCCAAAGAAATTTTATAGGGGTCTAAACAAAACTAACATAAATATGAAGGATATACCTAACATGCAAGATGTTACTAATTTTTGGATGGGAATTTGGGGTCAGCCTGGTAATTATAATCCCTCAGCTGAATGGATTAAACGTGAGGAGAGGAGGAATAACCATTATCCAGTAATGGATGATATAGTTCTCTCCAAGAACGACATCCAAGAATCGTGCAGAAAATTGGGATTATGGAAAGCCCCAGGACCGGATAAAATTCCAAATTTTTGGTTAAAGAAATTAACGTCTATACATGACAATTTGATTAAGTGTTACAATAAATTAATAAACAATCCAGCACAAATACCATCGTGGCTGGCAGAAGGTGTTACAATTTTATTACCAAAATCGGCAAACACAATGGAAGTATCGCAATATAGACCAATAACTTGTTTAAATACTTGCTATAAATTATTAACTAAAATTTTAGGTAACAAGATTTATGATCACCTACGACGGAATAACGTATTGCCTTCTGAACAGAAAGGAATTTTAGTAGATAGTTATGGTTGTAAAGAGTTATTACTAATCAACAAGAAGATTGTTGAAAAGATTTCGAAGACTCGGGGAAACCTTTCCATGGCGTGGATTGATTATAAAAAGGCATATGATAGCATTCCGCATGACTGGATTTTGAGATGTCTACAGCTATACAGAGTTAATCCAAAAATAATTCATCTGATTGAGTCTTGTATGTCTTTATGGTCTACTAAACTACACCTACGTGGAGAAGTGTCTGATCAAGTCTCAGAACCGATAAATATTAATTGTGGCATATTTCAAGGTGATAGTCTGTCACCTCTTCTGTTCTGTATTGGTTTATTTGCGTTGTCAAGTGAATTGAATCACGACAAATTTGGAATTCAGTTGTTACCTGGTGAAAAGTTGATTGGTCATGCATTATATATGGATGATCTGAAACTTTATGCTAGAAATGATGAACAACTGATGAAGAGTTTAAGTGTTGTGAAACAGTTTTCTGATGACATAGGTATGCAATTTGGATTGGAGAAGTGTGCCAAAATTAGTATCGTAAAAGGTAAAATTGAGCGAACCATGGATATACATCTTGATGAACACACCTGTATCTCGGAATTAGGAAATGATTCTAATTATAAATATCTGGGCATGGATGAAGTCTTTGGAGTTAATGAGAAAGCAATGAAGACGAAGGTTTCAGGCGAATACATTAGTAGAGTTCGAAAGATTTTAAAATCAGGGTTAAACGGAAAATTTAAGATACAAGCAATTAACACCTATGCTATACCTATTTTTCGTTACAGTGTTGGAATTTTGAACTGGACTAAGAAGGAAATTCGTGATTTGGATGTTAAAACCAGGAAACAGCTTACCTTAAATTATATGTTTCACCCAAGATCAGATGTATGTAGACTATATTTGCGTTGACAGGATGGAGGTCGTGGTTTACAACAATTAGAAAATATTTATGATTTGGAAATTTTAAATTTAGGAAACTTTTTAAAAGCTAATAAAGATGATAAAATAATTAAACAATTAAATAGAGACATTTGCGGTAAGTCCATAATCAATAATCATAAACTTATTTTAGAAAAATTTCAGGTAGAAGAGTTACCGGATTACAATAATAAAAATACGGTGAAGAATTTAAAAAAGGAAATTAAATGTAAACAAAATTTGAAGTTAAAGGAAGAATTTATTCGAAAACCTCTACATGGTCAGTTTTTGAGAACTTTCCAGGATGATGGTTTTTCAAAGTATGGTTCATTGCGTTGGCTATTACATGGTAATATTAAGGCGGAGACGGAATCTTCGATTATGGCTGCCCAAGAACAAGCACTACGCACGAGATACTACGAACAAAAAATCCTGAAAATTGCTCATGACGGTAGATGTAGGTTATGTCATTCTGCTGCGGAGCACGTTCATCATTTATTGTCGGCGTGTCCGGTTCTAGCTGAATCGGCTTACATTGTTAGACATGACAGGGTGGGTGCATATATACATTATAATTTATGTTCTCAACTTGGTTTTGATATGAACGTGTCTCGGTGGTATGAACATACTCCGTCTGCTGTTATGAGCAATGATCATGTGACAGTACTATGGAATATGCCAATTGCTACTGATAGAATGCTGGACGCAAATAAGCCAGACATAGTAGTAAAGGACATCCAAAAGAAGAGCTGTACGTTTATAGAAATCTCGGTGCCGGCGGATTCGAATGTTTTGAAGAAGGAGACAGAGAAGAAACTAAAATATAAAGACCTCTCCATCGAGGTAAGCCGAATGTGGGGCATGAAGGTTACGGTCGTTCCGGTGATTGTGGGCTCATTAGGAATGGTATCTAAAAATTTTGAGAACCATGTGAAGGAATTGCCATGTAAAATTTCGCCATGGGAAATTCAGGAGATTGCTATCTTGGGAAGTACTAACCTCTTAAGGAGGGTACTATCGACATAATATTATTTACTAATGCAATATTAATTAGTTTCAGATATCTTTGCTGTTGTCGCCGTGAGGACCGTTTACGTAGATAAAAGTCTGGACTTCTCTACTGCGTTCACCCTTCACGAAGACATGAATACATATTATTGTAGTTGTAGTAGTTTATATTGTGTAATTTATTTCCACAACGCTGTGGCGGTTTTCTGCAGTTTTCCGACTTCTCCACCATAGCAAGGAATCTTGGCGTTGGGTTCAAAATTCAAAATTGGGTTTGTGCTGCAGAACATTCCCCCCCTTTACCAAAGGGAGTACCCTAGACTTCGGCGAAGTTCGGTACTACCCATTTTGGCCTGGTGCTTCACATCTATTTTTAAAATTCATAGTACCACTTTTGAAATTGTATGTTTAAAAAAATTGTATTAATTTATTTATATATGTATACCTATGTGATGTATCAGAGAATGACAATAAATAATAATAATAATAATAATAATAATAAAAGACCTCTCCATCGAGGTAAGCCGAATGTGGGGCATGAAGGTTACGGTCGTTCCGGTGATTGTGGGCTCATTAGGAATGGTATCTAAAAATTTTGAGAACCATGTGAAGGAATTGCCATGTAAAATTTCGCCATGGGAAATTCAGGAGATTGCTATCTTGGGAAGTACTAACCTCTTAAGGAGGGTACTATCGACATAATATTATTTACTAATGCAATATTAATTAGTTTCAGATATCTTTGCTGTTGTCGCCGTGAGGACCGTTTACGTAGATAAAAGTCTGGACTTCTCTACTGCGTTCACCCTTCATGAAGACATGAATACATATTATTGTAGTTGTAGTAGTTTATATTGTGTAATTTATTTCCACAACGCTGTGGCGGTTTTCTGCAGTTTTCCGACTTCTCCACCATAGCAAGGAATCTTGGCGTTGGGTTCAAATTCAAAATTGGGTTTGTGCTGCAGAACATTCCCCCCCTTTACCAAAGGGAGTACCCTAGACTTCGGCGAAGTTCGGTACTACCCATTTTGGCCTGGTGCTTCACATCTATTTTTAAAATTCATAGTACCACTTTTGAAATTGTATGTTTAAAAAAATTGTATTAATTTATTTATATATGTATACCTATGTGATGTATCAGAGAATGACAATAAATAATAATAATAATAATAATAATAATAATAATAATAATAATAATAATAATAATAATAATAATAATAATAATAATAATAATAATAATAATAA